>JAMXBD010002401.1:0-199745 GCA_024138025.1 Combretum micranthum | reverse complement strand
TATTCCTTGTTCAGTTGGTATTTCATTAGAATCTCGTTGCTCTCTATTCATACGTCTTCTTGGATGACTGTTTAATCGTTCAGATTACATAAACTTGTTTTCTTTTATATGCTTTATACTAATGTTTACGGAAATCATGGAAATCTCAAATATAAGGATCAGAAATCAAAATACAAAACTTATGGGAATAAATTTGCAAGATAGAAGTAATAAAAGCTTAATAAGAAATTAAGAAATTCAAATACACATTACAAAGAAATCACAAGGTAAGAAATCAAAATCAGGAATTTTACTCTAAAAAGAGATATATAAATGCCATAAAACAAAACAAAGGGATCACATTATTAAGAAATTATTAGGTCATTTGTTGTCTTTTAAACACTTAATTACATCTTTTAACTAATTGCGATTTAATAACTAAGGCATTTGTCTTGGGCGAAGGTGATGCTTTCTTCTCCTCGTAGCTCCTTTAACTTCTTTCTCTTCTTTTCGTTGAGATTTGAGGGAATCCAGGTTAGTTTCGCTTCTTCCCATTTCCGATTCTTAAAAGAACATCATGCTTCCAATCCTTTGACGGCGCTACGAACTTGTTTCTAACGTTTCCTAAGTTTGGTTGCATTGTCTTTTATGTAAGCATATTTTCTTTAGTTTCGTCATCAAAAAGTCGTTAACTTTATTTTCTTGTTATTTGCAACATACAAGGATTGTGTTTTCTTGAGGCCTAAAGCAGCTTTGGAATTTACCTATTCTTTCAGGTGCATAAAATAGTTCTATGGCTATCATATGTCTAGACATGGCCATAAAACATATGGTCTCCCATATATCACTAGTTTCTATGATTCTAGGATTTTTCCTAAAACTCTTACGGCTTAATTTTGAACTTATCATGTCTTAAGACTTCTACCTCTAAACTTACTATTTTCTTCCCTAATCTTGATGCTTTGATATCAACTTAAACTGTCATGCCCAACGGATACCACAAACATGACAGCCCGCCTTACACAATATTAAACGTAAGAATGACTACCTCAGTTACTCGAAAGATTTCATATTGGTACAAGGCGTACATTCACACCAAATGGAGATCGGTAGAGTGATGCATTTTAAGATATTGACAGCAGAACATACAAAATAATATTCTTGTGATTCATAAAACTATAAAGTTCTATAACTTCTGTGGGGCATTTCCCTGATAATCTCCATAACAACATAGTCTTAATATGAATATTAACTAAAGCTAGAAGATTTTTGTAATATACGGAAATAAAAATGAAAATATAATGAATCATGAATCACAAGAATGATATAGAAGAGTTTAAGGTCAAACAAGAAGTTGTAAAATGTTTAAGTTTGATTGTAGAATGAATATAAAGTTCAGATTTCTATAATTTTTGACAGATTCAACTTCGTCTCTTGGAGAATCTACGCCACCGGTATAGAGACGGCGTAGGAAGGGAATAGTAGCATTTTCTTAATGCTGAGTAGAATGCCGCGGTGTATGCGAGAGTTTCTTTTAACACCATCTAAGAACGCCGTCGGCGTAAGACATGGATTTGCCGATGTATGATGTTGGATCGAATTTCTAGGAGTTCAAAGCCTCAATGAATGCCGCTAGTGCTCGTGAAATTTTTGTCAGCGTATAGTGTACGCCGGCAGATTTATATATACGCCACCGACGTAAGGCCGACGTATGACCAAATTTCTATAAATACGAGACGCGGAGAAACAGTTTTCGACAGATTTCTTTTAATATTTTCTTGCGTCAAAAAGGGTTTTGAAGTTGTTCTTGGAGATCTAAGGTTGGAGAATCATCCAGAGTGTGTTTTTGATCGAAGTAAGTGATTTTAACCTTCTCTTATGGATTAAATATGAATTTGTATAAGTTTTCTTAGGGTTTGGTTGGATTTTGCATGAAAGTTCTTGTGAGGAAACCCTAACACGTGTTGAGATTTGTAAATTGGTAAATGCAAGTCGGGTTTTAGTGATTCAAAACAGTAACATTATCTCTCTATGATGGATTCAAACAAAATATGAGTTTAAACATCCTTATACATTCTTTATGTTATGCATATTAGTGGGTTTTAGGTGAAACATTTGGTTTTTGTGGAGTTTGATCGGAGTAAACGGTGTAGATAATGGAGATTTCTTTTCAATTTAGGGTTTTTGGAGAATTTATGTTTGTTAGGGTATTTTGATAATGTGATCATATTTGTTGATGTATATATATAAATGTTGTAACATGATATTTGAAGTTTGTGGAATTTCATTGGTGTTGATATAGGAGTTGGTGGAGTTTGTGTTGTCTTTGTTGTTATTGATATCGGATTTGAGTTGTGTTCTTGAAATTGAGAAAGCTACAACCAATCCCTATTTGTTGTTTTTGCTTGTAAGTTTAGTATTTATTAAATGGTTGTAAGAACATAATTTCATAATAAACCTAATCATTATTCGTTTTAATTATTGTATGTTTGGTTGTGCTTGGCTTTGACCATTAAAGATGATAAGATCATATTTTATACAAATCTTGATAATCAAAAGAGCTAGAATGGATATTTGTTTTGATTAAATTTTATGTTTCAGGACTAATTTGGATAAAGAAATCAAAACAAGAGAATTTGAATTGAAAAGAGGAAAAATTGAAGTCAAGGCCGGCAATTCATCATTGAAAGCCGCCGGCTTTAGACGGCGTAAAATCCAAGGCCGTTGCAGCACAGCCAGCTTTGCCCAGCAAGTTAAACAACATTCAAAGCCGCCTCAAAGCTGCCGGCGTAGAAGATGAAGCAGCCAGCGTACATGAAGGCCGGCAGCCCAGAAATGAAACATCACCAGCTTTGAAGAGAGTTACATTATAAGCCGGCATAAGCCGCCGCCTTGAGGCAGCGTACATCATAGATTTGAAGCGACATGAAGATATCCAACTTGAAGGAAATGAAGCAACAATCTGTTGGAATGTCTACGCCGGTAAAGCCGGCTTTGGGACGGCGTTCGTTATAAATCAGCCCAACGCTTCATTTCTGACTATACGCCGGCTAGATCTACATCTAAGCCGCCGGCGTAGAAGCGGCCTACATTGTAACTGATATTGAAGGCTGCCAGTGCACTGCCTGCGCAAAGGACAATTTGAAGATACGCCGCCTGTAAGCGCCGGCGTAGGATCCATAACGGCCGGCGTACATTGTGAAACAGCAAAGTTCATTAATGTTTTCACGAAATTTTTCCTATAAATAGGGGGTCTTCTCCTCACTTTCAGAAATCATCCAGTAATCCAAATCATTCCACAATCCAAGTAGCTTAGAATATTTAGAATAGGCATTTCATAAGAGATTTTTGAAGAGATATTTGAAGTTATCAAGATTTGCAAGTGAAGCTTTAGTATTTTGAATTGGTGATTCTAATCTTATTTTTTTATGCAATTCATATACTTGAATATTCTGATCATAATGAAATCATTTGCAATTTCTTATTTGATTGTTGAATCATCATCCATGAGTAGCTAAATTTTTTGTGGGAAGTTGATGAAGCTTTAAACATGCTAAAATGATTTTTGAATCCATGTTATAAGATATTAGAATCATGAAATATTCATATTGAATTCTGATTATTCATCATTTTTGGTGTATAAGAATTCTAATAACTCGGAAGGGAAATTAGGTTCATATGAATTCATAAATTGAGATTAAATTGCAATTGCGGAAGCGGCGTAGTTTAATCTATTTAGAAATTGTCCATGAATATTAATGCAATGTTTTATGTTGATTTCTCACTAAGGAATTAGGAGATTTAATATAAAGTATTAGTCAATTATAGAATGGAGATTTATAATTGTAATTTTGATTCCACTAATGATTTATTTAACGGAAGTTATTGAATTGTTTTGTGGTTTAAAAGTTTTTCAAACTTTGTTTTTAAATCTTGATAATTTCTTATGAATGTTCATGAATCTAATTATCATTATAACATGAGTTCAAGTTGATTGGCAATAGTTTAAAGTGGATTCTGCTCCTTCCCACATTTTCACCATATCCCTCTCTTTAAAAAGCTCATTGCATTCATATAGATAATTATTAGATAATTAGTTTAATCTAATCTTAAAAAGATCAATTGCCTAGATATTAGTATTAGTTGATAATTGTCTAGTAGTTAGTAAATCTCCGTGGGATCGACACTTTATTCATGCTATATTACAATAGAAGACCTAGTACGCTTGCTAGAAATATGCTTTAAAATTCAATACTTATAAGCACATCAAGTTTTCTGGCGCCGTTGCCGGGGATTTATTAATATTAGACTAACTTCAGCTTTGCTAGTAGTTTAGGTTTAAATTTAGTTTGAAATTTTTCCTTTTCTCTTTGCAGGTTTTATGCGAAGAAGTAGAAGTGCTGAAATTCTACCTTTAGATCCAGAAATCGAAAGAACCTTGCGACAACAGAGAAGAAGGAACCAAAGAAGAGGAGCAATGGCAGAAAATCAAGAAACAATGATAACAAAACAATTGCAACCAGCTGCTCCAAGGGCAATTCGAGACTATACGGTGCCTACTATTCAAGATCCCGCCATACGAATGCCCACTGTGGAGGCAAACAATTTGAGCTTAAACCGTCCCTGATTCAAATGGTTGAATCACATCAATTTGGAGGATATCCGAATGAGACGCCAGATGAACACCTTGCCAAATTTCTTCAATACACCAACACTGTCAAACTCAATGGTGTAAGAAACGAAGTCATCCGACTTCAGCTTTTCCCTTTTCTCTTAGGGATAAAGCTTTGGCATGGTACAACTCCCAACCTCCAGATTCAATCACTACATGGGCTGATCTGACAAAGAAGTTTCTAAAGAGATTTTTCCCTCCAGCAAGAACCGCCAGATTAAGAAATGAAATTTCCAACTTCACCAAATTCCCTGGAGAATCATTATATGATGCTTGGGAAAGATTCAAAGAGGCGGTCAGAAATGTCCACACCATGGTTTACCCGATAATCTACTAATTGAAAATTTCTACCTCAGTCTTGATGAAGCTTTAAGGTCATTAGTAGATGCTACATCGGGCGGATCACTGATGGGAAACATATGAGGAAGCTAGTGAGATTATTGAAGAATTAGCTTCTGCTGCTCATAATTGGAGTTGTGAAAGAACAAGATCTAAAGTAGCATCTTTGGAAGACAAAGAAGATATCACAACTCAAGGCTCAAATGGCAACCCTCATCACTCAAGTAAGTAAACTCACAACTACAAATACTTCCAATAAAAAACAACAAGTGTTTTGTTGTGAGATTTGCTCAGGACCACACTCCTCTTTTGAGTGTCCACATGGATCATCTTCAAATGAGCAGCTTAATTATGTGGGAAATTTCCAAAAGGGCAATTTTGGAAACACATATCATCCGAATATGCGAAATCATCCAAATCTTTCATATCGGAATGATGCCAATGTTCTAAAGCCACCACCTGGTTTTCAAGGACAAGGATTTGTGAGAAATGCCCCACCTCAACAGCAAATTCAAATCCACTGATGCATTACTGAGGGATTTCATTGTACACACAAACTCACTCAACAATCAGAATGCAATCATTCAAGATTTGCAAGGGAAACTCCATCAACTTGCAACAAGTGAGTAATAGACCATCTGGGTCTTTACCAAGCAACACGGAGGAGAATCCCAAGTCTGTAAATGCAATCACATTGAGAAGTGGAAAGGAGATTGCTCCAGTTGAGGAGACTACTAAAGATCAAGAGGAAATTCCACCACAAAACAACAAAGGGAAACGAAAGATGGAGGAAACTATTCAAAAACCACCTGAGGTGAAATCATATGTTCCTCCCGTTCCTTTTCCAGGAAGATTAAAGCAACAAAAGCTTGATGAGCAATTTTCAAAATTCCTGGATGTTTTCAAAAAGCTGCACATCAACATTCCATTCTTAGAAGTAATTCAAGGAATGCCTTCCTATGCCAAATTCATCAAAGAATTGCTGTCTAACAAGAGGAAGATTGATGGAAATGTGATACTCACTGGAGAATGTTCCATGATCCTACAGAAACAAACACCAGTCTGCCCACTAAGCTCCGAGATCAGGGAAGTTTTACTGTTCCTTGCACCATTGGTGATTGTTATTTTGATAAAGTTTTAATTGATTCTGGTGCAAGTATCAACTTAATGCCTTCATCTATTTCAAAAACTAGGATTAGGAGATTGCAAAGATACACATGTAACTTTGCAACTTGCTGATAGAAGTGTAAAATACCCTAGGGGTATTGTAAAATGTCCTAGTTAAAGTTGACAAATTCTTTTTCCTGTGGATTTTGTAGTGCTAGACATGGATGAAGATAGGGAAGTTCCCATGATCTTGGGCAGACCGTTCCTTGCAACAGGAAAAGCACTAATTGATGTGGAACAAGGGCAACTTACATTACGGTGATGGATGAACAGGTTACTTTCAATGTCTATGAGGCAATGAAGAAATTTGATGATATGATGCCTGTTACACCATCAATACCATTGATGAGCTGGTTTCTGAGTCACTTGAGGAACAAACTGGTGTGGAGACTATGGAGTCCGTCTTGAGAGACGTGGACAATTGGAGTGATGATGAAGAGGATGAAGAAAATGGAAGATGTACCAATGATCAAAACCAGATATTATGAATCTTTGGGTACAAATGAGCAGAAGCAAGTTCCATCTTTGATGCAGCCACCGACCTTGGAACTAAACCACTTCCTGACCATCTGAAGTATGCTTTTCTTGGAATTGGCGATACTTTGCCAATATCATTTCATCTGCATTGACAGATAACAAGAACAACAGTTGATTGAGTGTTGAAAAAGCACAAAGAAGCAATCGGATGGACCATTGCTGATTCAAGGGTATTAGCCCTATGATTTGCACTCACAAAATCTTATGGAAGCTGAGTGTAAACCTACAGTTCAACCACAAAGGAGACTTAACCCGACACTTAAAGAAGTTGTCAAGAAAGAAGTTTTGAAGCTGCTTGACGCAGGTATCATCTATCCTATCTCTGATAGTAAATGGGTTAGTCCGGTTCAAGTAGTGCCAAAGAAAGGTGGTATGACTGTAGTGAAGAATGAGCAAAATGAATTGATTCCTACTCGTACTGTGACTGGGTGGAGAGTTTGTATTGATTACAGAAGTTGAACGATGCCACTCGAAAGGATCACTTTCCACTTCCCTTCATTGATCAGATGTTGGAGAAACTTGCAGGGCATGATTATTACTGTTTTCTTGATGGATATTCTGGATACAATCAGATTTCTATTGCACCCGATGATCAAGAGAAAACAACATTCACTTGTCCTTATGGCACATTTGCCTTTAGGAGAATGCCTTTGGACTTTGCAATGCACCTGCTACATTTCAGAGGTGTATGATGGCTATATTCTGATATGCTTGAGAATTTTATCGAGATCTTATGGATGATTTTTCAGTCTTTGGAAAGTCATTCGATCTCTTTGTCTTGAGAATTTAGCCTCGGTTCTACAAAGATGCAAAGATACCAATCTGATCCTGAATTGGGAAAAATGCCACTTCATGGTTAGAGAAGGGATAGTGTTGGGTCACAAAATTTCTGCGAGAGGAATTGAAGTGGATAAAGCCAAAGTGGAGATTATTGAGAAGTTACCACCACCCACGACTGTTAAAGGAGTCAGAAGTTTTCTTGGACATGCTGGCTTCTACAGACGATTCATCAAGGACTTCTCCAAAATTTCCAGACCTCTTTGCAACCTTCTGGAAAAAGATGCGGTGTTCAATTTTGATGACAAATGTTGCAGGCATTCAATTTATTAAAGGAAAAGCTCATTTCCACACCAGTGATCATTGCGCCAGACTGGGAGCTTCCTTTCGAACTCATGTGTGATGCCAGCGACTTTGCAGTTGGAGCGGTACTTGGTCAGAGACGAGGTAAGATCTTTCATGTTATATACTATGCAAGTAGAACACTAAATGAGGCCCAGAGAAATTATGCCACTACTGAGAAAGAGCTTTTAGCTGTTATCTTTGCATGTGATAAATTTAGGCCTTATCTGATAGGTTCTAAAGTTGTAGTATACACTAACCATGCAGCTCTCAAGTATTTGTTTGCTAAAGCTAATGCAAAACCTGGTTGATTAGATGGGTTTTACTACTGCAAGAATTTGATCTTGAAATTAAAGATAAAAAGGGAACTGAGAATGTTATTGCTGACCATTTGTCTAGACTTGAATCTGATAGTCTAGACATTCCATCAATGAGAAGTTCCTGATGAACAATTGCATGCAGTAGAGATTCTAGATTTGCCATGGTATGCTGATATTGTGAATTATTTGGTTAGTAAAATTATCCCATATGGTTTGTCATATCCTCAAAAGAAAAAGTTTATGCATGATGTAAAATACTATTTTTGGGATGAACCATATCTGTTCAAAAAATATGCTGACCAAATAATAAGAAGATGTGTGCCTGAATCTGATCAGCTTAGCATTTTTGAACACTGTCATTCAAGAGAAGCAGGGGGACACTTTGGTGTTCAAAGGACTGCAGCAAAAGTGTTATCATCTGGATTTTATTGGCCTAACTTGTTTCGTGACTGCAGGAATTTCATTATGTCATGTGCTCAATGTCAAAAGACAGGTAACATTTCTAAACGGCATGAATTACCACAAAACAATATTTGGTAATTGAGCTTTTTGATGTTTGGGGGATTGACTTTATGGGTCCTTTTCCCTCATCTTTTTCAAATAAATACATACTTGTGGCAGTTGATTATGTTTCAAAATGGGTGGAAGCTTACTTTACAAACAAATGATGCCCGAGTAGTTTTGAAATTTTTGAAAAAGAACATTTTTACCAGATTTGGTGTGCCAGAGCTATAATTAGTGATGGGGGGTCTCATTTTTGTAACAGGCAATTTGAAAAACTTTTGGCAAAATACGGTGTTACACATAAAGTGAACTACCCCCTATCATCCACAAACAAGTGGGCAAGAAAGTTTCCAATAGGGAGATAAAAAGGATTTTAGAAAAAACTGTTAATGCACCAAGAAAAGATTGGTCTTAAAATTAGATGATGCATTATGGGCTTACAGGACTGCTTTTAAAATCCCTATTGGAATGTCCCCATATATGATTTTTTTGGTAAATCATGTCATCTTCCTGTAGAACTTGAGCACAAGCATTTTGGCCATAAAATTTCTTTCTTTGATGAAAAAGTGCAGGTAAAAATAGATTGCTCCAATTGAATCAGCTGGAAGAATGGAGAAATGAAGCATTTGAAAGTGCTCGTATCTATAAGGAATGAGCAAAGAAATGGCATGATAGGAACATCATCAAATGAGAATTTTTTCCTGGACAAAAAGTTTTGCTTTACAATTCTCATTTGAAGTTGTTTCCTGGAAAATTACGGTCAAGATGGTCGGGACCGTTTGAGATAACAAGGGTTTTTCCATATGGAACGGTTGATTTTAAAGACTAAGGATGATCGAACTTTTAAAGTGAATGGGCAACTGCTTAAGCATTATTTTGAGGGGGAAAATCTTGACAGTACTACTACTGTCATGAATCTTAAAGAACCATGATCAGGTCAGGAAATCGGGCTAAGCGACTTTAAACTAAGCGCTTCTTGGGAGGCAACCCATGTTTAATTTTAGAGTAATTTTTATTTTGTTTTGTTTTTACTAACTTAGCTATTAGTGTGGCAGGATCATATGAAAAAAAAAATATTAGAAAAGGCTATAAGCCGGCTCAAAGCTGCCAGCCTTGAGCAAGCTTTGAAAAACAGGAGAAAGCGGGCTCAAAGCCGCCGGCTTAGTGCCGGCGTGAAAGTCAGTAAAGGAGTAGGTGAGCATCGCAAAAGAGGCCGGCAGTGGAGAGTTGAACGCCGCCGGCTTAGTTGCCAGTGTATGAAGCACAAGATTTACGCTGGCAAGGGGAAGGTCTAGGCCGCCGGCATTTACGCTGGCAAGGGAAGGTGAAGGCTGCCGGCTTATTGTCGGCATATGTTTCAGATTTCTTGGTTTCTGAAAATTCCCGATCAAGGCCAGCATCTGGGATTTAAAGCCGCCGGCTTTTTGCCGGCGTATCCACCTAAGCCGGCAGTGTAAATCAATAAGCGGCCAGCTTTGAGCTCTCGGTATGTAATTTTTCCACTTACATTGGCTGTAAGCCGCCGGCTTACATTGCAGAAATGCCGGCGTAGATTCTGTAGATGCTTTAAACAGGTACGAATCTCCTCTCTCTCTTTCATTCTCTCATCCTCATTCTCCCTCAATCACTCTCAATCAACAAGTTCCATCCCTTGGTCGTCATCTCACAGTGTTTAATCCATATTCAAAGTAAGTTCTCAATAATCTTTGCACTATATCTTTGTTCAAATCCGTTGTTATTGCATTGCATATAAGAATCTGTCGATATGGGTTTGGTTATTTACTATGATTTTGATATCGATTATTGATGAATCTGATTTCTTGAATTACTTGGATATGCTATTGAAGTTACATTTTGTTCCATATACTGTTATTACAAGCTGTGATGTGTTGATTTATGATTCCTGCTTAGATTTAGAAATTAGGGTTCTTGAGTCATTAAGGATGTATCAAATTTCGAAATTGGGGGTTGTTGCAATTGAAGTTATAGCTGCTGAATTAGATAGTTTTTATGATAGATTAGTAGCTTCAATACTTGCATTATGTTTAAATTTGTTAGAATTGAAGTTGGAATTGGAATTGTGCTCAATTTTCATAAAAACTTTGTCTGAAAATGTTTTTGAACTTTAAAAGAAAAATTTTTGAAAAACATTTCAGTTTGAAAATTTGAAAATTCCAACGTTCAATTCTAAGCTGGCAAGCCTAAGCTGCCAGCTTTGATTGTATTTTGCAAGTGTAAATGCCCCATTCAAGTTCATGATCAATAGCTCCACTAATTATATGCCTATTATTTCTAAAATTGTTCTAGCTCATGTTTTAGGCATAAATTAGAAATTGATTGAAATTGTGCATTCCTTAATACTAATTGAATTTAAATTATTTGCAGGAATGGCTCCAAGACAAAAGAGACCACGTACCACTGACGCCTCTACATCGGGTTCAGAGAACCGAAATCTGCTTTCTAGTCAGCAGTATGCAAAAGACAGAAAGAAGAGGCTGGTCAAGAACGACTTTTTGAATATCCAGTATTTAGACTGGGCCTTGCTAGATGAGTTCGGGATGGTGGATAGAATTAGAGCAATTATTCAAGATCCAGCATGGCTCAGACTATTTGACCTTCAGGAGCCTGCTTACAAGAACTTGACGATTGAGTTCTTGTCCACAGTGAAGAACATCCCGGACCGAGAGGAGTCCACTTTTCAGTTCCAGGCCTATGGACAAATCAGGGAAGTGAAGTTGAAACAGATGGGCCACATATTGGGACTGTACGATAGTGAGGAGGAACATAGGAATCTGCCCAACAGTTGGCCGGCAGATATGACTCAGGAGGGATATTGGTTCCAGCTGGTTGCTCCTGAGAGGGCAAATGAGTCATTCGTTCCATCCAAGTCTTTGGCCACATCATTCAGAGATGTCGAGCACAAGCTGATTCACCATATTCTTGCACACACACTGTGTTGCAAGAAGACTAGTCACAGTAAGGTGACTACGTTCGACATGTTCTACCTATATAGCCTTATCAGAGGCTATCCGATTGATCTTGGGGTAGAGGTGGCCAACTTTATATACCGGCAGGCAGATGACACGAGGACACGAGGTCTGGGCTGTGGAGGCTACATTACACGGTTATTGAAGGGGATGAATATTTTGAGCCTCCACAGGATGACGAGGTGTATGAGTGCAAGAGGATCACATCTGCACCATTTAGAGGCTGGGGATTGCTGAAAAACCCCAGGCCAGCACAGCCACCGGTATTGGAGGAGGTTGAGTTCCAGGATATTTTTCCTGGAGACGTCCCATTTGAGATTCCCTCCACTTCTGCTCCTCCACCTCCTCCTACAGGCGCTTCATCGGCTTATGGCATGGACCAGCTTAGGCTGGATGTAGAAGAATTGAAGCGCCAGAACAAGGAGCTCAGAGATAGTCATGAGCAAGAAGAAGAAAAATAAGAAATTCAGAAAGACTATCTTTGATGCGCTGAAGACGGCCATCTGCTGCATTAGCCCAGAGACGGGGGCTGGCATGACCTACCAGACTTCATCTGAGTCACATCACTCAGATAGGCTCAGTTCAGAGCGTACACAGACGGTCAGCCCAGGAGACACTGCGAGACACACACCTGAGGGCAGCAGCAGACAGAGCCCGGGGCCAGAGAGCTAGAGACCCTGCTAGCTCTTATTTGATCTTATTTGATGTCTATATTTTTATTATTGGCCTGTATATTTATTGAGTACCCAAGTTCCTGTGGGTGAACTCATTTATTATTCTGCTTTTATTTTGTTTTTGTTTTTGTTTTTTTTTGTAGTGATTACAGGAATCGAGCAAAGCAAATCTCTTGCAATGCAAATTTTGATGACTATGAATCGACTGACTTCAGGGAAGTATCCAATTCATTTCTTATTCCTTTCCTCTGTTTTATTTGTTGAAAAACAGTGAGGTCACTGTTTTTAAGTGGGGGGAAGGGATACATGAAGTGTTGAAGTGATGAATATGATCTGTTTGCTGTTTTGTATATTGAAAAATCTCCACCTTGTATTTTTGGTTTGAAAGCAAATCATGAGGAAATTCTGCCAAAATTTTTTCAAAAATCTCTTGAAATTGGAGATAGTACAAAGCAAAGAATGAAAATCAATGAAATTGACTTGTGAAAGTATCTTACTCACCTGCTGTTGTGATTGGTTTACTAAGTTAAAATTAAGTTGTAAAATCCTTAAGGAACAAGTTTACTTTATTTTTAACTTTGGAATTGGAAATTTAAGAGCTGGTCGAGTCCTTTTGTTGAAAAATAAACAGGTCTACTTCTTGGAAATTTTAGTTGTATATATTCTTTGAATTTTAACACTTGGTGAAAGAGGTAGAAGAAACTTTTAAACTTAGTGATCCTTCATAAAAATAAGTCTTTGATATTGTATTGCATTCAAAAGAAAGAAACAAGCATAGCCACTACTCCTCTGACTTGAAATTTTGAGTTATGAGTATCTGAACTTGAATGTTAAAGTGAGGAAGAGTTCTTAGGGGTATTTTGAAACCTGGTCACTTAGGTGATGAGCCTGGGATGTGCCGACTCAATGAACTCACTGTAACGAGAAGGGAAGAATGGCAAAAGTTCAATTCATGAGCTTTGAAAAAACAAAAAGATGGAGGCAAAAACCTCCCAAAAAGAAAATAAATGCTTGAGAAAGAAAAAGAAAAATGAATGCAAAATATGCAAAGGAAGGAGACTTATAATAAAGAAGGAGAAATTCTAAGGAAAAAGTAGATACCACATGCTTTCATTTTGTGTTACTTAGAATATATATAAGCTAGAAATCCAAAGAAGTTTAAATGAGTATTTTTCCTTAGTGGATTGAGTATTTGCTTTTGAATAGAATTTCCTTTGTTAAAAGTTGAGATTAAAACTTGTTTTGTTTGGATTAACTCCTAAATTTTGATTATAGTACTCTAATTGCAAGAATTGGTATGGTTAGAGCTGTAGATACAAGAAAACAAGTTAAAGAAATTGAGATTAAATTGGAAAATTGTACTATCTATAAAGAGATTTCATTTTATTCTTCATTTTGCTTGAGGACAAGCAAAAGTTCAAGTGTGGGGGAATTGATAAGATCATATTTTATACAAATCTTGATGATCAAAAGAGCTAGAATGGATATTTGTTTTGATTAAATTTTATGTTTCAGGACTAATTTGGATAAAGAAATCAAAACAAGAGAATTTGAATTGAAAAGAGGAAAAATTGAAGTCAAGGCCGGCAATTCATCATTGAAAGCCGCCGGCTTAGACGGCGTAAAATCCAAGGCCGTTGCAGCAGCCAGCTTTGCCACAAGATTCAAACCTCAAAGCCGCCTCAAAGCTGCCGGCGTAGAAGATGAAGAAGCCAGCGTACATGAAGGCCGGCAGCCCAGAAATGAAACATCACCAGCTTTGAAGGAGTTACATTATAAGCCGGCATGAAAGCCGCCGGCCTTGAGGCAGCGTACATCATAGATTTGAAGCGACATGAAGATATCCAACGCTTGAAGGAAAATGAAGAACAAATCTGTTGGTGTCTACGCCGGCATGAAAGCCGCCGGCTTTGGGACGGCGTTCGTTATAAATCAGCCCAACGCTTTATTTCTGACTAATATGCCGGCTAGATCTACATCTAAGCCGCCGGCGTAGGAGCGGCCTACGTTGTAACTGATATTGAAGGCTGCCAGTGCACTAACCTGTGCAAAGGACAATTTGAAGATACGCCGCCTGAAAGCCGCCGGCATAGGATCCATAACGGCCGGCGTACAATGTGAAACAGCAAAGATCATTTAATGTTTTTCTCGAAATTTTTCCTATAAATAGGGGGTCTTCTCCTCACTTTCAGAATCATCCTAGTATCCAGTAATCCATGCATACATTCCACAATCCAAGTAGCTATAGAATACTTAGAATTAGGCATTTCATAAGAGATTTTTGAAGTTATTCAAGAAGTTGCAAGTGAAGCTTTGGTATTTTGAATTGGTGATATCTAATTTTATTTCTTTTATGCAATTCATATATCTGAATAGTTTGATTATAATGAAATCATTTGCAATTTCTTATCTGATTTTTGAATCATCATCCATGAGTAGCTAAATTCTTTTTTGTGGGAAGTTGATGAAGCTTTAAACATGCTAAAATGATTTTGAATCCATGTTATAAGATAATTAGAATCCTGAAATATTCATATTGAATTCTGATTATTCATCATACTTTTGGTGTATAAGAATTCTATTAACTCAGAAGGGAAATTAGGGTTCATATGAATTCATAAATTGAGATTAAATTACAATTGCAGAAGCGGCGTAGTTTAATCTAATTTAGAAATTGTCCATGAATATTAATGCAATGTTTTATGTTAATTCTCCTAAGGAATTAGGAGATGTTAATGTAAAGTATTAGTCAATTATAGAATCGGAAGGTTTATAATTGTAATTTTGATTCCACTAATAATTTATTTAGCGGAAGTTATTGAATTATTTTGTGGTTTAAAAGATTTTAAACTCTGTTTTTAAATCTTGACAATTTCTTATGAATGTCCATGAATCTAATTATCATTATAAACATGACTTCAAGTTGATTGGCAATAGTTTAAAGTGGATTCTGCTCCTTCCCACATTTTTCCTCCATATCCCTCTCTTTAAAAAAGCTCATTGCATTCATAATAATCAATTAGATAATTTAGTTTAATCTACTCATCCTAAAAAAAACAATTGCCTAGATATTAGTATTAGTTGATAATTGTCTAGTGGTTAGTAAATCTCCATGGGATCGACACTTTATTCATGCTATATTACAATAGAAAGACCTAGTACGCTTGCTAGAAATATGCTTTAAAATTCAATACTTATACAGCACATCAAAAGACGTGATAGACAGTGATACTGGTGAGGCACCCTAATGATCTTGGTGTGAGATTATCCCTAGTGGACTCGTGCCTTGATATGATTCCAGTAGAATTAGATGTTCTGGATTCGGGGTGTTTGGGGAATACACACTCATCCATATATATATATACATATGATTATTATTTTCAAAGAGTTGTTTGTTTTTCAATGGGGTCTGGGTAACTCCGAGTTCGGGATTAGAGTATACCTAATACTGGATTA
Organism: Combretum micranthum; assembly: GCA_024138025.1. NCBI lineage: Eukaryota > Viridiplantae > Streptophyta > Magnoliopsida > Myrtales > Combretaceae > Combretum > Combretum micranthum. Next base: position 183,991 of record JAMXBD010002401.1, on the reverse strand, counting down.
TGTTGTTTTGTTGGCTTAAGAAAAATAATAATATGACTATAAGCATTAGCTTAAGTTGCATGGATTATCTGTCTGTTGTATATATATGTGCATTTGTTTTTGGATTGGAGTTATCGTACTAGGCATCGCCGCTCATTCTTTAAAATTTCAGGTATAAGTGAAGAAGATATAGTATATGATCTTCCGGATATGAGTTATTCTTTGATAGTGGGATGGCAATAGTGGACCCGACTACCCAGCAGAGAGCTAGTCTTTAGATATCAGGATTTCTAAAGAAAAGACATGTTTAGATCATTTGGAGTTGTAGTTGGATATTTATGTTGGTTTGAAATGAAAAGATTTTAATGTAAACAGTTTTTAGTTTTTGTTGAATTTGTTGGCTATGATGTCAACTTGGATTTTATGCTTGAACCAGGAGTTTATGTTTTATGAAGTTTTTTTTTTTTTTAGTTTTAACGGGTTTCGTATCCTATGAGATACCCTATGTGTGTTTACAGGTGATAATTGTATTATTGTGGATATTAGAGCCTTTGCATATCCTATATAAAAGAGGACACGTGGCGGGTTGTAATGCCTTATTTTAGGGTGTTACAATTTTAAAGGAAATCTAGTATATGACTTCAAAACAAATTTCCTCCAAAAGCTTCCCAAAGGCATAAGTTCTACCTGGACAGACATAGTGGTCTCTGGTGCAAAATAACGATCCTACAATATCAAAAGTCTATCGAAGAATAAGCATAACTAGCTTGGTAAGATATTCCTTATGCAAAATTACTCATGACCAACATTCAAACAAGTTCATTAAATAAGCATATGAAATGCAAGCAACCAAAGGATCAAACAATACATACGACTATCTGGTTTCGTATGTATGATGGGTTTTCCCCTCCATCGATGGTTATGGAATGATTCGAATTGGGTCCCAATCGACCTCCAAATTTTGCGCGTGTCTTGGGGTTCCAACAACCATACTACTAGTCTCCGGGCTTTCCTTACCCAAAGCGATCGATCCACCTTGGCTACAAGTTGAGGCCGTACTCCCCGAACATCCTAAATCCTCAAGATGTAGCTAGGCAGCTTACCTTTCCGATCTCACACTGAGGAGTAGTAGCAAAAATGTGAAATGATATTCTAAGTGATATGCATGAGTAATTTAGTTTAAGGGAATTTCCAATACGACATTAATTCATTTAAAGCGATCAGGCAATAATTGCACACATAGCAATACATACATGGAAATAATTATAACAATCCATAAATCGGCTCCGATATACTTGTCATTCTTTGATCACATCAAACAAATCACATATATAACTCCCATGATAACCCACATGCATATCAATTTTTATCTTTTGCTAACATCTAGTGCTCTATTCTACAAGTACATGCACAAATACATAAACGTAAAAGAAACTTACTCGTCCATAGCGATCTTCTATCAATTAAAGTAATCCTCGGGAAAGAGAAGATATTGGTCCTCATCACCTAAACAAAAAGAAATACTCGAAATGAGTATTTCATCCAAGATTTACTTCAATTTTCTAACTCTATCTTATTCGGCTCGTCAAAATTCGCATGGATGGAAATTCCAACTTAAAATAGCTATAGCTTGCTCATTTTAACTTGGAATTTCACATATTATATAATGTTTTCTACCTAATAAAAAAGATCTATCCATTTTTAAGTTTATTTTTATCAAAAGAAGCCCTTTCGGTCTTAGAATAGTGACGTACATATTCATCATGAAAATTCCAGATTTCAAAACTCAAGTTTTCAAACTTTTCTTCATTGAAAAATCCTTGTACCAAAATATAGATATTAATATAGTTGGAAATTTTTTGAACATATATATATTGACTCATACCATAAGCATGGATTTAGTGAAGTTGTCCCAATAATGATTTTTATAAAAACAAAGTGTTCTAAAAGTTGGAAAGTAATGCTTTGAAAATTTTTATTTTAGCTTTGTTGGAAAAGTTCTTGGATTACTATACATAAGTATTTTCCTTTTTTTTTTTTAACTTTATCTATCCTTTGAAAACATTGTCCAAAATAATTTTAGTCTTTTCAAATCCCTACAACTTCATTTTTAGGAGTCAAAAGTGTATTTTTAAATGTTCTTCTTGATAGTGACAAAACTTTCTTAAAGTTCACTTACTTTTAGTTTTTCCTAAAGTAAGTTTTACTTTAATAAGTAATATGATTTCCTAAGTTGTTCACTAATTTTATTCCCTAAGAGAAATTTATTTTCTTAAAAAAAGAACTTCTTGATGATCTTGCTAAACTTGTTTTTCCTTAGTACTTTAGAGTTTTGATGAACTTTCATAAATAAGTTTTAAAAAACTTTTGCTAAGCAAGAATTTGAAATCTTAAATATTTAAAGAAAACTTTTCCATTTTATCATCTTTGAAAGGAGTATGTGTGAAAATTTACTTTATGCATCCTTTGTTAAAACTTTAATGTATCATTGTTACTAAGACTTATTATGAGTTTACTTAAATTTTTGGAAAAGATTTGTGAAGGCAAAACTCTTAGATTTTAATGGAAATCCTTTATTTAAGTAACAAAAGGTTATTTTTGGAAAAGAGTTCATAAAAATTTTTCTTCATATTTTTCTTGAGACAATATTAATATGCCCATACATGAACATGAATATGTAGTCATGAGAAATATAATCAATATAACATAATAAGATAAGATATATGTAATAAGAGCATAATAGTAAGGTCAAGTATTGAGAACCTTAGCTCAATCAAGGTATCTCGGGACTAAGAATAAACTAGTCCCAAAAAGAGAAGAAAAGAAAGAAAATTATTTTAACTTAATAAGAACAAGTCTAAGACTAGAAAGGCTAGTCTTAATAATTTGCATCAAATAAGTGAATAAATTGCAAAGCATGAAAGTAAACTTATATGCTCTAAAGAATACATATAAATACATAAATAATTTTAGTTAGATATAAATAATAAGTTAGCATAATAATAACAATAATATACGTAAAGTATAATAACAGCATAAAAATATAGCAATGGATGTTCGTGAACAAGAACATACATGACCATAGTGTAATTTCCATAACGATAAGTTCATAAAACTCATACTATTGTCATGTAAAGTTACATGACATGGTAGAAGTAATATGATCAAGGTTTTACCTAAAAGATAAATGGTAGTGAAGAAAAGTGGTGCTGTTGGTAAGAATTTGAGAGGATTTTGGGAATATATAGAGAGGAAATTTGAGAGGGAGTTTGAAGAGAGTTTTGAAAGGAAAATTTTAAAGTGTTTTGGGTAGTAAATTTGTGAGTAGATGAAGTATGAAAGAAATGAAAAAGGAGGGGATATTTATAGAAACAGTTAGAGAGAAATTGTAGTTAATTAAATAAATGAAAAAAAAAGAAAATTGATGGCATGAAAGAAAAGACTAATTTAAAATTAATTTTTGAAGAAAAGTGTAAGAGAAGTTTAGTAATATGTAGTGTAGAATTTTTATGGGAAAAGAAAATTGTAAGAAATATGTATATAGGTTGTAATAGTAGGTGGTACCAAAAAGTAGAGATAGATGAATACTGTATGTCACGCCCTAAAAGGTACCCTAAACGTAGCAGTCCGCCACATATGGTATTAAAGCTTAAGAATGACTTCTCGAAGTCTTGCGAAAGTTTTCAACACCATATGTAAGGTGTCTATCACAACAATAGGAGACACCGGTAGGAGGTATAGTTCGAGATAGTAAATACAGCATACAAGAATCTAAATAATCATCCAATTTATCATTAAGAGAATATAATCTTTACATCAACTTAGGGGTTTTCCCCTATAATTCTCCAAACAATCATAATATCAACTTAATCTTTCTCACAACAAAATAATACTTACACCAAAGGACATTTAAAGATATTTAACCTAAGATCTTCAAAAGATTTCCAAAAGCTTTTCTAAAATATCATCCCACTCGAGTATATGAAGTCTTTGGGCATAAAAGATATAGTCCTGTTACAACAAAGTTCTATCGGAGTATAAGCATAACTAGCTTAGTGAGAATATTCATGAATCAATAAACTTGTATAAATAATTTCAAACAAGTTATTAAACAAGCATATGAATGCATCAAGCAAGTGATCAAGCAATACATATGATCTACCGGAAATCATATGTTTGAATGGATTTACCCATCCATTCAGGGTTAGGTGTTTCAGGCTCTTTAAAACCCATCTTAAAATCCAACTCATGTAGTTGATTTCAGGCTCCTACTCCCCCATCATAAAATAGTTCTTTCAAGCTCCTAATCGCCTATCTCACAGATTTATGGCTCCTGCAAACCCGGCTACTACTCTTGTCCCATTGAGTATAGCAGCTCATGCAATGAAACAAACTACGTGATATGCATGAATCAATTAATAAACTCATAGTATATGATTAGAGTAATTTAAGGTGATCACACAATTTACACACACTCCAACAGAATAATAGTAAAACATAAGTTAATTAACAACGATTCATGTCTCGATATGCTTAGTGTCACGCCCCAATGGGTACCCTAAACGTGGCAATCCGCCACACTCAATATTAAAGCTAAAGTATGGCAACCTTAGTCATTCCAAAAGCTTTTATATTAAGTGTAAGGCTTACTTTCACAATTTTAGAGGACCATATATGGAATTATGTAGCTTAAGGTGATATAAAAACATATTAAGAAAAAAATCACAATAACTATTTGTTCATGGCATAATTTTACGAACTTAAGAACAACTCCTAAATTTCTAATCCTTTATACACATATTAACATGCTAAAGCTAAGCTACTCTTTATTTAAAATTCTAATATACAAAAGGGATTACCTGCCCACAAGGTCTACGTGGCCTTAGCCATAAGTACGGGAACTGCAAAAGATAGCTATCGGGGTATAAGCTAATAGGCTTAGTGCGTAATTCCCAAAATTCATACTCGAAGTAGATTATCAATCAAGTTTATTATTCAAACGTATGAAATGCAACAACCACGTGAGCATACAAGACATATGACTTTCCGGGAATCATATGTTGAATGAATTTACGCCCTTCATTCGGGGTTGGGGATTCAGGCCAATTACAGCCACCACTTTTAAAAACACTTTTATAGATTTTACCGGCTCCTATACGCCATCAAAAATTTTGTAGTTATTACAGGCTCCTACTAGCCACCAAAAGATTTTGTAGTTATTACAGCTCCTACTAGCCACCAAAAACTTGTAGTTATTACAGGCTCCTACTAGCCATCAATTTAAGTAGTTCTTACCGGCTCCTACTCGCCACTTACATGATATACCGGTTATGTCTACCACCACTATTATACACTTGTCCCACACCAATTGTATAGTAGCGAATGCAATGTGACTCAACATATGAAGTGCATGAATAATTTCTTTAATTAAAGTCTAGTAGTTACATTTAGCTTCTTTCAAGTGATCAACCAATTTCAAACACTTCAAGATATTAATGCGCATACAATCTTTATTACAACTAATTCGAGTTTCGATATACTTAATATTCTTTCAACATATTATCATACACTTTCGTTTTATTTTTCTTAAGTTCTAGTACAACTAACTTTACAAGCACAATCAAGAGTACGAAAAAATACGGGAAGTAACTCACGATGCCATTGTCGTCTAATTCTCTTAAGCGGATGAGTCGTTCACACACTCTACTAAATCGTAATAGTCCTCGGGTTGTAGAATCCTTCCTCGGGATCACCTAACCAAAGAAAATACCCATAATGAGTTTTTCTTGAAGATTTTCTTGAATTTTGACAAAACAATGTCAAAGAACGTCAAAGTTCGTATAGAAGAATGTTCCAACTTAAAATGGCCATAACTTTGTCATTTTAACTCGGAATTGCACATATAATATACCGATTTCTATCTACTCGAAAAGATCTACCCATTTCTAAAATTATTTCCCCCAAACAAAGCCATATAGGTTTCGAAAAAGTGGTGACAAAATTCACCATGGATTTTCAAGTAAAAACAACTTTGTTTCAAGAAATCAAAATTTGTTTGATAAATACTTAGTTATCTATATAGTTGAAAAATTCTCTTTTTGTAACTATATAACTCATATTTAAGCATGCTCGAGTGCCTTGTTGTCCAATTTATTTTTCTTAAGTAAAACAATGTCGGTTTGAAGCTTTTCGGAAATTGTTTTTGTGAATTTCTTTGAAATGAATACCTTGTTTTCTTTGTTTTCTAAAAACGTTTCATGTTGGTTTTATTCATCTCTTTCTAAGTGACTTTTTGAAAATAAAATTTTCCACTTTCTAAGTTACACTAATAATATTTTTGAAGTTTTCTAGAAAATATTCTTTTCTTCATTTTCTTGTGTAAATTTCCTTGTTTACTTGTTTTGGCAAAAATCTTTTACTTGATATTTCTCATTCTTTTCTCATATCTCATATTTTCAAAAATAATTACCCATGCATGAAAATTTGGTTTCTTTATAAAAACAAAGTGGAACATTTAAGGACTTTTTGTAGAAAAACTAATTTCTATAATTCTATTATTTTCCTCTTGTAACTTGAAAAGAAATAACTTTATTATTTTCAAATCATAAATTTTCTTTGCCTATTTGTTTGCAAATGTCTTTATTTAAAAATTTCCTTAGTCATCCACCTTATTCTCTTTCTTTATGAAAAGAACCATTTTTATCAACAAGAATATTTTCTTTTGAAAAACAAGGTAGAGTAACGAAGATTTAAGTAGCTTTTTAAGTAAAAATAGTTTCTAAATTCATAGTGAATTCTTTTTATAACTTGAAAATGAATGAGTTTATTTTTGTTATCTTATATTTTCGTGTTTCACAAACATTTATTCCTAAGTGACAAAAAGCCTTCTTTTATTTGATTATCTTTAGAAAATAAAGCTTTTTGGACACAATCTAGATGAACATGATTATGAGGATAATAAAACAAAATAACATAAAGCATAAATAATAAAGTCAAGTATTGGAGTCTTAGCTTTTTCAAGGCTCCCGGGACTAAGAAATAACTAGTCCATAAAGAAATAAAATGAAAGAAGAAAAGCTTGTTTTGACTTGATGAGGACAAGTCTAAGACTAGAGACTAGTGACTAGTCTTATTTCAACTAGGAATAAATAAATAAATTGCAATGGAAAAGTAAATAAATTGCTTTGCATGAAATAAATAAATTGCAAGTGAGCTTATATGCTCTAAAGAATATGTATAGATATATAAACAATAATAAATCAACATAAACATAAATGGATTGGCATGAACAAGAACAATACATGAACATAATGTAGTTTCCACAACTTGTAGTATTTGGAAACTCACACTATGGTCATGTAAAGTTACATGACATGAAGAAGAAGAAAGAATTATAAATGGGTTACCTAAAGAAGATTTTGATATGGTTATGTGGTTATGGGTTTTTGTTGTTGGTGGGAGTTGTTGTGGAATTATTTTGAGAGAGTTTTGAGTTAGTAACTTGAGAGAGCTTTGAGAGGAAAATTTGAGAGAGTTTTGGTATGAATTTGTGAGTAGTGAATGTGTGAAAAAGTGAAAGAGGAGGGGGTATTTATAGGAAAATGAGGAGTGATTTTTGTGTGATTAAAATAAATTGAAATTGAAGCAAAATTGAGGCATGTGGGCATGGGGGGACGCCGGCCATTGAGTAGAGGGGGAGGAATTGATTTATTTTTTTGACTTTTTGGAAAATGTAAGATGTAATTTGTAAGATAGATGTGATATAAAGTTATGGGAAAGGTAAAAAGTTAAGATTATAGGTTATGTAGAGTGTAAGAGTGGGTGTAAGAAAAAGTAGAGATAAAAGAATAGTGTAGAATAGTAATGAATAGTGTAATGTAAAGTAGATATGACAATTAAAGTACCGGTAGTAAGAAAATACGCGTATAATAGCTTTATCTGTTATTTTTACTTACCGAAAAATTATGAAATTGATATTTTTGGAAAACTTATATTTTTACGAGTCTAACGGTATATTCGGAATATTTTTACTATTCCGGGCTTCCGGACACGTTTTTCGAGAACTGTGTCCAATCGGGTTCGAAGGACTCCCGAATTTCGTGAAACGGAAACTTTTATGAAACCTATGGTTATTACGACCTATATGAGCTAATTATCCCAACTTCGTTTTTCTGGGCCAAAGGAAACGGCAATGCCGGATTTAGATTGATACGGTAAACTAGGGTTTTGTTGACCTTTAGGGTTTCGTTTGACTTCCGGTTAGGGTTTTATGCTAAACCGATTCCGAAAATTTAGGGTTTTACACTTAGCATTTTTTCAACCAATATTATCATAAATAGTTTATTTTCATCTTTTCCTACTTCTAGTGCCTCTAGCTACAAGCATAACTAAGTACGAAAAGGTAGGGAATAAACTCATTTGGCCATGAGGATCTATCTTCTTTATAGATGAGTCGATCGGTAAATCCAGTAATCAAAATATCCTCCAGGTATAAATACTCCTCCTTAGGATCACCTAATCAAGAAGAATAACCATAATGAGTATTTCTTATTGATTCTATGGTACTTATCAAAAACTATGTTATAAGATCGTTAAAATTCGTATAGAAGGTAATTCTAACTTAAAATGGCCATAACTTGGTCATTTTAACTCAGAATTGCACAAATAATATACTGTTTTCTATTATTCGAAAAGATCTATCCATTTCTAAGGTTATTTTTGTCATACAAAGCCATTTGGGTTAGAAAATACTACGATACATAATAGTTACGAATTTATAGTTCACAAAATATGATTTTTCTAAACTTCTCTTTACTAAAAAATCCTTAAGAAAAATATATGGATATATATAATCGAAAATCCTTTGAAAATATATTTATATTCATATTGTATGCATGATTTTTATAGTGTTGTCTCAATATTGATATTCATAAACAATTTGTCTTTAAGGGTTTTAAAAGATAAACTTTTAAAAATTTCTCCTTTTGGAATTATTAGAAGGAAAACTAAAATATTTTTGAGTTGTTATGAGTGAGTGTTTTTCCTATTATAATTCCATTTCCTATCTTTTCAAAAGTAAATTAATTCTTTAAAAATTTGATTCTTTAAGTTATCTACTAACTTTATTTCTAGTGATTGAAAAATAAGCTTTTCAAAATATTCCTTAAGTTTTTGGTGTGGTCAAATATTTGAAATGGTGTTAAATATATGTTTTCCTCATTTTTATATCCTTTTTTTTTTTAGAAAATAGATGTACCTTTAAAACTTTACTTTCTTGGCAAATTTTATTTTTCTAAGTTGGTTTCCAAAATAGTGAGTTGATTTTATCTTGGTTTGAAAAACTTGTTTTATTCTTAATATTTGTTAAATGGTAGAATAATTCCCTTAGGAAAATTTATAAGAAAAGCTTTCTTAATAAAGAATTATTATCATTAGAACTTAGCAAAAATTTCATTTTAATTTTGAAAAGAGAATGACAGCATATAAAAATTAAGTTTTGAAGAGGCTTTCCTAGTATGTGATTTTCAAAATCTATAATGAATCTATTCACATATATAGTTGAGTTAAAGTCTTTAGTTCAAGGCAAAAAATTCTATCTTTATGGAGTATAAAGTTTCGATTTATAAAAGAAAATGAGTTCCTTTTATTATTTTGAAGAAATCTACATTAATAGCTTATCCTTTGAAAAGAGTTTATTAAAAACAAAACTTAGATCTTTTTGTTGAAAATTCCTTTTGTTAAGAAATCTAGTTTACTTTTCTTTATTTAAGAAAGAACCTTGATAGGCATAAATTATCATCATTTTAATTGACAAATTGGGTCTATTTTATAATATAATTGATGGATTCTTAATAGATAAGGTGCTTAATTGGTATACATATATTTCAGGTCAATTTTGAACATAATTGTAATATAAGGAAGGAAAATGTGGAGAATCCAATCAATATTCAAACAAAGCAGCAAGGATGCATAGAAGGAGACTTGATGTACGGCCGTACAACTCTCAAAGTGAAGAAAATGCAAGCCAGTGGCTGGTACGGGGTCTTGTACGCCCGTGCACCAAGAAATTTTGAAGCAAATTCGACATGTACGGCCGTACATGTGGTGATGAAGAAGTAATTGAAGGAGATTTATGTTGCACGCCCGTACAAGCTTGAAGATTGACTTCCAGTACTTAGCACTCCCTCTTGTACGACCGTACAAAATGCATATTTACAAAGAAAATGAGTATTGTACGGTCGTGACTTTTAGAAATGGGTCATTATTCTTCTTGAAACAGTATGACTGTTAGTTTGTTTTAGTAAAAGGTCGTGTTTTTAAACACGACCCCTATAGAATATAAAGAGGGTGATTCGTTCTAAAGGGACATCATGATATATTTTAGAAAGAGAACTTAGAGGAGAGAGAGTCGGATTCCAAGAAGAACTTGAGAAAGTCATTGGATCCAGAATTCGTTTGTACAACCACTTCATAGTCATTAAAAAGGGGTTTTACTTCTTCTCTTTCTTGTTCATTGAATGTTTATCTAGTTTCTATATGTTTGTTATACGTTTGTGTTTATATGTCAGTATGAATGAGTAGTGATTAAGTTATTACGAAGTTGTATTAACAGGAAGCATATATATCTGTTATAATCTGTTTAATTACGAATTTTTAGTGTTGGGTCTTCAAATAAGTTAGGAATTTGTAGTGCACGACATATTCCTACATCAGATCTCATTGGAAAAGGTTGAGAAACAATTCCCTTGAGTAGATCTAAGGCACTAGAACAAACTACTCTTGTTGATAGAGATGTTAATAAGAAGTTTGCTGCATGTTTTCAAAGAATTTGAGGATAATAAGAGCTTTAATGCAATTCTGAATTGGCTATTAACTTAGAAGAGATTCTAGTAGATACAATTAGGATTAGGATTGATCTATTATGAGAATAATGGTCATGAATTAAGAATTCTACAGATAAGTAATTTACGGATGAATTTAGTTAAATCCTGTTAATATGATGGAGTAATCTTTCTGTATATTGTGTTAATAATTTGTTAAAATTATGTTTTATATGTCATTGTGATAAAAATTGGTAGTTAATATAGTTAAAATTAGAATTATCTAATTAATTAATAATTAAACATACATTAAATTGATTGCTAGATAATGATTGAAGGGCGAGTAATAGTAATTGTCAGGATCCCAAGGAATACGACCCATAATTCATTCCTATACTACAATTGATAGGTACACTTGCCTATTGTTATCTGATATTAGGAAAGAATTAGTGGAATTAATTGTTACTCAGATGAACGCATCAAGTTTTTGGCGCCGTTGCCGGGGATTTAAAATTGACAATATTAGGAAAACCCAATCGTTATTAATCTAGTTTCTTTTAATTCTGTTATATTATTATTCATTTCAACTTTGATTGATCTTTGATTACAGGTGTATGACCCGCAGCAGAAAAATCAAGCTTTTTGATTTTGACCCAGAACCTGAGCGAACATTTCGTCAAGGATTAAGAAGAACCAGAGAGATTATCCAAAACTCTCCTACTATAGTGCAAAGAGCAAGACCACTATCATTAAATATGAATAGAGATAATGAGAATCTAAACCCACGAGGGGTTGGTGAAGTTGAGAATCCTGGGGGTAATGTAAATCAAGCCGGTGGAAATATAAATGATCCCATTAGAGATGTGGAAATGAAGTTCATAGACCTATGTGGGATATGTTTATGCCCACAATCGATGGAGTTGCTCCATCCATTCAGTATCCTCCAATTCATGCAAATAATTTTGAGTTGAAGCCTGCTTTGATTCAGATGGTACAAGTAATCAATTTGGGGGAGGAGCTTCAGAAGACCCGCATGCTCATTTGAAGAATTTCTTGCAAATATGTGCTACTATAAAGGCCAATGGAACACCAAATGAATCAATACGCCTATTATTGTTTCCCTTTTCACTAAGGGACAAGGCGAGAAGTTGGTTGGAGTCATTGCCTCCTCATTCATTAACGAGTTGGAATCAAGTGGCTCAGAGGTTTTTAGAGAAATTTTTCCCACCTAATAAGACGATTCAATTAAGAAATGAGATATTTTCCTTCCGTCAGTATGAAGGAGAATCACTTTATGAGTCGTGGGAAAGGTTTAAAGAATTTCTTCGTCGGTGCCCTCACCATGGATTTCATTGCACGATCTGGTCAGGATATTTTATACATCATTAGGAGACCAAAAGAAAACAATGATCGATTCAGTAGCTGGTGGGAGTTTGATGAAGAAAAGTGCTCCTGAGGCTTATGATTTAATCGAAGAATTGGCAAGGAATACATTCAGTTGGCATAGTGAACGGAACAATCTTCGACCCGTCGCTGCAATGTATGAGTCCGAGTCAGTTTCTCAACTAAAGGCACAAGTGGCATCACTTACATCTCAGATGAGTAAAATGAAAGCAAGCATGGAAGCTTTACCCAAAGTGATTCTTTTGTGAGTTCAATGGAAGATTTTCATGCTTCTGAAGAAGGTTCAAGTATTGAAGATCTGAACTTTATTAATAGAACAAATAGAGAAGCGGGAATTATAATCCTTATAGTAATACTTATAATCCCGGTTGGAGGAATCATCCTAACTTCTCATGGAGAGATCAGAATGCACAAAGGTCAAACTTTTCATCTGGATTTCAGAAGCCACAACCACAGCAATTACAAGCACCACAGCAACGTCTTGCGTTACCACCACCTGAAAAGAAGACTAATGTTGATGATGCTTTGACACAGTTTATTCAAGTTTCTGATGCACGCCATCGGAATCATGAGGCCTCTATTCATAACTTAGAACAACAGATTGGTCAACTGGCTAAATTAATGTCGGACAGAACTCCAGGATCATTGCCGGGTAACACTGAGCAAAATCCTAAGGAGCAAGTTAAGGTTGTGACACTTAGAAGTGGTAAGGAATTACAGGGTTCAGCAAGGAATCAAGAGAGTGAAAAGGAAGTTGGTTTAGAAAGTGGGGAACAAGTGAATGAAAAAGAAGAATTAATAGAGAGGAGTTTACCTACTGAAAAACCAAAGGAATTTCAGCCAAAATTACCTTACCCATCTAGATTTAGGAAGGATAAGGATGATGAACAATACAAAAAGTTCTTGGAACTTTTTAAACAGTTGCACATTAACCTTCCACTAGTAGAAGCTTTAGGACAAATGCCTAAGTATGCTAAATTCCTCAAAGAACTCCTATCTAACAAAAGGAAGTTGGAAGAACTATCTACTGTCACCTTAGGTGGAGAGTGTTCTGCTGTTATTTTAAACAAATTGCCTAGGAAACTAAAGGATCCGGGTAGTTTTACTATTCCTTGTTTGATAGGAAATTTACCGGTTGAAAGAGCATTAGCAGATCTTGGGGCTAGTATAAATCTCATGCCCTATAGCATGTTTAAAAGATTAAATCTAGGCGAACCCAAGAGTACTAGAATGAGTATACAACTTGCTGATAGATCTATGAGATTTCCTAAGGGAGTAGTGGAAGATGTTTTGGTTAAAATTCACGATTTTATTTTTCCTGCAGATTTTGTAGTTCTGGACATGGATGAAGATATAGAAGTCCCACTTATATTGGGGAGGCCATTCTTAGCAACAGCTGGTGCTGTTATCGACGTCAAAGATGGGAAATTAGTTCTTCGGGTTGGAAGCGAAGAGATGGTCATCCGAATGCCAGATGTTTTCAGAAAATCTATGAATGGTGATGATACTTGCTTTGCAATTGATTCTTTTGAACTAACCGTTTCTGATTTTCTGCAAGATTCTTTGAGTACAGATTCCTTGGAGTTGTGTTTGTCAAAGGAAGTGAAATTAATGCAATTGATGGAGTAGAAGAGATTATTGCTCAATTGGAACGCTGTGATGAACAAAAGAAGGAATTTGGAGTTGAGGAAATATACCGAGACCATATAGATAGGTTAAAACCTTCAGTAGAAGACCCCCCTGAATTGGAGTTAAAGCAACTACCTTCATATTTGGAGTATGCCTTTTTGGCAAATGACTCTAAGTTACCGGTGATTATATCTTCGGAACTTGATTCATGCCAAAAGGAGAAACTAATTTCTGTGCTCAAAGAGCACAAGAAGGCAATAGCATGGAAGATTTCTGATATAAAAGGAATCAGTCCCTCCTTTTGCACTCATAAGATCTCAATGGAAGAAGGATTTAAGTCAGTGGTGCAACCTCAAAGAAGGCTAAACCCAAATATGAAAGAAGTAGTTAAGAAAGAAGTGGTCAAATTATTGGATTCGGGACTTATATACCCAATTTCGGATAGCCCATGGGTAAGTCCGGTTCAAGTGGTCCCAAAGAAAGGAGGCATGACGTTGTGCCCAATGAGAAAAATGAGCTTATTCCAATGCGTACCGTGACTGGATGGAGGGTATGTATTGATTATAGGAAGCTCAATGATGCTACTCGGAAGGACCATTTTCCATTACCCTTTATTGACCAAATGTTAGAAAGACTTGCAGGTCATGATTTTTATTGTTTTTTGGATGGAATGTCAGGATATTTTCAGATTCCTATTGCACCGGAAGATCAGGAAAAGACCACATTTACTTGCCCCTATGGTACATTTGCTTATCGTAGAATGCCATTCGGGTTATGTAATGCACCTGCGACCTTTCAAAGGTGTATGTTAGCAATATTTGGGGATTTAGTGGAGGATGTGATGGAGGTATTTATGGATGACTTTTCGGTATTTGGAGATTCATTCGAAAAATGTTTGCTGAATTTGAAGAGGGTTTTGATGAGATGTGAGGAAACCAACCTTGTGTTAAATTGGGAAAAGTGCCATTTCATGGTACAACAAGGAATAGTGTTGGGTCACAAAGTGTCAAAGAAAGGGATAGAAGTGGATGTAGCAAAAGTGGAGGCAATTTCCAAATTGCCACCACCAAATTCTGTCAAGGCAATAAGAAGCTTTCTTGGTCATGCAGGTTTTTATAGAAGGTTTATTAAAGATTTTTCGAACATTGCAAGACCAATGACAAAGTTGTTAGAGAAAGATATTACATTTAATTTTGATGAGAAATGTATGGAAGCTTTTAATTTTCTGAAGGAGAAGTTGACTAGTGCCCCTATAATGGTAGCTCCAGATTGGAATTTACCATTTGAACTTATGTGTGATGCAAGTGATTCCGCAATAGGGGCTGTTTTAGGTCAAAGAAAGGAGAAGCACTTCCAGCCAATATACTATGCAAGTAAAACTCTTACTCCTACACAAGAGAACTATACCACAACAGAAAAAGAATTGCTTGCTATAGTATTTGCCTTTGACAAATTTAGATCATATCTTATCTTATCAAAAGTAGTGGTATATACTGACCACTCAGCTTTGAAATACCTTCTATCCAAACCGGATGCTAAACCAAGACTAATAAGATGGGTATTGTTGTTACAAGAGTTTGATTTAGAAATCCGTGATAAAAAAGGAGCAGAAAATTTAGCAGCGGATCATCTTTCTAGGTTAGATAACCCATATTTGGAAGATTTGAAGGAGGAAGAGATTAATGATAAATTTCCAGAAGAAAATCTTTTTACTGTACAAGATCAAGAAATTCCATGGTTTGCTGATATAGCGAACTATTTGGTTGGAAAAGTTCTTCCACAAGATTTGGATCACTACCAAAAGAAAAAGTTCTTTTCTGAGTTAAAATATTATTTTTGGGAAGATCCCTATCTCTTTAAGATATGTGCAGATCAAATTATTAGGCGTTGTGTCACATGAAGAAGGGCAACAAATTCTATACCATTGTCACAGTGGTCCCACTGGAGGCCATTATAGTGCCAATAGGACAGCACATAAAGTCTTAGAAGCAGGGTTTTATTGGCCTCATATTTTTAGAGATGCTAATTCTT
Source organism: Combretum micranthum (assembly GCA_024138025.1). Classification (NCBI taxonomy): domain Eukaryota; kingdom Viridiplantae; phylum Streptophyta; class Magnoliopsida; order Myrtales; family Combretaceae; genus Combretum; species Combretum micranthum. The sequence goes on along the minus strand of JAMXBD010002401.1, from coordinate 168,128 downwards.
TTGTGTTTTCATGTGATAGGTGTCAAAGGACTGGGAATATTTCAAGAAGATGAGATGCCCCAAAATTATATCTTAGAGTGTGAAGTCTTTGATGTTTGGGGGATCGACTTCATGGGACCATTTCCTAATTCCTATGGTAACAGGTATATCCTTGTTTCAGTAGATTATGTTTCTAAATGGGTTGAGGCTCAAGCTTTACCTACTAATGATGCTCGGGTAGTGCTAAAATTTTTAAAGAAACTATTTTCAAGGTTTGGAGCACCTAAAGCATTAATTAGTGACAGAGGAACTCATTTTTGCAATAGTCAGATTGAGAAAGTGTTGAAAAGATATGGAGTTCATCACAGGTTAGCCACCCCTTATCATCCTCAATCTAGTGGCCAGGTTGAAGTTTCCAATAGGGAATTGAAAAGAATATTAGAGAAGACAGTGGTTCATAATCGCAAGGATTGGGCTGAGAAGTTAGATGATGCTTTGTGGGCATATCGAACAGCCTATAAGACACCTTTAGGAACCACTCCCTATAGGTTAGTATATGGTAAAGCATGTCACTTACCTGTAGAAATTGAACATAAAGCCTATTGGGCAATTAGAACTGCGAATATGGACCTAGAGGCTGCTGGTAAGAATAGGAAATTCCAACTAAATGAACTAGAGGAGTGGAGATTGTTAGCCTATGAAAACAATAGATTAAATAAGGAAAGAATGAAGAAATTACATGATTCTCATATTAAGTACCCTAAACAGTTTAAGGAAGGGGACTTGGTGCTATTGTACAATTCTAGATTAAGATTATTTCCAGGTAAGCTTAGATCTAGATGGTCTGGCCCTTTCACGGTGACAAGGATTTTCCATATGGAACAGTAGAAGTTACACACCCGAGAAAGGAACCTTTAAGGTCAACGGTCAAAGATTAAAAATTTATCATGAAAAAGTTGAAATGGATGAAGGCAGGGAGGAGTTAAGGCTTCTCCAAATAGAAAAGTGTTTGTGAAAGAATTGACAATTGTCAAGCTAGGGACAATAAACTAGCATGTATTGTTATTGTTATATAAATATTACTAAGTTCTATAATATCTATTTATATGTTTGTTTGATAAACTTTTCTATGTATTTATGTGTGTGTGACTTATATATATATATATATATGTATGTTTATGAGTATATGAGTATGCATGTGGAAAAATATATATATATATATAAAAAAAAAAAAGAAGGAAAATCACGCTGCTATGTACGGGCGTACAATATTAGTTAGGGAAGGTTGAAGAGCAACAGAGGCCAGTACGCCCATGTACGGGCGCGATTTTGCACAAGCTTGTTTGAAATTGAAACCCGAGGTCAGCACGCCCTTATGTACGGGCGTACATCATATAACATGTAGGATGAAGCTTTCCAGAGTCTACCACGGGGTTATGTACGGGAGTACATAATGAAATGCGAAGGATTTGTTTTCATTTCCAAGCACTACGGCCATGTGTACGGGCGTACACAATCAAACAAGGGACATTTCACCAGACCAGAAGCCAGCACGCCCTCTTGCACGGCCGTGCAACACTTAAGTAAGCTATGTTTGTTCAATTTGTACGGCCGTACTTCCAGGTTTGTATAGACATATATATAAATATCCCCTGTTTGATTTCATTTTAAAACTCATTTCATTGCTTCGTCTCTCCCCGACTCTCTCACTATAACTCGAATACTAAGGGATATAAGGAATTTTTATCAAAATCTTTACCTTACCACCACTACATTCGATCCAAGAACAGGTATGCATTCTTCCTCCACTGATTTTTTTTAGTACTTGCCTCATTCTTTACATGCTACTTAAAATTAGGGTTAAGCCGTTTCATACATACTCATTGTTAGGATTATAATTTTCTTTTGTGATCATTATATGTTAATGCAATTGAGTTGTACATTGCTTTGGTATATTGAAATTTATCAACCCTACTTTCAACGACATGATTCATGTAAACCCTAACATTGTGACATTCATATCTAATATTAGGGAGTAATTACATTAATTCGAAATGTGAAAGTCCTAACCCATGAATGAGGTTGAATGACTCCTATTGTGATTGGATTATAGTAGGGAGTGGTTACAATGTTAGTTCATCATATCATTCCATCGAATTAAACATGCTCATAAATGTTTGATGAAATGCCAATGCTTAGAACAAGCCAATTTCCAGTCAATTGAGTTACATAGTTATACATTATGCTTGACTCATCTTGTCAATTTGAATTTTTTCAATAAAATTCATTGTTTCATGGATTGTTCATAACTACATGTTAAGAAGGATGGAATAATTGATAGATATCCTACACTTAGGCTACTTTATGTTTATGTAAGGATAACCACTCTAATGGTAAGATGAATTATGTAGTGGTGCATATTAAGTCATATCTTCAGTTAGTTTCTAGAGTTGTTATAGTATAAAAATTTGTTTAAGGGGTTATTAGAATATTTCTAAAATGAACTAATTGAAGAATTTCAATCTATTTCTTTCCAGGTATGGCTCCAAAGAAAAGCAACCCGAGACCATCTCAAAAGAGTACTCAACAACCCAAGCGGCCTAGGATGAAATATGCAAAGAATGCCGGCCCATCTAGTGCTTCTGTTCCAGTCCCTCCAGGATTAAAAGTGGAACACCAGCCGGCTTATCAACAATTTCATCAGAAGAAGGTGATTAAACCCAATGGGATTTTAGACTGGGATGTACTGAAAGAATATGGGTTGGTGCCGGCAATGAGACGATTGCTGCAAGATCCCGCTTGGTTGAGACTTTTTAGTCTTCAAGAAACGGCCTACAAGGTTACAACATTAGCTTTTCTTGCATCCTTTTCTATAGAAAAGCGGAATATAGGTCGAATGTTGAAATTTAGAGTAAATTTTTATGCATTTGGAGCATATCACTCAATTTCAATGAGGAAATTCATAAAAGCTACGGGTCTTTATACAAAGGAAGAGATGAATGACCCGGAGTTTAATAAGTTGCCTATATTGATGCCTTCGGGAGTTACAATTGAAGAAGTTTGGCGGTCAATCTCAAGAGAAAAAGTATTCAGACCAAGCCGAACCAAGGCATCCACTATGATCTGGACAAGCCACCGGGTGTTCCATTACATTTTGGCGAAGACACTAAACTCTAAAATGGACACTGCGGGTACGGTTACAAAGGAAGATATTTTACCTTTGACAAGTGCATTCGGTCCTACAAGGTCAATGTTGGCGTATTAGTTGCCTATGCGATCCAACGCCAAGCCGGGTCCAAGATGAATGGCATATATGTGGGGCAAATGATCACCCGTATTTTGAAGAATTTGAAGCTTTGGCCCAAAAGTTCTTCACAAAAACCAAAAGACGGAGTGGCACAATCAAAAGGGATCACACATGCTCCATTTCAGCAATGGGGAACCGCTAAGGTTGATGATCCTTGTTTTGATGCTGAGGCACCCGGAGCTCAGCCACAGCTAGCATCCCACTCGAGTTTCTCAGTCGGTAATTTAGCACATTTGGAGGCGGATGTGGCGGTTATCAAGGCCGATGTAGCAGAGATTAAAAAGAACCAAAATATTATCATAAATCTGCTAACAAAATTGGCTGAGCATGCAGGATTAGCCATCTCCTCTTGTTTTAGCGGGGCCTCCAGACCTGAGCAACCGAGTGAGGACCTCCCAAGCACTAGTGCACCACCGGTACCCCAAGAAGATCTTCCTTCTCCCTGAGCAAGTGGATCCTCTAGCAGATTTGGACTTAGAGGCTCTGAAAGTAGGAGAGACTTATGAAAGTCTGAGGCAGAATCCTCTGGTGATGAGGAGATGGAGGAAGGAGGTGAAGAAGAAGAAGGTGAAACGGATGATGAAGAGGAGTCGGATGATGAAGAAAGAAGATGTCCAAATACATTTCTGATTTTTATTTTATTTTTCAGGACCTAAAGACTTATTTTATTCCTAGATTTTCCTTTTAATTTTATGCATTCATCTGTGTTTAATGCTTTTGTTTGTTTTGCTTAGTGTCGTATTGATGGCACAGTCTTTCATTTTGATCATGGTTTTGGATGATGTACATGCTGGAATTCCATGAATGTAAAGACACTTTCGGAAACAAAATCGGCCTACAAAACTCAGGGGAGTTCACTTCTTATTTTTACTTTGTTTATCTTTCCTTTTAACTAGTTGAGACATTGAGGACAATGTCTTTAATAAGTGTGGGGAAGGGAGCATGCAAGCATGCTAAATGAAGTGTTTGTCTTAAATGATGATAATGAATGCTTATCTCACACTTAAGTAATGAAAGCTGTTTTGTTGTGGTGTTGATGATTTCATTTTAAAAGTGCTGGAATAATGAAGATTTTAGAAGTTAAAGATGCAATTGTTTCTAAGGTTATAGTAGCAATGTGAAATCATATGGGGCAGTCTTACTCATGCTTTAATTTAGAATTTTACATCTAAATAACATATGACTACAAGTGTATTATCAATAATTATTACTACCACTAAGTAGCATGTAGAAAATTACTTCATGAATTACCATTAGTGTACAGTTCAAATGATACTTTTCACTTGATGATTTCTCCAATTTTGTTAATTTTTCTCTCCTTCTCAAAAAAAAAAAAAATAAAATAAAATAAAGAAAAAAAAAACAAAGAAGAAGAGAGAAAGATAGAAGTGATTGAGGTTCGAAGGGGTCCTTTTAAAACCTAGTCACCTAAGGTCGTCCGGCCTGGATTGATTGACCAAGGATGTCACTTCATCGTGTAATAAATCTTATAACTCGGATAAGTAAGTCCGAGGGATGCCCTTTTTAAGGGAATAACATCTGTTAACCTGAGTGACGAGCTCGGGATTATCGACTGAAAGTCTGCTACATGGGTTATAGGATATATATATATATAAAAAAATCATAAATTAAAGGAGAGAAAAATATATATAAAGGAGAGAAATTCAGGGGATGGTTGATGTCTATGCTGTCACTAAGGAATTAAACTCAATGGTTGGTGGTAGTATCCACTGTGGAAATTAATGAAATAAGATGAAATATTCAAGTTAGTAATTGTGGTCATGTGTTTTATTTTTATGTTAAAAATCTAACTTAAATAATGAGAGTAAAGACTGACTTATTATGATTAGCTTTGAAACTCTAGCTTAAGGAATAAATACTTAAGAACAGATAAAATAAAATCCTTAAATCCCCAGCATTGGAATAGTAACACCATGAGTGCTATATAATTTTCAATTATTTTTATCAGCTTCTTGCTTGAGGCAAGCAAGGCTTAAGTGTGGGATATTTGATAGGCATAAATTATCATCATTTTAATTGACAAATTGGGTTTATTTTATATATAATTGATGGATTCTTAATAGATAAGGTGCTTAATTGGTGTACATATATTTCAGGTCAATTTTGAACATAATTGTAATATAAGGAAGGAAAATGTGGAGAATCCAATCAATATTCAAGCAAAGCAGCAAGGATGTATAGAAGGAGACTTGATGTACGGCCGTACAACTCTCAAAGTGAAGAAATGCAAGCCAGTGGCTGGTACGGGGTCTTGTACGCCCGTGCACCAAGAAATTTTGAAGCAAATTCGACATGTACGGCCGTACATGTGGTGATGAAGAAGTAATTGAAGGAGATTTATGTTGCACGCCCGTACAAGCTTGAAGATTGACTTCCAGTACTTAGCACTCCCTCTTGTACGACCGTACAAAATGCATATTTACAAAGAAAATGAGTATTGTACGGTCGTGACTTTTAGAAATGGGTCATTATTGTCTTCTTGAAACAGTATGACTGTTAGTTTGTTTTAGTAAAAGGTCGTGTTTTTAAACACGACCCCCATAGAATATAAAGAGGGGTGATTCGTTCTGAAAAAAAAGAGATAACACATGATATATTTTACAAAAGAACTTAGAGGAGAGAGAGAGTCGGATTCCAAGAAAAACTTGAGAAAGTCATTGGGTCCAGAATTCGTTTGTACAACCACTTCATAGTCATTAAAAAGGGGTTTTACTTCTTCTCTTTTCTTGTTCATTGAATGTTTATCGTAGTTTCTATTATGTTTGTTATACGTTTGTGTTTATATGTCAGTATGAATGAGTAGTGATTAAGTTATTACGAAGTTGTATTAACAGGAAGCATATATATATCTGTTATAATCTGTTTAATTACGAATTTTTAGTGTTGGGTCTTCAAATAAGTTAGGAATTTGTAGTGCACGACATATTCCTACATCAGATCCCATTGGAAAAGGTTGAGAAACAATTCCCTTGAGTAGATCTAAGGCACTAGAACAAACTACTCTTGTTGATAGAGATGTTAATAAGAAGTTTGCTGCATGTTTTCAAAGAATTTGAGGATAATAAGAGCTTTAATGCAATTCTGAATTGGCTATTAACTTAGAAGAGATTCTAGTAGATACAATTAGGATTAGGATTGATCTATTATGAGAATAATGGTCATGAATTAAGAATTCTACAGATAAGTAATTTATGGATGAATTTAGTTAAATCCTATTAATATGATGGAGTAATCTTTCTGTATATTGTGTTAATAATTTGTTAAAACTATGTTTTATATGTCATTGTGATAAAAATTGGTAGTTAATATAGTTAAAATTAGAATTATCTAATTAATTAATAATTAAACATACATTAAATTGATTGCTAGATAATGATTGATAGGGCGAGTAATAGTAATTGTCAGGATCCCAAGGAATACGACCCATAATTCATTCCTATACTACAATTGATAGGTACACTTGCCTATTGTTAATCTGATATTAGGAAAGAATTAGTGGAATTAATTGTTACACTCAGATGGAACGCATCAAACCTATTTTTATTTTTATTTAAGACTACAACATTTTTAATCATGCATGAATATGTAGCAATGTAAAAGTAAAGATAATACATAAATTGAAAGAAATACTTGTAAGTAAATAAACATAATAAAATAGTCAAGCATTGGGAACCTTAGCTTCATCAAGGTATCCCGATCATGTATTGGGAGCCTTAGCTTCATCAAGGCAACCCGAGACTAAGAATAGACTAGTCCCAAAAGAAAAGAAAAGAAAAGAAAAGAAAAAAAAATTGTTTTGACTTGATATGAACAAGTCTAAAACTAGAAAGACTAGTCTTAATAAATTGTATAAAACAAGTAAAGAAATAAATTGCAAGACATGAAAATAAATAAATAACAAATGAGCTTATATGCTCTAAATAAATATATATACATAATACTATATAGAAGTTAGATTAGAGAAAAAATAATAATAACAATAATAACAAAAACATAATAATGTAATGTAAAATATGAACATGAACCAAAACAAAATACAAACATATTGTTGCTTCTTTAACTCATATGAGCCTAAGAAACATACACTAAGCTCATGCTAAGTTGTATGAACGTGATGAAGAAATATAAGTAAGATTTTACCTAAGGTTTAATGGGGGTTTCAAAAAGAGATGAATGGGTAGTGTGTTTTTGTTACTTTCTTGAAGTGTAGAAATTAGTAGAGAATGTTTTGAGAGAGTTTTGTTAGAGAGAGGTTTTGAGAGGAAATATTGGTGCAGTTTTGTTATGTAAAATGAATGTGTGAAAGAATGAAGGAGGAAGGGGATATTTATAGAATTTTTTGAGTGAATTTTTTATGTAATAAAATAAATTAAAAAAATAAAAGAGAGGAAGAGAGAGAAAATGATGCCAGTTTAGTGTGTCGAGGGGGAGGATTTGATTTGTTTTGTAATTTTTTGTAATAAAAGAAATAATATGTAAAGTTTGATGTGAATAAAGTTGTATTGGAAATGTAAAAAGTAAGAAAATAGGTATGTAGGTAGTAAGAAATAAGTATAAGAAAAAGTAGAGATAGTGAAATAGTAATGAATAGTAGGAATAGTATTATGAATAGTAGACTAGACATGTAAAATACCGGTAGTAATAGAAATACGCGTAATCGAGCTATATCTGTTATTTTTAGTTACCGAAAAATTCTAAAATTAATAATTTTGAAATCCTTGTTTAATTATGAGTCTTTTAGTGTTATTGGAATATTTTTATTATTCCAAGCTTCGGGACACGCTTTTCGAGAACTGATCTTGTTTGAGTCTAAAGGACACTCGAAATTCATGAATATGATATTTTTATGTTATCCTATATTATTACAAACTATTATAAGCCATTAACTTAATTTCATTTTCTAGGGTTTGAGAACGTGGGATTGCCGAAGTTGAAATTGTTTGATTGTCTTGACCTTTGTTGACTTTTGAAACTCCGGTTTGACTAGGGTTAGGGTTTAATCCAACGTTGCCCTAGAAATTGAGAGGTTTATATCAAGGATCGGATAAGTGGTCCTTCTTATGTTCAGGTTTTTGAATCAAATGATTAATGAATCTTCTCTTATGAAATCTCGTGATCAAAATTGATTAAGGTTTGGTTTCAACTTGGGTCAAACTTTAGGGTTTTGATTAGGTATTCCAAAACCATTCTCGAAAAATTCGGAGGCTTATAGTGTATAATAGTAATGAATAGTATAATATAATGTAGATATGACTAATAAAATACCGGTAGTAAGAAAATAAGTGTATAAGTACGATATTTGATATTTTTAGTTACCAAAAAATTATAAAACTGATATTTTTGAAAACCTTATGTTTTTATGAGTCTAACAGTATATTCAAAATATTTTTACTATTTCAAGCCTCGGGACATGTTTTTAGAAAACTGATCATGTTTGGATCCAAAACACATTGAAAATTAATGAATCTAATATTTTTAAGTTTCCCTATATTGCTACAAACTATTATCCAGAATTATCTCAATTCCATTGTTTAGGGTTTAAGAATGCGTGATTGTCGGCTCTAAATCACTAGACTAAACATAGAACTAACTTAACTTTAGGGTTCCGATTTGACTTCTGGTTCTAGGGTTTATTATATTACCAAAAAAATCTAGGGGCTTACATCAACAAAACCGACACGTATCATCAAAATTACATCTTATGATAGATCTAGGTCTGTGAAGATAAACTTACCGTGATTAGATCCTTAAACCCCTTGCTAATCACAAAAAGATCATATCTTGCGCAAAACTAGGGTTTATTCCAACAAAAGCTCCTTCAAAACAAAAAGAGATCTAAGGAAAACAATGATCAATTCTTGTGATCTTAATGGATCTCATTTAGATTTGCTTACCCGATCCAAAATCTTTGATCTCCTCTGACTCCAATGAACATTAGCAGACTTGTAGAGAGGATTTTCTAGGTTTAGGAATGACTTTAGAGAAAGGGAAAACCTAGTTTATATAAAAGACAATGAATAACTGTTTAATAATGCCTCTTCATCTTTAGTAATTTCTCTTTTTCTTTAATGACATCTCTTTATCTTTAATAATGACGTCTCTTCATCTTTAATAACGTCTTTTTATCTTTAATGACGTCTCTTTATTTTTAATGATGTTTTTTCATCTTCATCATGCATTTGATAACCGACAAAACAAAAACCGATAAAAATTAATCATTTGGCTTGACCATAAAACTCTCTTATTTTATATCAAATAACATCTTTGCTCTGCAATATAAAATATTTATTTATATATTACATTTTTCCTATTTTGAAATATCAAAGTTTTCTAAGTAAATTCATTATAAACCCAAGGTTTGTTTTCTGCAAGACTCTATGCTTAATTTGTAATTTCATCTTAAATTTCAATTTATTTCTTCAAGAATTTGTGCTTAATGTTTGTATCTATGGAGAAATAATCATTTAACTTAGGGATTTGTGAATTCAAGACCTGATTCATGTGATTTTGAGGTGTTTCAACGATTATCACTAGGTATTTATAATTAGTAGCTAAAACTTAATTTCATGGGTCTAAATGAGTGATACACCTTTTAGATTATTGTTTGGTTTCAACTGAATAGATTGAGAGATCATTCTTTTGAATAGATGTAGGCTACTAATAGAGTTGCTCATGATCACCTTAAAAGGGGGATTGTGAAACGTTTTGTCACTTGTTTTTATGATTCATTCGGTTGGTTTTAAAACAAATGAATTTTAAAATTTATGCATATCTAGACCACTAATAACTTGTGAAGAGATTCTAGTAGTCAGGTATAGATCTGGAGTTTTCTGACCTTAAAAGAGGCTTTAACTTAGATTTATGAATCCGACAGTGCAAACATACTAGTGAACAACTCTATGAGTTTGTTAAGAAATCATATGATAAGGACTTGGTGAAGCAATTCCTTAGGCTTTTTCTTGCATTGACGAGCTTATCTTACGATATGCCTTGAAAAACTATGCATATCCATTAACCCTAGTATAACTTGTGTTTTCATTATCCTCTTTTAAATTTTCTTTAGCTAGATAATAGATAAAATGTAAGTAAGGTAGATACCAATAATCCCTTAAAATACGACCTAATATTTTCTATGTTACTTCGGTAGGTGCACTTTTCCTGATGTTGGTAGTTGCGACCAAAGTTAAATAGAAATTATTAATTTTATAAATTTTTGAAAACTTCAATTTCATGTTCTTTAAATGTTTTTAAACAAGAAACTAATGAATTAAGAAATTTTTGGCGCCGTTGCTAGGGAGATCAATGTTGGATTCATGAAAATGAAGCTTAATAGGGCACTATCTAAAAATTTTTTGTCCATTAGACTAGTCACTAACACTGTGTATAATGTGAATAGTTTTTGGTTTTGCTTTTGTTTTATTTCCATTTTTGTGAATAGTTTTTTATTTATAGTTTTCTATAAATATATCTTTGTATATATATTTTCTTTTCTTTTTGTGAATATCTTTTCCTTTTCATTTATGTAAATTCGTCTAACCCCTCTTGTTTTTGTTTCCTTCTATATGTGTTTATATTGTATATATTTTTGTTTTGTTTTAATTTGTTTTCTTTATATAGCATTTTATTTGTTTGTGAATATTCTTATATAGTTCTTTTTAATTTTTCTATAAATTTCTATTTGTTTGGTTTTCGTTAATTTTTTAATTTGTTTATTTTTCTTGTATACAATGTTGTTTCCTTTGCTTTAGTTGATGTTTTGTCTTTTGTCTGTTATAACATAGCTTTGTTTTAGACTAATTATTTTAAAAATAAGAATGTAGGATTATGACTAGGAGTCATTCTCATCCTTTTTTTCCCTTTAGTTTAGAGCCCCAATGTATAAGACGAATTAGCAGAAGGATAGCTAGAGAAGAGTAAGGATTACTTGAAGAAAATATGGCTACTAGGATAGATCATTAAAATGGTGGAGCAGAGGTACAAGAAAATATCAACCCAGGAGCATGCTAGAGTTTTGCAAACCTACTTTAGATGGGGATAATACTAACATAGCTAGATCAACAGTTATTGCCAATAATTTTGACATAAAACTTAATGTGATTTAGATGGTACAATAATATGTGTAGTTCAATGGACTGTAAGATGAGGACCTTAACACCCATTTACAATAGTTTTTAGAGATTTGTGATAATTCAAAATAAATGGTGCCTCTAATGATGCAATTAGACTGAGGTTGTTTCCATTTTCTTTAAGAGGTCGAATAACTTACCTAGGTAGTCCATAACATCTTGGCAACAGATAGCTCTATAGTTCATGCAAAAGTACTTTCCTTCATTAGGGGTAACCAAGCTTAGAGCAGATATAGCTTCTTTTCACCAGCTAGACTCTGACACTTTGTATGAATCCTTTGAGACATGGAAGGAGTTGCTAGGACGATGCCCATACCATTGACTTCCTAAGTGGACCCAAGTCCAGACTTTTTACAATGGGTTGAATTATAGCACTAAGTAGCTATAAATGCAATAGCAGAAGGGAGCTTGAATAATAAATCCCTCAAAGAGTGTTTGAACCTTTTTGTAGACATAGCCCACAATCACTACTAATGGTCTTCTATAAGAGCTAAGAAAGAGAAGCATGGAGGAGTTTTTCAGCTTAATGCGGTAATAAATTTGACCTTCTAGATATAACCCTGGAGTAGGAAGGTGGATAGCATGACCATTGGTACTGGTAAAGTGAATATGGTATATGGCAGTTTTGGACAAAATATTGAAAGTATGACTTCTTAGAATATGGAATATGTGAGCAATTTCAATGGACAAAATAATGACCCCTATAGTAACACTTACAACCTTGGCTGGAGAAACTATCCAAACTTTTGGTAAAATAACAACAATTTCTAACAATCTGGCTTAAACCCGCCAAACTTTCAAAAACAGCAGGGTCAAGTGTTCCCTTAGCTAGCCTAAGTTCTTTAGAGGAATTGATGCTTCAATTCACTAAAGCTTTTGCGGTTAGGCAGCAGACCATTGAGACTACATTGAGATACCATTCAGCTGCAATTTATAACCTAGAGACCCAACTAGGGCAGGTTTCAAAGTTCTCTTAGAAAGACCTTAAGGGTCATTACTAGCCAACACTGAAGCCAATTTAAGGGAGTAACCCAAGAATTAGGAAAAAGAAAGACTCCAAGGATAATTCATCTTACCTTTCTTTTTGTTTGCTAAAAGATTTGTTAGATCTATTTTGTTCTTAGTTGAGAAAGATGTTTGATGTTTGTTTCTTATTAAAGACTTGTGAGTTTTGCTGAAGAATGTTTTGAGAAGGATGATTGGTGTCTTGAGGAGAAATTTGCATTTTTTTTGTTTGTTTTGGTTGTAAAAGCTTTACTCAGGTTCTGTTGAAACCTAACTTGATGTTATGAATGATCTTTAAACGATGATTGTTGAAGAATATGAATGTGTTCTTCATAGAATTCTTTGTCTATATGAATGAATAATAGGGATATGAATGAGCTTATGGATCAATCCATGTTTTAAAGATGTTTGAAATGTTCTACAAAAGATCCATCTGATAAGTTTAGCCTTGAGCCAAGACCGCGACATGGAGAATTGAACAAATTTTTATCATAGTTTCAGTTGAACCCTTGACTTTGGGCCATAATGATCCTAATTCTTTATTCTTTTTGCAGGTTTTTAAATAAAAGCTAGAATTTAGGCCTCGATTCTTTTATTTTATTAATTCTTTATTCTTTTTAATAAGTTGCGACTTCTTTTAAATTCTTGATTCTTTAATTCCTTTTGTTCTTTTCTTAATAAATAACAATGCGACTAAGGTCGAGTCCAAAATTTGACCGGTGTATAAAAAGGGTAAATATTGTTCTTTCCCTCTTCTTCATTACTACATTCAAAATCTTTACAAACCCGATAAAAGTAAAACTAAAAAACCCTCGATAAACCTTATACTCATAAATCCATTAAAAATCATTCCTTTACAATATTCTAAGCATCAAACTACTAAGGTAAGCATCTCTTACTTTTTCTTTATTTTTACTATTTTATCTGATCTCAAATGTTAAGTTAATCTACATATTTTAGGGTTTCAGTTTGTACAAATTTTTGCTATCTGTTATTTTTGATAGAAAGAACTTGCTTGATGTTAAAAATAGGTTGATAAAGTTGGCTTATGCACCTTTATAAGTTAGATTTTAGGTAATCTATCACAAACTTTGTTGTGACTCTTGAGCTTCATTGAAGTTCTAAATACACGTGGTTTATTTCGAATTACTTAAGGTAGTAAAATGGAGCTAAAACAATAATGTGGTGGATATTAGTATGAAATTCTTTTCAAAAAGATTTGTACAAAGTTTCCTGTGGATATTCTGTTTCTAAAGTTTAGTCAACAACTAAGGCAAATTATTTCTTTCCTTCATAATAGAATCAAACACAAATGCTTATGTTGCTTGTATTGTTTTTGCATGGCACTCAAAAGATCACAACCACAATCACAAAAACAATCTAAAAGGGCCTAGACTTGAGTCTAGCTTACTGTTCAAGTAAGTTCTACTCTACAAACCCCAATGGTATTAATTGTTGAAGACAAGGAGAAATATAATCTGTATCTAGTTAAAAAGAAATTGTTGAAAACGTTGTGTTGAATGGGGATGTGTTGAGAAGTTATGGGAGGAAGATTTTAGGCGATATTTTGAAGATCCTACATGGAAGAGAGTGTTTGGAAGAAGCCTTCATAGAAGTGACCATAGCCTTCATGGCCACTTTAAAGACTAGGCACAGTGTGCTACACATGGATAACTTAGTCAATTTTTATGCTTTTTGGAAAAAATAGGACAGTAACCATGAGAAAATTCATAGCTACCGTAGGTCTTTATGAAGATGTTGAGATCCTTGATGATGAGGAATTTGAGAAGCTACCTATAGCTGTATCTCAACAAGAGTGGAGACAGTTTGCAGCTAAAGAGATTAAGGGGAGATTCAGACCCTCCAAGACTACTACCTCAAACTTTAAGAGCTCCAGTGCCAGAGTGCTGCATTATTTACTCACCAGGAGCATATTTTCAAAATTGGAAGGAGCAAAACTATTTCAGAGGTTAAGTTGCATCAACTCATGAGTATGATGAGAGGAAAAAGAATGAATGTAGGATTGTTGGTGGTTTGATTAGAACTCAAGCCAATTTGTAGGGCAAGAGCATTTTTCTTGGTGGTTTAGTCACCAAAATCTTTTAGAACCTGGAGTTATGGCTAGCACAAAGGCCTATAGATCTAATATGAGTTTTAAGAAACTTCATAAAAGATCTTTTAAGGATTGGAAGTTGAAAGAGGTTAGAGCTGAATCTGCTACATAGCAACAAGAGAAGTTGATGCACCTGCAAAAGAATCAGTTGTTATGCAAGACCAACCTGCACAAGAGGAGCCAGAGTAGCATACTGCTCCCACACAACAATCTCAAATACATCCATCAACAACTAGTTTTGACAAATTAGAAGTTGTAAACCCTCGATTTCTTAGCATACCTGAGTTCGATTTCAAAAACTCAAGACCGAAAACCGAAACCCTAAAAGAATACCTCTGGACTAGTTGAACCTAGAAACCCTATGTCCGGCAATGCCAAGAATGAAACCCTGAAAGAATAGAAACAAGTTAACTCCAAATAAAACCTTAAATCAGAAAGTCAACAGGAAATCCTAAGTCATTAAAACTTTAGGAAACCCTGGCAGTTTAGATCCGGTAATCCCGTGTTCTCAAACCAAGGAGTCGAAAAATGAGTGAGAAATGTAGTTGGTTCTTATTAATATTATAATACTTAACAATACTAGATGAGTGGATTTTCAACCTATTTTCATCTCGATTGGATACAGATCTTGAAAAGCATGTCCCAGGGCTTAGGATATTAAATATATAATATTAGTATCGTTAGATTCGTAATTTCATAATATTTCTAAATATATCAGTTATATGATTTTTCGAGTTATAAAAGTTACGGTTATAACTTTTTTATTATATTTTCATTACTATCGGTAATTTAATTGTCTAATCAACTTTTTGCTTTCTTTCACACTATTCATCAAGTACAACCACCCATACCCTATTCTTATATCCTTACAACCTATTCTTACAATTTTACATCATTTTCTTACAAATTTACCTTACCAATATATTTTAGTACTTAAAGTTACTTAATAAAATTGAATTTTATTACACAAAATAAAATCAAAACTTCCTCTCTCTTCCTCACAAGGACGATGCCCCCTTGCTCCCTCTCTCTTGAATTTGTTTGATTTTTTTAAAAATAAATTACTCATAAAAAACCCTAACTCATTTTCCGAAATAATCTCTTTTTCACTTTCTTTCTTTTTCTCACAAATCAAACTTTGGAAAGCTTTTCTCTCCCTCTCCTCTCTCATTGCCGTGAGCTCCATTGCCCTCCACACACACACACATGCACACTTTTTTTTTTCACTTCAAGTTTCCTTCTCCAAACATAAATAGGTAATAGATCTTGACCTACTATTATAGAAACATGTAATGACAAGGTTATACACGTGTGGTTGCACCAAAAATCCTCATGAGCTTTATGCTAGGGATGTGAAAACACTAAAACATGATATTCTTATCATCACAACGCATAGATCTTACTATTAAAGTTGATATACTAATTTTTTGATATATTATTGTTATATATTGTTCTCATAGAAATTTTGTGCATATATTTTCATTTTTATTCTCATCTACATATTTTTCATGACGCATTTACATTCATAGCATGAGTAGTATAGTAGATCTACCTATTTAGAGTAGTTAAAATAACATAGTTATTTGTTTTACATGCATGAAAGTCTTGTTACATGGAAGTCTTAATGAAGGTGTTGATCAAAACTCAAGATCCATTTTGTTTCTATCAAACAGTGATTTTTAAAATTCGGATCTTGAGAAAAAACCATTTAGAAAACATATTTTCCAACTTCAAAATGAAAGTTTCATATGTAAAATGAAAGGCTTAGGTAATGATATCATTAAGTAGTGATTTTTATGAGTTGATCATGGTTTTACTAAGAGAAATTTTCAAAACAAGAAAATGATTACAAAAGTTAAGTTAGATCTATGATTTAACTCTAACAAAAATGTAAAAATTCGTAACTAGGGTGAACTGCCAAAAAAGTACTTATTTTTCAATCCTTAAACAAGAGTTTTATTAAAGAAATGGAAGCCTTAGGGAGTAGGTTTGATTAAGACATAATTTTGGAAAGATTAAATGAGTTTTTCACAAGAAACAATCTCAAAAACAATTTTCCAAAAATCGGATCTAAAAATGATCCCCATTTAAACACCTAATTCCAAATATTAAAATGAGTATTTTAATGGGAAAATAGAAGTCTTAGGAAATAGATATAATAAAGACTTGATTTTTATAAGAGTAAATGTGTTTTATCAAAGTAGAAACCTAAAACAAAGGAAAAGTTTTCCATCTAAGATCAAACAATATTTTCCTTTCCAAAAATTGTGCAAAATTCATCGCTGCAAAACTCACTTTAAAACATCTATTTTCCAACTTTTAAATGAGGAAATTTATTAAGATAATTAAGGTATTAGGTATATAGGTTATCAAGGCCTTATCATAGCAAAAATATGCATGATTTTCAAAGGAATAAAGCTAGTTTTCTCAAACAAGTGTTCATGACATTATTGCAAAGTGAAAGTTTTCGCAAAATTATTTTGATAAAAAATCATTAAGGAATTACACGTAGATAGCTCATATCATGACATTCATGATCATAACTTGTAGATATTGTTTGTACATATAATCTACTTGTTAGAAGTAATGCAAATTTCACAAAACATTTTCGGAATTTCAAATTCTAGCTACTGATCAGATCTGGTCCAAACATTTTGGGACCTACACGTTTTCAAAATTTAGTAATAACTTCATAAATAGATAGATCTTTCGAAGTAGGTAGAAATCGATAGTTTATTTGCGAAATTTCGAGTTAAAATGACTAAGTTATGGCTATTTTAAGTTGGAATTTCCAATTACCACAAAAAATTATGAATTCAAAGAGTTTTATTTGAAAAGTTTGGAATTAGTTATGGTATGAAATACTCATAGGGGTATTCTTTCGTTTAGGTGATTTTGGAATCAGAGGAAATTCGTGTTTCTGGATCACTATCATTAAAGACCGAGACCATAGCCAAGTGAGTTCATTATCTTTAAATTATATGCTTATGAATGTGATTGTAACGATAGTGGCATTAGCTTTAGGGCAAGATAAAATTGGAATGTGCATGTGAATTCAAATTATTGAATCGATGATAAGAATATCGGAATGAAATTATTGTAAATATTGTATGATTTAGTATAGAATTGAAGTCTCTGCAATATCTGTGATCGCCCATAAATCGTTAATTAATATGCCATGATCTTATAATCAAATTGACATGCATATCATATGTTAAGTCACATTACATAGGTTATTATACCTTTGTGGGAAGAAGGCATAATAGCTGGGCAATGAGAGGCCTGTAAACTTGAATATTGGTGTAATGGCCAAAATTGAAAATGTGTGTGGGTGGGCACCTGTATAAACCACAATATAAATGAGAAAAATTGAAATCTATAGTCGTATGAGCCTGAAACACCTAACGCCAAATAGAGGACATAAATCCATTCAACATAAGGCTCACAGAAAGTCTTATGTATTGCATGCTCACGTGCTTGTGTATTTCATATGGTTATTAATATAACTTGCTTGATATATATTACTTGTTGAGCATTTAATTTTGAAAGTGAAACTCACTAAGCTAGCGTAGCTTATACCCCTACAGTTTCTTTCTAATGTAGTTCCCATGCATATGGTTGTGTCCTCGGACCTGGCCAAATTAGGTAATGCGAGACTACGAGTTATCTCCTTAGAAGTTTATCATTGGTTTTGTATAGTTTTTAGTAGTGAACCTAGAACGATCAAGTTTTACCTAAAAGATAATACCTAGACTTATGTGTAGCAAGGGAATACCCCTTAATGCTTTGTAACTAATCCTGATATATTTATGGTTTACATTTTTGTGCTTATCCTACCAAATTGAACTATCTATCTACAATTATTTATGTATTCTATTGTCGTAAGGGAACGCCTGACATACTAACACATGGCTTCTGAGTGATTGTGGTAGTGATTCTTAAGCCTCGTTTAGCATGCGGCAAACTATTATATTTAGGGTACCCTTTGGAGAGTGACAGTTTAAGTTGGAGTTAAAGTCGAATCTAACTAGAAAATCTCTTCTTGGTATAGGTATCCCTAGGTGAAAGTCGGGAAAGGGCTAGAACATTTCTAAAGGGGACTGGTGAAACTTTTGTTGACTACAAATTAAGGCTGAGGACTCTTTGTGAGGATTTTGCTTTGGCCGAGAGACCTAGGACTCTCAGGGAGGTATATGTGATCTGGAAAAGAGGTCGTAGATACACTTGATGGGAAAGAGTGGTTGATTAGATTAGATATGATCCGATTAAGAGGAGGAGATGGTCTATGCTAGAAATAATTTATGCGGTGGAAAGGATCATGGTTGATTATGGCAATGAGCCAATGTTGAGGGAGGCCACATTTATTTAAAGAAGGAAGATAACCCACCCTACCTGACTTTAGAGTGTAGAGGAACATCAGACCCTTATATGTATATGCCCATGATGATCTGATGACTCATAGAGAATGGCTTGAGGCCGATGCAAACAACCATTTCTATTGGAGTGGTATATATCTAGAAATTTTTCAGATACCCTCAGAAATCCAGGCACCACCTCCTAGTGAAGTAGGCATATAGTTTGGAGTTATCCCAGTAGCAGAAAATCAGGATGAGGTAGAAAGTGAGGAGGAAGAAGACCTTGAGGAAGACCGGGATTGGGTAAAAGTAGAAGGAAATAGAACACCTCAACTAACTGAAATTGAGGAAGAACCAAGTAATGAACCAAACCCGCCTAATCCAGATTTTGATCAAGATTTAGAAATTTTAGATAGCCACAAGATAGAACCTGACTATGATCCTAGTCTGTAGAAGGACATATATGTATTGGGAGAAGGCCCGAGATTGATAAATGGAGCACCTGTTGATCTTATAGGGAATGAACATTTGGAGGGTATTATGATGAAGGAAGTCCAAGAGAATGATGAGAGGAATTTAGAATAAACTGGAGTGGAGGATAGAAGTATGCAAGACATGATTGAAGAGGCAGAAGAGAAGAAGAAGAAGAAGAAGAAGAGGAAACCAAGTAGGAGGAGCAAACTTGGCCACCTGGGAAGAAGAGAATGACAGTGAAAGAATAGTTGAGTCTGTTTATTAGGACGAATGATGGTAGTTCTTCTAGTAGAGATCGACCTCTGACCTCCACCCCAAGAGACTTTCAAGAGTGAAAGATGTAGTGGTGACAAGCAAGACCCACAACAGTCCAATAAAAAATTTTGTAATAGGCAATAAGGAATGCCAAATTGCCTTAGTGATGTCTTTAAGGAATCTTAGTATATTATGTGTTTAGTTTCTTGTTTTACATTTTTCTTTCTGGGCATAGCAAGAAATTATAATTCAGGTAGGTCAAAATTAGTCGAGTAAGCATGGTTTTCATGTTTTGTAAGTATAATGTAAAGTACTCGACCCAATGTAAGATCTCGGTTTAATCTAATGAAATTTACATGTTTTCATTTAAAAGAAGGAAGTTTCATTTTCTCAATAAATGACGTGAACGTGTAAGAGACTAATAAGGAACATTATATCTAATATGCTCCTAGGAAGTCATAATTGCGAACGAAATACATACATAACATTGCACCCATTGAATCATCATGTTTGATTTCTTTTGCTTGATTTCCTAAATTGAGTTATGATTTCTATTCTGCAATTTAATTTTTCCAAATTTTCTTAAATTGGATTTCATGACTTTGACTTATTATGGCTTGTTGAAATTTCGATTGATTACTTAATTTCCGCAATTTACGATTAAGTGTTTAAGGGATAACGTAATGGTAAACGTCAAAATCTAAATGGCAATGTACGAGTGGGTGAATCCGAAGAAATTGAAACCACGAGCAAAGAAATTCCCTGGTATAAGAAAATAACCAACTTGCATTGCCCTAGCATGACTAAGGATTTCACCTTAGAGCCAGCAAGTGAGCTTTATAAGTACGAATCAATAACCAGCTAATCTTCGAAACATCCATCCAAAACTCAAACCAAAAAACGAAACCTAAAATAAGAGCCAAGTGTACGAGACCCCACATCACCACCACCGCCATCTTACCAAAAACCCATCGAAGCTCAATAATAGACTTTAAAAAGGAGTGACCCGTGTTTTGATAGAACCCTTGGTGGAAATAATGAAGGGAATTGGTTAGCTTAGAATGGAAAATCTTTAGTGGCTTAAGAAGTTCTATCACATTTTCAGCGGATTATGGGACTTACATACATGGATATGATGTTAGAATATAACGGAAATTAAGAAAAAGGAATCTATGCTCTTAGTTACTTGAGAAGTTTTGTTAAAAGGTTCCACAAGACTATTTCTCTTTAACTGGAAGGTGATACATAGTGCAGATCTTCTTCTCATAAGGTAAAGAGGTAGAGTAGATAAGTAATGTGAAAATGAGTACACACCTTCTACAATATATATATCTAAACCTTTCAGAGATTACAAGGAAATGGAAAGACAAGAGTTCCTTAGAGGTCTAGATAGAGATCAGATAATTAAAATGGAAGAACTCAGAGTAAAAGTGAAAATTCGAAGATTGTAGAAAAAGGTTCCCAAATGACGGAAAGGAAAGTTGTTGAGGAAAGTCCATTTAATATATCATGTGCAAAATTCAAAGACAAGAGATGTAAGTCTTCCTACGGAAAGGAAAGCTGTTGAGGAAGGATTGCTTGTTGGAAATACCAAAACACCCCTTGTAAACCCCGGTATTCTTAGTAGTCAAGTAAACTTCGGGGACTGAAAAGCAAAACCCTAATCCAGTCCAGTTCAAGCTTAGTGAGAGAAGCTTAAAAACCCTAAATCCGGCTGACCCTCGGTTTCATAACAAAAGAAGTTTTATAAAGTTAATAAATATGAATTATTGTTTTAAAGTATATTTTAAACTTAGAAAGTTTTAAATTCGGAAAATTTTCAATTTCGGGCCTTCCCGAGCCCAATTACGGAAAAACGTGCCTTAAGACCATAAACTCAGAAAAATATTTCAGAATATTCATTAGAACTAAAATTTTATAAGGATTTCAAAAACATAAATTTTGTAATTTTCCGGGCTATAAAAATTACAGTTATATCATTTTTCCTGTATTTTCTTTACTACCGGTAAAGTAAATGTCTTGTGTACTATTTACCAGTATTCACAAGTACAACGTACACTACACACTACCCATACCCTATTCTTACATCCTTACAACTACTCATTATATTTTTTTTCCAAGAAATTTTGTTTCCTAATTAATTATTACATTTATTACATTTTATTACTTAAATTACAAATTTTATCAAATTCAAATATCTCTCTCTCACTCCCTCTCCATGATCGGCGCACCCCTTCCCATTTCCCTCTATTTTTGTTTTATTTTTACTCTTTGAATTCAACTAAACCCTAATTCATTCAATATAAGCTTATTTTCTCTCTCTCTCCTCATTTTTACTCTTTCAAAATTTCTAAAAGAAGCAAAATCTCTCTTTTTCTCTTATCCTTGCCGTGACCTACACACACACCTCACTCACTCACAAGCTCATTTCCTCTTCATTTCTACTCCAAATCTTCATTTAGGTGATGATTCCAAGCTTTGTTCTTACATTATCTTGTAATGGCAAGACCATTCTTGTGTGTTTTCCACCTTAAATCCCAATGAGCAAATGATAGGGATAGAAAAACACTACTACAAGAATATCAAGCTATCACAAGAGTTAGATCTTGTGTTTAATGAAATTTTGTTGAAATATTATCTTGTTCATGCATGTAAAGTAGAGATCTTGCATGGAAAGTTTATATTCATGTCATTAAACTCATGATTCTTGCACTATAAGCTGTAGATCTAGTGTTTAGACATTTATATCTTTCTTGACATTTACGTTCATGTGAATATTTTGAGCTTTCATGCATTAATGATCATAAAAGCTTAGCCTTGCATATATATAGATGTGTTAGATGATAGATCTTTATGGATATAGGACAAGGAACTTGAAAAAGAAAAGATTTTTGTTAGAAACGTCTAGTGGAAAATTCGGATGACTTTTGAAACCTATTTTGAAAACCCTTAAAACCACTTTGAAACTCATATTTTTCATGAAAAATGAAAGGTATATGTAATCGGTATCTCTAAGGAATGATTTTTTACAAGTTAAAGTGAGTTTAGGTATGAGTAATGTGTAAAACAAGTAATGGAATTAAAATGAAAAATTTGAGTTAGTGATCAAATTGTAAAATTCGTAATTTGAGATGATGCGTATGTAATCACCTAGTATTTGAGCTCAAATTGCAAGTTTTATGTGTTAAATGAAGTCCTTAGACAATAGATATAGTAAAGCTTCAAATTTTGATGCATTAAACAAGTTTTCTCATAAGAAATATGCAAGAAATGAAATTTTCCAAAATTCGGATTTTTGTGAAAAGCTTGTTTAAAAACATATTTGCAAGGTGAAAAATGTGAATTTCTATGTAGAAATATGATGAAAACTCATTTTTATTTAGATAGCAAGTAAATTCTAAAAATAAAATCCTAAGACCCTAGGAAATGCAAAATTTGAAAGAATAGATTTTTAAGAAGTAACTATTGTGGAGTCTTGTAATAATTAGGAGTTCTTAAAAGTTCATCATAAAAAATCATCCGATTTCATTATTGCTTGTGATTGTAATGGTAGTTGCATTAGTTGCTTAGGCAAAGATAAAAAAAAGTGAATATGCATGATGGGATATTTGGGAATTATATTGTCTGCTATTGTTATGTGAAGTGGAATTAATGAATATCGAAGCCGGGTGATAAGTTATTGCTTGTATAGAGATGAGCTAGAATTGATTGTCTGCGAATATTGCTTGGCCACCTAAAAAAATTGGATTAATCGTATTGGACTTCAATTATAATTGAACTCATCCATATCACGATGGGGATGGAGCATTAGCATTTATTGGTTTTTCGTGATCCATAAAACGAAATTGTTGATTAATCGTGATCCATAAAACAAATATGTTGGTTAATCGTGATCCATAAAACGAATATGTTGGTTAATCGTGATCCATAAAACGAAATTGTTGGTTAATCGTGATCCATAAAACGAAATATTGTTCAATTGACCGTGAGCTTAAATGGCGTTGTATCGCAGGATTCATTAATCTGCGAACCTGGGATGGAGGGTGCAAGTCCTCCCACATATGATTTTCGGCTGGTCATATGTTTGTTAAATCCACTTGTTTGATGCATTTCACTTGATTGATTAATCACTTGCTTGAATGAATTGTCTTAATTATGATATGAAAGTTCTCACTCACTAAGCTAGTTAGCTTACGCCCCTATAGTTTTTAATTGTTGCAGCATGAATTCATTTAGCTTAGGCCAAGGCAGGCTACAGCTCAGGTACCGGAGCTAGGAGTTTCCCTTAGAAGTTTACTTCAGTTTTGTTTAGACTTCCGTTGGAAACCAAAAGACTCTGGATGACTGTAATGGACTTAATATTATTTTGCAGGGGAATGCTCCTTAGACTTTGTAATTTATATATGTGTTTTGGTTTATTATCTATGGCTAACGAATGCCACATTAAACTTATTGACTCCATTGATTAGAGTATTCTATTATCGTAAAGAAACGCTTTACATCTATACAAGACTTACGAAGGGCTCGGATAGAAATTCGAGAGTCTTATATAGTATGTGACGGACTGTTACGTTTAGGACTGTCTAAGTACGACTTTTGGCTAAATCGGACATCCTTCTAAAACATGATGGATCAGGAAAGGATCTTTGGTCAATTCGAGAACATCACAACTATTGTGGAGTGGAAATAACCTTAGATGGTGACTTAAATAATAATCTTTTGGAATAAGCTGACTCTGGACACAAGTTTGTAAGAGATTTTTTTTTTTTTTTGGAACAATAGCTAAGCCTTATACCTAGTTAACACGGAGGAATGAAAAACACTATGGAAGTAAATAGGAGTAAAGCTCCCAAGAATTAAAAATAACTACGAATATCAGCACCAACCTTGATTTTACCAGACCCGTAGAAACCTCATACGGTGCATAATGACACTCTAAAGAATGGCCTTGGATGTGAATGGGTGAAGAAAGGGAAAGTCATTGCTTATAGTTTCTAATAATTGAGACCCCATGGGCAAAACTACCTTGTGCATGAGTAGGAGATAGCCGCAATTGTCTCTGCTTTGAAGCCTTGGAGGCACTTTCTATATGGACAAAAATGTGAGATATATGTAACAGATCATAAAAGCTCTAGGTATCTGTTTACACAGGAATAATTAAATGTGAGACAAAGAGGATGGTTGGAGTTGATCGAAGACGATGACCTGAAAATTAATTATGGTATAGGAAAAGTTAAGGAAAAGTGACTACATTGGTCATAAGCCAAAAAGAACTAACAAGGGAATTGGTGGAATTGAGGATTTAAATTCACTAGGCAAAGTGCGGAGTTAGAGATATCCAATTTAATGTTGGAACTAACCTTGGTTAAGAAAATCAAGGAGGCTAAAAAATGATGGAGTAATGCAAAAGCTTAAGAAAGAAGTTCAGGAAGTGAAATACTCTGACCATGTAATGGATAATGAGGATTTGGTCAAAAGGAAAGGGCGTCTATATGTAACGGAGGATTGAAGAGTGGAGGAAGGAAATTTTAAGTAAGGTCACAACGTTGACTACACCTTACACCCCGGTGGTGTCAAAATGCATTAAGACATGAAAAGCCACCACCGGTGGAACAATACCAAGGGGGAATGTAGCCAAGTTTGTCATTGAATGTGTGACTTGCCAATAAGCGAAAATAAAACACCGAAGGTCATGAGGAGTATTAAGGCTTTTGCCTATCCCTAAATGGAAATGGGATCAGACATCCATGGATTTCAAGAAAGGTTACCCCAAAGACTTCAAAGGGTTGTGCTACAGTATGGATGACCATGGCTCGATTAATCAAGTCAGCACTCTCCTTACCAATTAACATCATATACCCTAAAGGCAAGCTAGCTAAGTTCCACATTTGATGAATAGTGCGGCTATAGGATGTGCCTATGAGGATTATACCAGATCAAGACCCAAAGTTTATAGGTTTTGGATAAGGTTACGAAAGAGTTTGCATACAAGACATAGCTTAGCATCGCTTATCACCCTCAGACCAATGGACAATTTGAGTGGATAATTCAAACCATAGAAAGCATGTTGAAAGCATGTGTTTCAGAAATTCAAGGGGAACTGAAATAATCATGTACCATCAATTGAGATCACTTGCAATAACAGCTATCACCGACCATTTAAGTACCACCTTATGAAGTCCCACATGAACTGCGTTATAGAACACCCCTGATTTGTGATGACATAGAGAAGTTAAATATTGGAACAATCTTAATACAAAAGGGCGGTTGATAAAGCGGTGATGGCACAGTAAAAGAAAAAGGAAACTTAAGACGGGCGAAGGAGTTAGGCCAATTTGGAAAGACAAGTTCTCAAATATCAAGTTGAACTTAGAGGTAAATCCCATTAAGGAGGTCCAAAGAGTACGTACAAGGAAAGTTAAGCCCGGCATACATTGTACCCTTCGAGATTCTAGAACAAGTTGGAGATCTAGTGTGTTGGTTGGCCCTGTACCCAAACCCATCGGAAAACATGCCATGTATCCTAATGTTTCAGTACTAAAGAAATATGTACCACATTTGGAAAGCATCATGGAGTTGAAACCGTTAGTCAAAAGGAACCCTACTCACGAAGACTATCCAGTGCTAGACATGGATGCGAGAACGCAAGGGTTGCTTAACCAAGAGACTCAGTCAGTGAAGATATTAAAGAAGAACCATGCAACTGAGGAGGCAATTTAAGAGACTAAAGAGGAAATTCGGAGTAAGTATTTCGAGTTGATAAAAAGGGGATATATAAGTTTCGGTTTTGCCTACAAAACTCTGTTTAAGAGGGGTAGGTTGTAAACCCTCGATTTCTTAGCAAACCTGAGTTCAATTTCAGAAAACTCAAGACCGAAAACCGAAACCCTAAAAGAATACTTCTAGACTGGTCGAACCTGGAAACCTTATGTCCGAAAATGACAAGAACGAAACCCTGAAAGAATAGAAACAAGTTAACTCCAAATAAAACCCTAAATCCGAAAGTCAACAGGAAATCCTAAGTCATCAAAACTTTAGAAAACCCTAGTAGTTTAGATCCAGGAATCCCATGTTCTCAAACCAAGGAGTCGAAAAATAAGTGAGAAGTGTAAGTTGGCTCGTATTAATATTAGAATACTTAATGTTGATTCTTTATTAACTAAAGTTTTGATGATCAAAAAATAATCAAGAAACTCATGTTGTTATTTAGTGTGTAGAATTTTATATGTGTGTGTGTGTGTGTGTGTGTGTGTGTTTGCATGCGTGTGTTAGACATAACCTACAGAGCTTTTCATAGAACTTTAAAGAAAAATGATGAGTTCAAGATGAATGGGTAAATGATGTTGTATATCGATGGTTTACATGCTTTATTTATCATAAAGAAAGAATATATAAGAATTGAGAGAAGCAACATCATTATCAAAGAGTTTTTCAAGGAATAGAGAATTATACAGAATGTTCTCCAGAAGGTTATGTTAAGAATGAAATATTTTTCCAGAAAACTAGAACTTTTCTAGAAATTTCACTGGAACTTTTGAAGAACAAGTATTTTCAACCATAAGTTACTATTCATCTTCTCAAACAAGAAGAACTGCTTTTTCAGAAAAATATAAAGATTTTTTTCAGGACCTAGCTCTAAGATAATAAGTATATTTTGATAATATACTTATTTGATTCCACTAAAGTTGGAATTATATCCTAGGGGATTCAAATTTTTTTAGATTCTCTCTCATCAACAAAAGTATTTATTCAAGACAAAGTCATACATTATGGGATTCATTTGAAGACAAAGTAATTATTTGAATTGATATATTTCAAAATAAGAACAAGAATTTTTATTATCTATTTTCATGGATTTTTCTAATAAGATCAAATCGAGATAAAATGTTATCTTGAAAACGAAGATCACGATGAAGGCAGAGAATATCGGAAATGGATTTATCTCCAGTAGAACAATGTTATGGAGCAATTTCAAAATAGATACAACCAGATTTTGATGAAATTCGAGAATCAAGCATACCTTATCTTCATTTCAACGTTTCAAGTTATTCAATTTCAAATCAATAAAAATTACAAAAGATAAAAGGAACATCTTTGGCTCATTAAAGCAAGCGATTGTATTTCAAATTCAAAATAAGGATTAGGAATAACAGATCTTTATCCGAGATATTTGGGATATGAATCTATCTTCCGAACAAGTACTTGAACGTTAGAAGAAGATGAAGGACAAATGCGTTACAAGATAGAGAGAGAAAAAGAGAATTATTCATTATTCATGCAAGAAAACAAAAGGCTTTCCTTTACAAAAGAAACAAAGTAAAACACAGAACAAAATCCAGAAGTTTCACTTCATTGAGATTTTTCTACATTTGCAATAGCGATCTGATATTTTAGCATACATACTTCAGCTATTTGAATTAAAGATCTTATTATGTAAAGAAGGAACGTGTAGTTGCCTTCTTAGTTGATAGTTTAGTTACAAGTTTAGACTCTGTAGATCGATTGTAGCTAGAAGATAACTATGAGAATCAAACATAAAGGATTGCACAAGCTTGCAATTTAAACTTATTGGATATAGTGGAACAAAACCCATAGGATAACGAGGTCCCTGGCTCGGAGCTGGAAGAGTGGACTGACGCACAAGGCGGAACCATTATAAATAATTGCCTGATCTTCTTTCTCCCTATCCTTTTACTTTTACGCAATTTATCTTCATATTTGTTGTATTGATATATTGTTCTCGTTTTTCAAAATTGAAAGGGGATTAATTTTTAAAGGAAAAAATTTATAATAATCAATTCAACCTCTCTTCTTGATTATTATTTAGGACCAACAACTTAACAATACCAGATGGGTGGATTTTCGACCTATTTCGATCTCGTCGGATACAAATCTTGAAAAGTGTATCCCGGGGCTCAGGATATTAAATATATGATATGTGCACTATTAGATTCATAATTTCATAATATTTTTAAATATATCAATTATATGATTTTTCGAGTTATAAAAGTTATTATTATAACATTTTTATCATATTTTCATTACTACCAGTAATTTAATTGTCTAATCAACTTTTTGCTTTCTTTCACTATTCATCAAGTACAACCACCCATACCCTATTCTTACATCCTTACATCTTATTCTTATAATTTTACATCACGTTCTTACAAATTTATCTTTCCAATATATTTTAGTACTTAAAGCTACTTTATAAAATTGAATTTTATTACACAAAATAAAATCAAAACTTCCTCTCTCTTCCTCCACAAGGACCAGCACCCCCTTGCTCCCTCTCTCTCCAATTTGTTTGATTTTTTAAAAAATAAATTACTCATACAAAACCCTAACTCATTTTCCTATATAATCTCTTTTTCACCTTTCACTTTTTCACTTTCTTTCGTTTTTTCACAAATCAAACTTTGGAAAGCTTTTCTCTCCTCTCCTCTCTCCTTACCATGAGCTCCATTGCCCCACACACACACACTTTTTTTTTTTTTTTTTTTACTTCAAATTTCATTCTCTAAACACTAAAAAGTAATAGATCTTGACCCTACCACTATAGAACATGTAATGACATGGTTATACATGTGTGGTTCCATCAAAAATCCTCATGAGCTTTATGCTAGGTATGTGGAAACACTAAAACATGATATTCTTGTCATCACAATGTATAGATCTTTCTATTAAAGTTGATATACTAATTTTGATATATTATTGTTATATATTGTTCTTATAGAAATTTTGTGTATATATTTTCATTTTATTCTCATCTACATATTTTTCATGATGCATTTACATTCATAGCATAAGTAGTATAGTAGATCTACCTATTTAGAGTAGTTAAAATAACATAGTTATTTGTTTTACATGCATGAAAGTCTTAATGAAGGTGTTGATCAAAACTCAAGATATATTTTGTTTCTATCAAAAAGTGATTTTAAAATTCGGATCTTGAGAAAGAACCATTTAGAAAACATATTTTCAACTTCAAAATGAAAGTTTTACATGTAAAATGAAGGGCTTAGGTAATATATATAATTAAGTAATGATTTTTATGAGTTGATCATGGTTTTACTAAGAGAAATTTTCAAAACAAGAAAATGATTACAAAAGTTAAGTTAGATCTATGATTTAACTCTAACAAAAATGTAAAAATTCGTAACTAGGGTGAACTGCCAAAAAAGTATTTTTTTTTCAATCCTTAAACAGAGTTTTATTAAAGAAATGGAAGCCTTAGGGAGTAGGTTTGATTAAGACATAATTTTGGAAAGATTAAATGAGTTTTTCACAAGAAACAATCTCAAAAACAATTTTCCAAAAATCGGATCTAAAAATGATCCCCATTTAAACACCTAATTCCAAATATCAAAATAAGTATTTTAATGGGAAAATAGAAGTCTTAGGAAATAGATATAATAAGACTTGTTTTTATAAGAGTAAATGTGTTTTATCAAAGTAGAAACCTAAAACAAAGGAAAAGTTTTCCATCTAAGATCAAACAATATTTTCCTTTCCAAAAATTGTGCAAAATTCATCGCTAGGCAAAACTCACTTTAAAACATCTATTTTTCAACCTTTAAATGAGGAAATTTATTAAGATAATGAAGGTATTAGGTATATAGGTTACCAAGGCCTTATCATAGTAAAAATATGCATGATTTTTAAAGGATAAAAGCTAGTTTCTCAAAAGTGTCATGACATTATTGCAAAGTGAAGTTTTTGCAAAATTATTTTGATAAAAAATCATTAAGGAATTACATATTAGATAGCTCATATCATGACATTCATGATCTTAACTTGTAGATATTGCATGTACATATAATCTACTTATTAGAAATAATGCAAATTTCACAAAAACAATTTCGGAATTTCAAATTCTAGCTACTGATTGGATCTGGTCCGAACATTCCAAGACCTAAATGTTTTCAAAATTTAGTAATAACTTCATAAATAGATAGATCTTTCGAAGTAGATAGAAATCAATAGCTTACTTGAGAAATTCCAAGTCAAAATGACCAAGTTATGACCATTTTAAGTTGGAATTTCCAATTACCATGGAAATTACGAATTTAAAGAGTTTTATTTGAAAAGTTCGGAATTAGTTATGGTATGAAATTCTCATAGGGGTATTTCTTTCATTTAGGTGATTTTGGAATCAGGGGCAATTCATGTTTCTGGATCACTACCATTAGAGACCGGAGACCATGGCCGAGTGAGTTCACTATCTTTAAATTATATGCTTATGAATGTGCTTGTAATGATAGTGGCACTAGCTTTGGGGCAAGATAAAATTGGAATGTGCATGTGAATTCAAATTGTTTGAATCAATGATAAGAATATCGGAATGAAATTGTTGTAAATATTGTATGATTTAGTATAGAATTAAAGTCTCTGCAATATTTGTGATCACCCATAAATCGTTAATTAATATGCCATGATCTTATAATCAAATTGACATACATACCATACGTGAAGTCACATTGCATAGGTTATTATACCTTTGTGGGAAGAAGACATAATAGCTGGGCAATGAGGGGCCTATAAACTCGAATGTTAGCATAATGACTGGAATTTAAAATGTGTGTGGGTAGGCACCTATATCAATCACAATATAAATAAGAAAATTTGAAATCTATGGTCGTACGGGCTTGAAACACCTAACCCCAAACGGAGGACGTAAATCCATTCAACATAAGACTCCCGGAAAGTTTTATGTATTGTATACTCACGTGCTTGTACGTTTCATACGGTTGTTAATATAACTTGCCTGATATATATTACTTGTTGAGCATTTAATTTGGAAGTGAAACTCACTAAGCTAGCATAGCTTATACCCCACAGTTTCTTTCTAATGTAGTTCCCGTGTATATGGCTGTGTCCCTGGACCTGGCCAAATCAGGTAATGTGAGACTAGGAGTTATCTCCTTAGAAGTTTACAATTGATTTTGTTTAGTCTTTAGTAGTGAACCTGGAACGATCAGGTTTTACCTAAAAGATAATACCTAGACTTATGTGTAGCAGGGAATGCCCCTTAATACTTTGTAACTGATCTTGAGATATCTATGGTTTATATTTTTGTGCTTATCCTGTCAAATTGAACTATCTATCTCTAATTGTTTATATATTCTATTGTCGTAAGGGAACACCTTGCATATGAACACAAGACTTCTGAATGACTGTAGTAGTGATTCTTAAGTCTCATTTAGCATGCGACGGACTGTTATGTTTAGGGTATCCTTTGGGGCGTGACAAAAGTTGAAGCGAAAAAGATGAGTGAGAAGCTGTCTGATTTTGGAAAGAAATATCATGAGGACATGGGAGATCTAAAAGAAATCATGAACCAGATTATGGATTTGCTTACCTATGGTCCTCAGCCACCAATTAAATCTAACTCCCCATCTCCTCAACCTGTCCCAATTAAGTCAAATCATCCTAATGTTGATGATGATAATGATGATAGTGATGCCAGGCCATCCTTACCTTTCACTTATATACCATCACCCCCTCATCCTATACACATACCACCCCTACATACATCACCAGTCCATATACACCCCCTAACTCAAGCACAGATGGCCTCACCCATACACATTTAGACCCAAAGATCATCAATGGCTGAGTCGCCTACTCAATACCCTAGTGAGGACAATGAAGCCATTTCTCAAACACATGACCTAACTTTACCCCAACCTAACCTACCCATTCGAAGCTTACCCCCAAGATGATCTTAGCTCCAATCCACACCCTTCCTAAGTCATTCACCAGAAAGTCCAAGAAGTCATCTCCAAAGAGCAGGAAGATGATCTTACATGATGAATCATCATATAAGGATTATAATCTTGTCTCAATAAACAATTTGATGGGCAAGATAGTAGCATAAGTAGAAGGAGAGGAAGTTGTTGCAATTCCACAGTCCTTGGTAGTATTGGCCTCAACACTTTGCCTCTAAAAGATGAGTTAGTTGCACCAACTAATCAATTGCCAGCAGATGATAAGTTTTATGAGCAAGAAGCTAAGATTGTTGCTGCAATTCAAGAAGAGATTTTAAGGAGCAAAGAAATGGAGAATAAGGCAATTGAGGAGAAAATCTATGAGACCATCTCCAATGATACTTCCAAGTTAGTGATGGAAGAAAAACATTCACTCCTCCCTATTACCCAAGAATCTCTTAGAGATGAAGAGGACAAACTTGTATCCTTCCCTAACCCTACTCCTGTTTAGAGGAAGTCTCGAAGGACAAAAGTTTATGCAAGAAAGAAGTCCTTTGATAAGATAAAACTGAGAGTCTAGTAGAGCAATCTGAGGAAGAATCAATTCAATGACTCTGGATATGGTAATAATGGATTCTAATTACCCTATCTAGGTTGTTTTTATAGGGGCCACTAAGGCTACTTCTAATGCTTATAAGGAATACATTAGCTTGATGAGAAGTATAGAAAAATGGAGGAAAAACTAGCAACTTTTATGATGAATTTTGAAGAAATGTTGTTGTAAACCTCTAGATTTTTTGACAATTCTTAAGTTCAAACCCTAGAACAAAGTTAACTAAAAACCTTAAGTTAACAAAACTTATGCCAAAACCTTAGAATTTAGATTTGGCAATCCTACACTCTTAAACCTAGATAATAGAATTGATTTAAACATCTATAATAGTTCATAATAATATAGGGAAGCTTAAAAATATCATATTTGCAAATATCTTGTGTCTTTTAGATCCGAACGGGATCAATTTTTGAAAATCGTGCCCGGATACATTGGACGGTAAAAATATTCCGATGACACCGTTAGATTTGTAATAATATAAGAAAACCAAAAATATCAATTTCTTAATTTTTCGGTAACTAAATATTACAGATATCACATTTATACGCATATTTTGTTTACTACCAGTAACTTATTAGTCATGTTTACTATTCATTATCATATCTTACTATTCATCTATCTCTACTTTTTCTTACTACTTTTTACTACCTACCTATATTCCTATTTTTTTACTTTTTACTTTTCCAATACATCTCTAACCATATCATATCTTACACATTAATTAATTTTCGTACAAAATTACAAAATAAATAGACTTTAAGTTAGATAGTAAGAAGTTAGAACTTAACTTTAAAATCTGATCCTCTTCTTGTTCTATTTTGATAGCTAACCTTCCCCGAAGTTAAGGAAATATCCCGAAATTTCCTTAAGAACCTAGATGATACTTTTGTGAACTACCGTCTTAGGTTGAGAGTCCTATGTGAAGAGTTTGCGTCAGTTGGAAGACCCAGAACCGCCCAAGAAATGTTTAAGTTACGGAGGAAAGGTTTGAAACATTCTTTATGGAGAAACTTGCCCAAAGAACTAAGATTTGATTCTGTAAGCAGACGAAGGTGGAGCGACGTAGAGGCTATATACGTGGTAGAAAGAATGATGTTTTTATGTATAGAGAAACCATGCTACCAGAGATGACCTTTATCTTAAAGGTGGAAGGAACCCGACAGGACCCAGACATCCGAACTTGGAACAAGTTAGGACCCTTTTATATCTATGCACATGATGAGCTGGCAGACCACAGCGATTGGTTAAAGGCGGATGTGGAAGAACGATTCTACTGGTACTCCGCCTACAGACGTATTGTCCCCATGCCACCAGAATGTAGCATCTAATCAAACTTCATCGGAATGCAGTTGGAAGTAATCCCAGACGAAGATTTCATCATGGAAGATACCCAAAGGAATGAAGGAAATGGAGAGACAAAAGGTGATCCTGAAGAAGACCCCAGCGAAAACCCAGAACCTGAGGAAAATCCGTCCGCAACTCCTTGGGAACATGGTCCCCTGATTCCTAGTCTGGTACCCCCGCAAAGGTTAAGTCAGGACATTCCCATGGAGACAGTAGCAAGAAATAACCCGGTGATGATTTTCGACTCAGAAGATGAAGGAAGGAGAGATGACCAGCAATGAGAAATGCTTTTGATCTAAGTAGATTTTTGAGAAGCCGATCTCAAACCCCTACCATAGCAATGCACCTGAAGGAGGAGATCAAGAAGAACAAGAGACAACAAACGACACCACTCAAGGAGAAGGGACTTCCATGCATGAAGAAGTATGGCCATCTCAGGTAGAAATGACCTCAAGGTATAGAGGAAAAAGGATGTCCGTAAGTCAATATTTATGATAGTTCGTCAAGAAACATAGAGGTTCCACTAGTCGAAGCATGAACCCAGCACCATCCCCGTAAGGAGAAGAAGATTGAAGAAGGAAGAAGTGAAGGAAGATGAGCACAATCCAACAAGTCCAGCCAAGCCTTTTCCTAGGATTTGAATAGGCATATCTTTGTTATAATGCATGAATGTTCTTATTTTAATGATGTGTTTTAAGTATTTCCTGCTTTGAACAATTATCTTTTGAGAATGGTTCCAACCTTCTCAAAATATGTAAGGGATATCACTTTTTTGTTCTAATGCAAGGTATTCTATGTTTGATTTCATGATTTTTGGATTTGATTGCCTTGAATATTTTCTAAGCAAAATACGATATTTCCGATCTCTTTCCAAAGATTTAAGAAGTCTAAAACTAGAGTAATTAACAGACGAGGTAAGAGAGGTAGAAGACGTGAACGACGTGCATCTAATAATGTTCCAACTGAACCAGACAATCCCCTAGCAGGACAACAAGCAGCACCACCAAATCCCCCAAAAAACTAACAAGGTGATGTTTGGGCTGCAATTAATAAACTAGCTGGTCTAGTCAATAACTTCATGCAACATGCACAAAACATGCCACCTCCGGCTGCCAATGCACCAAAAGTGACAGTTGAGGCACCTACACCACCAGAAGCCGAGTCTCAAACTGTTCCTTTACCAGCACTACCGCCGCCTCGACCTTACCGAAGTTCCCTACCAGACTTCATCAAGAGCAATAGATACTTTTATGGGAGTTTTGGAAAGCCAGATGAAGCGGAGGACTGGCTAGCATAGATTGAAAGATCATTTGCCACATACGAAGTACCCCATCATCTTCTTGGATTATGGCACATATATGTTAAGGTTCAATGCCAGAATATGGTGGGAATCAAAAAGTAGGGAATTGCTACCACCGGTAACCTGGGCGACCTTCCGAAGAGAATTCCTGAAAATTACTTTCCTGGAAGTTTGAGGGTACAATACAGTGGAGATTTCCTTCGCATATCTCAGAAAGGAAGGATGGTGGAACAATACGAGACGGAGTTCAATCGTTTGCTTCAATATGCACTAGAATCCTTCAGGCACAGTGAAGAATTAAAGAGACAGGTCTTCTTGAGTGGCCTAGACGAAGATTTAAGGATGCGTTGGAGGAGTTGGATCTAAGGACCCTCTGAGTTGGTTGAAAGGGCTCGTATTATAGGGAGCCAAGAAGAGGAAAAGCAAGGCACCTGAGAAGCGAACCTTTGTGTTCGGAAAAAGGGCTCAAGATAGTTACAGCCAGTTTTCAGAGCAAGAAGTTTAAACCCTTCAACAGTTACAGAGGAAGTGCTAGTGGTAACAAGGAGGCATCCGAGGTCAAAGTGACATGCTGGAAATGTAAGAAGGAACACTATCCGAAGAGGTGCCCCTTGCTTCAACACAAATGCTATTTTGTGGAGACCTAGCCACAAGATCGGTGACTGCCCGAAGAAGGCTTCCACCGTTTGCTTTGTATGTAAGCAAACTGGGCACTTCGCCAATGAATGCCCACAGAGAAAGAATGCCCCAGCCAGACCGTTTGGTTCAATGGGAGGAGCTACATCGGCGAAGAATGGAAGTAGGAACAACTCGAACCGTTTGGAGCAGCTGTCCACGGAATGAGGATATACAACTTGGAAGGACAGTGGTATGTGAAGAGTCGGATGATGAAGGAGCGGAGTTAGCAGCCATGGATGGAGATTGTGGCCCAGATTTTGGACTGGTGACAGGTTAGAATCAAAACTCCTCTACCTTTGATGCAAGTTATTAAGTATCCTGTGTTCAAATCTTATGCTAGAAGTATAAAGTTTTATACCGCAAATAGCTTAAGTATACCAGCTTCATGATTAGTATAAAATTCGAGTGCAGGACATGTACGCATAGCTAGTCAAACCGCTTATGCTTTGTTCGACAGGGAGCTACGCATTCCTTTATCACCATTAGCCTGGCTAAAAAAACTGGTTTACCCATAGATACTATCGCTACCGGTTTTCGAGTTAAGACCCCCACCGGAAGCATAGTAACAACTAAGGAAGTGCTTAAGGATTGTCCCATGGAGTACAAGGAAGTTACTCTAAATGTGACCTGATAATCTTGGAAATGAGCAAGTACGAAGTAATCTTAGGAATGAGTTGGTTAACATCCGTTAAAGCCCTAGTGGATTGTAGACGCAAAGAGGTGAAGTTTAAGGATCAAGATGGATGTGAAATAGTGTTCAGGGGAAATCCACGGTGAAGTTGAACTCATTTGAGTTAATGGATGATGAAGAGATCAACTTAAGTAACATGGACGAAGAAGAAAAGGAGAAACCTGAGTTAGAATCCATAAGTGGTTAAGGAATTCCAGATGTGTTCCCTGATGGATTGCTGGATTACCACCAAGAGGGAAATCGATTTCAAATCGACTTATTGGTAAACACAGAGCCAATATCAAAGGCACCCTACCGGATGGCACCAGTAGAGCTCAAGGAGTTAAAGACTCAGTTGCAAGATTTGTTAGATCACGGTTTTATCCAACCGAGTGTATCGCCCTGGGGAGCACCAGTGTTATTCGTAAAGAAGAAGGATGGTTCCATGCGCTTATGCATCGATTATTGGGAACTCAACAAAGTTACCATCAAGAATAAGTATCCACTCCCAAGGATAGATGACCTTTTTGATCAGCTTCAGGGAGCTAGCGTCTTTTCAAGGATTGACCTAAGATCAAGATATCATCAGTTGAGAATTAAATCTGAAGATATACCTAAGACAGCTTTTAGAACTCGCTACGGACATTACGAGTTTCTGGTAATGCCTTTTGGATTAACCAACGCACCAGCAGCATTCATGGATCTCATGAATCGAGTATATAAGCCCCTATTAGATAAGTGCGTGATAGTCTTCATCGATGATATTCTAATCTACTCCAAGACACGAGAGCAACATGAGGAACACTTAAGAATGGCATTACAGACCTTGTGTGAGCATAAGTTGTACGCCAAGCTGTCTAAGTGTAACTTCTGGTTGGATCATATATCCTTCCTAGGACATGTCATATCTGGAGAAAGAATATCGGTGGACCCTGAAAAGATCAAGGTAGTAATGGATTGGAAGCAACCTAAGACTATGATTGAAGTGAGAAGTTTTCTCGGATTGGCTGGATATTATAAAAAGTTTGTAAAGAATTTTTCTACCATCGCCAAACCCCTCACACGGTTAACTTAAAAAGATGAGAAGTCCATTTGGACAGATAAGAGAGAACAAGGTTTTCAAGAATTAAAGAGAAGGCTTGTATCTGCCCCAATCTTAATTCTACCAAATCCCGAAAAGCCGTATACGGTACACAGTGACGCCTCCAGAAATGGTCTTGGATGCGTATTGATGCAAGATGGAAAGGTGATCGCTTATGCATCACGACAGCTTAGGCCTCATGAACAAAATTACCCCACTCATGATCTAGAGTTAGCCGCCATTGTGTTCGCACTTAAGTTATGGAGACATTACTTGTATAGACAAAGATGCTAAATCTACACCGACCATAAGAGCCTCAAGTATCTATTCACGCAGAAGGAGTTGAATATGCGACAACGAAGATGGTTGGAACTCATCAAAGATTATGACCTTGGAATAAATTACTGTCCCGGGAGAGTGAACGCAGTTGCAAATGCCCTATGTAGAAAGAATTATGGAGAAGTAGCTACCTTGCTCATGGATAAGAAGGAGCTAATAAGGGAATTTGAAAGGATGAGTATCGAATTCAGAGGGAAAAGTGTGGAAGCAGAAATCGCCAACCTAGTCATGGAACCTACCTTAGTGGAAAGAATCAAGGAGTCCTAACGATATGACGAGACGATTCAAAAGATTAAAGGAGAGGTACAAGAAGGAAAATACACCGACTTTACCATAGATGAGGATGAAGTGGTAAGAATGAAAGGAAGGTTATGTGTCCCAGATGATGAGGATATGAGGAAAGAAATCATAAATGAAGCGCATCATTCAGAGACACCATGCATCAGGAACTAAAATGTACCAGGACTTGAAAAGCCACTACTGGTGGAATAGCATGAAGAGAGACGTGGCAGATTTTGTTCTAAAGTGTCCCACATGCCAACAAGTGAAAGTGGAGCACCAAAGACCCGGAGGACTTTTGAAACCCCAGCCGATACCCAAATGGAAATGGGATCAAATCACAATGGATTTTGTGTGCGGATTGCCAAGAACTTCTACAGGATATGATGCTATTTGGGTCATAGTGGATCGAATGACGAAGACAACACATTTCCTCCCAATAAACATGACATACTTCATGGATAAGTTGGCAAGGATATACATAAGGGAAATAGTGCGATTGCATGGAGTGCTCGCGCGAATAGTTTCCGACCGAGACCCAAGGTTTGTGTCTAAATTTTAGACGAGCTTACAAAGATGTATGGGGACAAAGCTACACTTCAGTACTGCTTATCACCCTCAAATAGACGGTCAATTAGAGAGGACGATACAAACTTTGGAGGATATGTTGCGAGCTTGTGTGATAGAGTTCAAAGGTAGTTGGGACGCACACCTACCTCTGGTAGAGTTCGCCTACAACAACAGCTACCACTCTACAATCCAGATGCTACCTTATGAAGCATTGTATGGAAGACGGTGTCGATCACCATTGTTCTGGGACGATGTGGAAAAGTTGAGCATCGGACCTGACTTGGTACAAGATGCGGCCGACAAAGTGCGGATCATCCAACAAAAGATGAAGGAAGCACAAGATAGACAAAAGAGTTGGGCGGATATGAAGAGACGTACGCTTGAGTTTGAAGTTGAGGACCATGTGTACTTGAAAGTAAACCCCATCAAGAGTATTCACCGAGTTCGGGCACAAGGAAAGTTGAGCCCACGATATGTTGGACCTTTTGAAGTGCTCGAAAGAGTAGGAGATCTTGCTTATCGTCTGGCACTCCCTCCTAACCTATCGGGAATTCACAATGTATTCCACGTATCAGTCCGACAACTGGAACCAGTTCGGTTGAAAGAAAATCTCACATACGAGGAGCACCTGATTCAGATAGTAGATCACAAGATGCAGAAGCTTCGAAACAAGGAAATCAAATATGTGAAGGTTCTATGGAGAAACCACTCGCATGAAGAAGCAACCTAGGAGGCTGAAAGCGACATATGCCAGAAGTATCCGAGTTTGTTCAAAGAATCAGGTATGAACTTCAAGTTTTGAGGACAAAACTTTCTTTAAAGGGGGTAGGTTGTAAACCCCCGAAGTTTTGAATTCAAATTAAAGCTTAAACCCTAATTAGAAGTCAACGGGATTGCTAAAGTCAACAAAACCCTAGTTTACCGTAACCGCTTAAGTCCGACATTCCTGTTTAAGAAACCCTAAGAAAGCAAGAAAGAGTTTAGTAAGTGGAATAGTACGTAATTATTTAAGGAATCTTAAAAAGATCAGTTTGGTAAAATCGCGACTTGTTTTGAACCCGATCGGACACAGTTCTTGAAAAACATGTCCTAGAGCTCGGAATAGTAAAAATATTCCGAATATACTGTTAGACTCGTAAAAATATAAGATTTTCAAAAATATCAATTTTATAATTTTTCGGTAGCTAAAAATATCAGATATTGCATTTATACGCGTATTTTCTTACTATCGATACTTA
This sequence comes from Combretum micranthum, assembly GCA_024138025.1. Lineage (NCBI taxonomy): Eukaryota > Viridiplantae > Streptophyta > Magnoliopsida > Myrtales > Combretaceae > Combretum > Combretum micranthum. The sequence continues at coordinate 127,671 of JAMXBD010002401.1, read as the reverse complement.
ATTTGTCATGTTTACTTTATATTATACTATTTGCTACTATTCTATACTATTTTTCTATCTCTACATTTTCTTACAACCTACTCTTACAAACCATACCCCTATTTCTTATATATTTTCATTTCCAATACAACTTCACATCTTTCATATCTTACTTTTAATTAATAAAAATAAATAAATAAATTTTCCTCTCCCTTTTCTCTCAAAATGCATCGGCCCCTCCGTCTTTTATTCCAAATTGTTTTATTTTTCATTATTTAATTAACACAAATTATCTCCCACATTTTCCTATAAATACCCCCTCTTACTTCCAATTCTTTCACACATCTCTTCTACTAAAGTTACTCTACAAAAATTTCTCCAATAAATTCCTCTCAAGAAGCTCTCTCAAGTGTAGCTCTTTTAGGTAAATGTTCTTCAAGACTTCCATTTGTTCATTTACTTAGTATGAGCTTAGTGTGTGTTCTAAAACCATGAAGATTAAGAAAGCAATAATCCGTTCATACTTTATTTTTGTTCATAATCTACTTTCCTTTATGTTGCTTTTATGTTTATAACTATCTATATATCTATATAGCTATATATATCATTTAGAGCATATAAGCTCATTGTTTTGCAATTTATTTACTTTTATGTTATTTTTAAGATTAATCTTTCTAGTCTTAGACTTGTCCTCATCAAGTCAAAACATTTTCTTTTTCTTTTGGGACTAATCTTTTCTTAGTCCCGGGATACCTTAATGAAGCGAAGGTTCCAATACTTGATTTATTTTCTTATTAGCTTATTCTTTCAAGTTATTATGTTTCTTTATGTTTCCATAACTTTATAATTCATATTCATGCATGAACATAATGATTTTTGTCTCAAAAAAAATAAATAAGGAAATATTTTCTTAAAATAAAGATTCTTTTCTAGAAATGAAAGTAGGAAGTAAACTTTTCTAAAACTAAGAAGTCATCTTAACAAACTTAGAGGAGTTCATAAGAAATTTTATACATAACATAAAAAGGACTTTTTGAAGTAAACAAAGATTTTACAACAACTTCACTTTATTCTTCAAAATGATAGAAATTCTTTTCATTAAAATAAAATGATCTCAATAAATCAAGAAATTATTTTTCTAAATATAGAAGTGTTAATACTTTCAAAAAGTGTTGGAAGCTAAGCTTAGGAAATAAAAATCATTCCTTAGGAATTTAAAGAGATTACGAAAATTTTAGAAAAAGAAGAAATACTCATTATAGATAAACTTAAGATATTTTCAAAGCAAAGTGAATATTTCAAAAGTTCTCAAATTTCAAAATCTTTAAAGACTTTACTTTTTCATAATTTGAGGCAACTTCATTAACTTCATATATTTGTTATGAGTCAATAAATATATGAATATACATTCCAAAGGTTTTACAAGTTATTATATTACCTATCTCTTTAAAATGAGCTTTGGATAAAAGAAGGAAAACAAGTTTATAAAAATTCGTGGTGAATCTGTTCGCCACTTTTTTGGAGCCCAAACGACTTAGTTTGATGAAAATAAGTTTAGAAATATATAGATCTTTCGAATAGGTAGAAAACGGTATATTATATGCGAACTTCTGAGTTAAAATGAGTAAGTTATGGCCATTTTAAGTTGGAATTTCCTCTTATACGATTTTACCCCAATTTTAAGAAAAGTTTAGAATCTTTAAGAATAGAGATTTCATGAAAAACTCATTTTGGGTATTTCATCTTTTTTAGGTGGAAAAGGACCCGAGATTACTTTTCCGGAAGATTACTTCAATTAGGATCTACCGACATGGAGTGAGTTAATCATTTACTAAGTTACATCTCCTTGTTTTGTGCTTGTAAGTAGTAACACTAGCAATTAAGAGAAAGATAAAATGAATAATTGTTGTGTGACTTGAAATTATGATTGGTTGAATATAAATTAAGAATATCAAAAGAAGGTTTGATAAATAAATTGTGATTCTTGTATTGGTATGATGAAAATTGTGTTGTTCGCCTTTAACTTGGATTAAACATTGTTTGGTTAAATATATGTTGAAATTAATTCATGCATATCATAATCATGAGTCACATTCTTTTCACTACTATTCTTCGTGTAGGGAAACGAGGAAATGGTAGTGGTAGCTGGTAGGAGCCAGAAAGTCTACATGGGATACTAGGAGCCAAAAAGTCTACAAGGCGAGTAGGAGCCGATAAATCTGCAAATATTGATGGTCGTATGGGTCTGTAACCTCCCAACTCTTGACATGGAGGGCGTAAAATCCATGCTACACTTGATTTCCGGTTAATCATGTGTATTTTGTTTGTTCATATGATTGGTGCATTCTCATATGTTTGATTAAATACTTGTTTGAATTATGGAAATATCTTATAGATGAAATTATCTCACTAAGCTAGTTTTGCTTATACCCTTATAGCTTTTTGTTACAATACGATTACCTTTGGTTGGCCCCAAGGAGCCCCGTATGCCAGGTACGAGTTTAAGCTACTAGGAGTTTTTGGGAGAAGCTTTATGTATTTAAGTTATGAACAAAATCTCTATGGTAGGCTTATGTTATAGTTATTATTTTGGAAGACTTCTAAAGCAGGGGAATGCCCCTAAGATAATGTAAGGATATTATTATGAAAATCTTATGTTTATTTATAAAGTTCTTGCTTGCTTTTATTATCTACTTAAATCTAATACCCCTGTGAGTCTCCTACAATCTTGGAAGCACGCCTTGCATGTGATATCGAAGCTCCTGCATGACTAAGTTTTTCATTCATTAGCTTGAATATTATATGCGGCGGACTGCCACGTTTAGGGTACCCTCCGGGCATGATAAGGATACAGTAGGAATCATCTGCTATTTGGAAGAGCAACAAGCTCGAAGAAGATAGGAATCAAACCCAACCATGGAGGTAGATGGTACCCCACCAACGACGAATGAGAATCAGAGCGAGGAAGTTGGAGAGGATGTTACTTGGAAGATTATTCATGATATAGTACCGGATCTAGTTAAAGCTGAACTGGCTAACATACATGAGAGGTTAAAGAAAGTAGCCAGAAAGAGGAAGAAATATTTTCAACAATTTATGAGGAAGAGAAACCCAGGATCGTCTAGTAGAAACCCTGGAGATGCACCTGATGAATGAGGGAAGGAAGAAGGAAACTAACTATATCCCTTTAACACCAGCAAGAATCTTGTAATCAAGAACTAAAACGATGATTCTAGTCTATCTTTATGTTTTTGGAATCGCGTTTTGTTGTTTTTCTGTGTGATTATTGTTATTAACCTTGGTGCTATTTCAAATTCCATGTAAGGGTCTTGCACCCACTCTCTTAATTTTCTAATGAATTTATGCTTTATTTATTATCTCAAAATTTACTTTGATTTAAATTTTATTTCTTATTTTATTTTATGCAAGTAAGTTTTCGTAATTTCCGCAAAATTTCCATTAAAAATTTAACTAAAGATATCTAAATAATAAACCTAACTTAGAAAAATTTAAAACAGTCGAGGTAGAAGAGGACGCAGGGCGAAACAAAGTGCTTCCAACCAACAGGAAATTAAAGCAGAACAGCCTGCACACAAGCAACTGCTGCATGGCAAGTAGACTTACACACTACACTAGGGCATCTAACCCAAGTGTTAGAAGCAATTAGGCAGAACATGCTTGCATCTACACCCGTACCAGCACCAGCACCAGCACCAACACCAGTACCAACTCTGCCGCAACAACAAGTGTCAGCTGAAGCATCTATACAAAGGAGCTTGCACTCCTAAAATGCACCACTACCTCGACCCCTACCGCTAAGACCATACAAGAGCTTGTTGCCTGATTTTATCCGAAGCAACCGTTATTTTGAAGGAGCTTTCGATAAGCCAGATGAGGCTGAAGACTGACTTGCTCATATTGAAAGGTCTTTTGATGCATACAAGGTTCCGCATCACCTACAACTCAAGTATGTGACATACATGCTTCGCCTGAATGCTAGAGTATGGTGGGAATCAAAGAGAAGAGAACTAATGACCCCAATCACTTGGGAAATGTTCATATATGAGTTCTTAGAAAATTATTTCCTGGGAAGCTTACGAGTGAGGTATAATGCAGATTTCTTACATATTGCTCAGAAAGGAAGGACTATCGACCAATATGAGACTAAGTTTAGTAGATTGCTGCAATATGCCCTCGACTCCAACAAGTACAATGAGGAATTGAAAAGACAAGTTTTCTTAGAAGGATTGGACGAAGATCTGAGAATGAGGTTGGAAGAATTTGACATAAGAAGTTACCGAGAATTGGTAGAAGGAGCTCGAGCTGTAGAAAGAGTAAGGAAAAGAAAAGGAAGAATAGATGAAAGAAAAGCCTCGATCTTTGGGAGAAAGTTTTATGGTGAATCTAGTTCTATACCCCCACAAAAGAGATTCAAGTTCTCCAACAACTATAAGAGCAATGTTAACAGTGGTAGGTCTATACCTAAAAACATCAATTGCTGGAAGTGCAATGGAGCACACTACCCCAAGAAGTATCCTCAGTTGTTTGGGAAGTGCTACTTCAGTGGAGACGCAAACCATAAGATGCCGGAATGTTTGAAGAAGGCAAACATTACTTGTTATGTCTGCAACCAAGTAGGGCATTTCACCATTGAATGTCCACAGAGGAGGAATGTTTTGTTGAGATCTTCCGAAGGAGATGTTCCTACAAGGACCGGGAATGGAAATGGAAGTAGAAGTGGAAGCAAGTTAGGTACCACTTGTCACGCCTCAAAGGGTACCCTAAACGTGACAGCCTATCGTACACGATATTAAAACTTAAGAATGACTACCCCAATCACTCAAAAGCTTTCATATCGGTACAAGGCATACATTCACATCAAAGGGAGACCGGTGAAGTAATGCTTTTTAAGATATTGGCAGCGGAACATGCAAAATAACAGTTAATGTATTTCACTGAAATAAAAATTCTTACAACTTCTAAGAGGCATCCCTAGATAATTTCCATAACAAAATTGTTTTAATAAGATAAATAACTAAAGCTAGAAGATTTTAGAAGAAATCTACTCTAAGACTTCGAAACAAAGTTCCTCCAAAAGCTTCCCAAAATAAGGATTCTACCCGGGGGATCAAGATAGTCTCAGGTGCAAAATGATAATCCTACAATATGAAAAATCTATAGGGGTATAAGCATAACTAGCTTAGTGAGATATTCCTTACGCAAAAGTACTCATAACAGGCAATCAACCAAGTTTATTAATCAAGCATATGAAATACAACAACCATATGATCAAACAATACATACGATTATCCGGTTTCATATGTGTGATGGATTTACCTCTCCATCGGTGGTTAGGGAATGATTTGAACCAGGCCCCAAATGACCTCCTTAAAGTTGCGCGAGTCTTGGGGTTCCAACGAATCGTACTACTAGTCTCCAAGCTTTTCTTACCCAAAGCGATCGATCTGGCTTGGCTACAACTTGAGGTCGTATTCCCCGAACATCCTAAACTCTCAAGATGTAACAAGGCAACTTACCTTTCCGGTCCCACGTTGAGGAGTAGTAACAAAATTTCAAAATGATATTCTAAGTGATATGCATGAGCAATTTATTATATAGGGATTCCAATATGCCATTAAATCATTTAAAGCAATCAAGCAATAATTGCACGCATAGCAATGCATTCATAGAAATAATTATATCAATCACAGATCGAGTCCCCCTCTACTTATCGTTCATTGATCACACATAACAATTCACATACATAATTCTCATGATATCCCACATGCATATCAATTTTATCTTTTCCTATCATCAAGTGCTCTATTCTACAACACATGCACGAATACATAAACGTAAAGGAAACTCACTCATCCATAGCGATCTTCTATGAGTCGAAGTAATGCTCGAGGAAGAGAAGATCTTAATCCTCAACACCTAAACAAAAGAAATACCCGGAGTGAGTATTTCATCCAAGATCTACTCAATTTCTCTAATTTTATCTTATTGAATTCGTCAAAAATCGTATGAATGGACATCCTAACTTAAAATGGCCATAACTTGCTCATTTTAACTCGGAATTTCGCATATTATATACCGAATTCTACTTAATTGAAAATATATATCTATTTCTAAGGTTTTTTTATCGAAAAAAGTCATTTGGGTCTCAGAATATTAACGTACAGAATTGATACGAAATTTCCAGATTTCAAAACTCAAGTTTTCAAACTTTTCTTCATTCAAGAGTTCTTGTACAAAAAAATATAGATATTTTGTATGGTTGAAAAATCCTTTGAATATATATATATATAGACTCAAACTATATGCATGAATTGAGTGGTGTTGTCTCAACAATGATTTTGTAAAACAATGTGTCTTAAAAGTGAGAAAAGCTAAGACTTGAAAATCTCCTTTTTAGTTTTGTTGGGAAAATTTTATAAGTGAGTATTTCCTTTTTTTAACTCCATTTTTTAATATTAAGAATAATTAAAATTTTCAAAAAGTAATTTTAATCTTTTAAGATTCCTATAACTTTATTTCTAGTGGTTTGGGAAAATGTAGTTTTTCTAAACATTTCTTGGTTACATGTTCTAAAGTTTTTCTAAAGTTAGATCCACTTTAAATAATATCAATGATCTTATAAGTTATTTATTATTTTTATTTCCTAAGTAAAGCTCACCCTTAGAAAGGTTATTCTTGATAATTTTGTAAAACTTATCTAAACCTTAGTATGTTGATAAAAACTTTTTAAGAAAACTTTTGGTTAAACAAAGAATTAAGTTTAAAAAAACTTTCTTATTTCATTGGTATGAAAAGAGAGTTTGTGATAACTTTATTTATTGATAAATTCCCATATAGTATTATTACTAAAACTTAAGCTAAACTTATCTAACTTTAGAAAATATTTGTTAAAATAAAACTTTAAGTTTTTATGGAAGAATCATTCCTCATGTGATAAAATTTATTTTTAAAGAGAGTTCTTATTTTTATTGCTTAAGAAAACTTATTTTCATTATGGTTGAGACAATATCAACATGTTCATGCATGAATGAGACTATGTAACTTATGAGAAATATAATAAAAACAATAAGATAAATATAATAAGAGCATAAAAGTAAAGTCAAGTATTGGGAACCTTAGCTTCATCAAGGTATCCCGGGACTAAGAATAAACTAGTCCCCAAAAAGAAAGGAAAATAAAAGAAAGAAAATTATTTTGACTTGATATGAACAAGTCTAAGACTAGAAAGACTAGTCTTAATAATAGCATGAAATAAATAAATTGCATAAATTGGAAGTAAATAAATAACAAATAAGTTTATATGCTCTAAAGAAATATATATACATAATATACATAATACTATATAGAAGTTAGATTAGAACAAATAATAATAACAATAATAATAACAACATAATAGAAGACATGAACAAAAACAAAACATGAACATATTGTTGCTTACATGCACTAAGGTCATGTTAAGTTAAATGAACATGATGAGTGAATAAGAGAAATTTTTGCCTAAGGGTTTTGTGTTTGTTAAAGAGGAATAGAATGAGTTATGGTATTATGTGGGATTTGGTCTTATGGAGAAAAGAGAGAACCTGGGAGAGATTTTAGAGAGGAATTTTATGGAGTGATTTTGGTAGAATTTTAGTAGAAAATGAATTGTGTGAAAGAATAAAAGAGGAAGGGGGTATTTTATAGAGTTTTGGAGTGAAAATTAGATGTAATTAAATAAATTGAAAAAGAAAACAAATTGAGAGTGATGAGAGAGAGGGAGTGGACGGCAAGGCTATGAGAAGGAGAGAAAAATTGATTAAATTTGTTGTTTTGTAATAAAAAGAAGTAATGTGTAAATGTAAAATGTGATGTGATTAAAGTTGTATGGGGAAGGTAAATTGTAAGGTATAGGTATGGTAGTGTGTAAAAGTAGAGTATAAGAAAAAGTAGAGATAGAAGAATAGTAATGAATAGTAGAAAAGTACTATGAATAGTAGACTAAACAATTAAAATACCGGTAGTAAAGAAAATACGCGTAAATGGCCTATATCTGATATTTTTAGTTATCAAAAAATTCTAAAGCTGATATTTTTGAAAACTTTATATTTTTACGAGTCTATTGGTGTTATAGGAATATTTTCACTATCCGATGTACCAGGGCACGGTTTTTGAAAACTAAGAATTTAAGAATCTAATATTTTTAAGCTTTCCTATATTATTACGAACCATATTCCACAATTATCCTAATTTCATTGTCTAAAGTTTAAGAACACGGGATTTCCGGATCTAAATTTACTAGACTAAACCTAGAACTAGGTTAACTTTAGTGTTCTGGTTTGACTTCTGATTCTAGGGTTTGTTTATATTATCAAAAAATCTTGGGGCTTACACCACTGCTTCGGGATTCAGAGTCTACAACATGGAAGGACGATGGATAAATGAGGAGATGGATGAAAAGGAAGGAGACTTGGCTGCCTTGGATTGCAGTAAAGACTACAGTTGTGACTTAGCGACCAGTAAGCCTTGAACGTTCTTCGTGTTTATTCTTTTGTTCTAGCAATACAGAGTTTAAAGTTTTATAGATATTAGATATACAAATAAAAGTAGTAATCCCCGTACGTAGAAAGCGTACAATTATGACGTCAGAATGCTTTTGCTCTTTTTCTAGAGTAGCACATTCTTTTGTTATACCTAGTCTAGCTAATAAGGTTGGACTACTAATAACAACAACAACTTCCGCTTTAAGATCAAAACCTAACGGGAAATGTTGTTGTAACCCAAGAAGTGTTGAAGGATTGTCCAATAAGGATACAAGGACATCCATCCACTTGTGACTTCATAGTGATGGAATTGAGCAAATATGAAGTAATCTTTGATGTGAGTTGATTATCTCTTGTTAAATCCACAATAGATTGTCACAATAAGAGCATAGAATTCGTGGACTAAGAAGGACAATAACGTTCATTGGAGAATCCATGATTGCAAGCAAAGATGAGTTATATTCGTTCGAGTTGCTGGAGGAAGTTCCAAAGAAAATGGATAACTACCTTGATGGCACGGAAGAAGATAAAGAGAAACCTATCATGGAGGATATCCTCGTTGTCAATAAGTTTTCAGATGTTTTTTTTAGATGAATTACCTGGATCGCTTCTGAAGAGAGAGATTGATTTCAAAATTGAACTAATGGCCAATACGAAACCAATTTCTAAGGCACCATATCAAATGGCCCCAATAGAGTTAAAAAGACTTAAAGAAACAACTACAAGGAGCGAGCGTACTTTCTAGCATTGATTCAAGGTCAGGGTACCACCCATTAAGGATCAAATCAAAAGATGTTCGGAAGACTGCTTTTCGAACTCGTTATGGACACTACGAGCTTCTAGTAATGCCTTTTTGGATTGACCGACACACCAGCCGCTTTCATGGATTTGATGAACCAAGTATATAAACTTCTGTTGGATAAGTGTGTAATTGTCTTTATTGACGATATCTTGGTCCATTCTAAGACAAAGAAACTAAATGTGAGGCAAAGGAGATGGCTAGACTAAATCAAAGACTATGATCTCGGATCAATTATTGTCTTGGGAGATTAAAATGCCATTGTAGATGCGTTAAGCCGTAAGAGTCATGGTGTAAGCCCCCGAATTTTTCGAGAATGGTTTTGGAATACCGAATCGAAACCCTAAAGTTTAACCCAAGTTTAAACCGAACCTTATCAATTTCGATCACGGAATTTCATAAGAGAATCTTCAAGAACAAAAATACAAAGTTCAATAATCGTTCGATTTGAAAACCCGAACATGAGAAGGACCACCTATCCAATCCCTGAGTTAAACCCCGATTTTTATGGCAAAGTTGGATTAAATCCTAACTCTAGTCAAACTGGACTTTCAAAAGTCAACAAAGGTCAAGACAATCAAACAATTTCAACTCTAGTATTCTCGTGTTCTCAAACCCTAGAAAACGAAATTGAGTTAATGGCTTAAAATAGTTCGTAATAATATAGGGTAACATAAAAATATCAGATTCGTGAATTTCGAGTGTCCTTCGAACCCAATTAGCATCAGTTCTCGAAAAAGCGTGTCTCGAAGCTTGGAATAATAAAAATATTCTAATAACACCAAAAGACTCGTAATTAAACAAGGATTTTAAAAATATCAGTTTTAGAATTTTTCGGTAACTAAAAATAACATATATAGCTCATTTAGGCATATTTTTATTACTATCGGTATTTTATATGTCTAGCCTACTATTCATAGTACTATTCCTACTTTTCATTACTATTTCACTATCTCTACTCTTTCTTACACCTATTTCTTACTATCTACATACCTATTTTCTTACTTTTTTTCATTTCCAATACAACTTTAATCATATCACACTTTACACATTACTTCTTTTATTACAAAACAAACAAAATAAATCATTTCTCCCCTCTACATGCAAGAACCGGCCATCCCTCTCTCTCTCTCCCACCAATTATTTTTCTTTTTCATTTTATTTTATTACATCAAAAATTCACTCCAAAAATTCTATAAATACCCCTTCCTCCTTCATTCTTTCTGTAAACCCCAAAAATTTTTCATAATTCTTAGAAAATAATCCTAGAAGTCTAAGTATCAAAATTTAAATCTCGAAAATCGACTCAAGATAAAACCAAATTCTAGACCGAGTAAAACACCGGAAACAAAACCTTAAAAATCGAATCAAGTTAAAACTTAACTTCAAATAATATAAAAAACGAGCTTTCTGGATCTTGAGAAAACGAGAACCCTTGAAACAAAATATAAAGTCCAACTACCGGTATAATCAATGTCCGTACGCCAATTAAATCATCTACCCAATTCCTAAAACGCGAATCACAACGATAGATCCAAATACCACTTAACAAAGAAATGATAAAATCTTAAATCCTTCGGTAAAATTTTAGAATCACAATTTTCAAATTTTTTCCAAAAGTCAAACTAAGTCAACTCATAACCCTAGACTTGGTTAAACGATCCTGAGAACTAAAAACTATTAAATAATCACAAATAAAATAAGATAAACCATAGATGTCGAGCTAAAAATATAAAACGATCAAAACTCAAAAATTATACCATCTTACGAATATCTCGTCGAAACCGGAAGTCAAACCGGAATCCTAAAATCAACAAAGCCTATAACGAACCCTGGTGTTTAAGATCCGGCAATCCTGCATTTTCAAACCCTAGAAAATGATATTAAGCCAATAGCTTAAAACAGTTCGTAATAATATAGGGTAGCATAAAAATATCAGATTCGCGAATTTCGAGTGTCCTTCGGACTCAAACGAGATCAATGCTCGAAAAGCACGTCCCGAAGCTCGAAATATTAAAAATATTCCGTTTATACCAATAGACTCATAAAAATATAAGGATTCCAAAAATATCAGTTTTAGAATTTTTCGGTAGCTAAAAATTACAGATATCGCATTATTACGCGTATTTTTATTACTACAGATACTTTAATTGTCTAGTCTACTATTTATAGTACTTTTCTTTTATTCATTACTATTTCACTATCTCTACTTTTTCTTACACCTATTTCTTACTACCTATTTTCTTATTTTTTATATTTCCAATACACCTTTTATCAAATCATACCTTACATATTAATTATTTTTTACAAAATTCACTCAAAAATCAACTCACACCCGCTCTACATGTACCAAAACCGGTGCCACTCCCTCTCTCCTCCTCTCAATTATTTTTCTTTTTCAACTTATTTTATTACATCTAAAATTCACTTCAAAAATTCTATAAATACCCCCTCCCTCTTTCGTTCTTTCACACAATTCATTTTACTACCAAAACTCTCTCAAAATCTCTCCACAAATCTTCTCTTCAAGAATTCTCTCTACCAAAACTCTCTTAAACCAACTTCTCATAAAAATCATTCCTTATACATAAACTATCTACCACATATCACTACTCACATAATACCCCTTCATTCACTATCTTCATACCACTTACACACTTTAGGTAAATATTTCTTCCAACTATTATTCACTCATATCATGTAACTTAACATGACTATGGTGTTGTAAAAGCAACAACATGTTTATGTTTTGTTCTTGTACATAAGCTTCCTATTTTATTATGTTGTTATTATTATTGTTATTATTTGCTTCTAATCTAACTTATATATAGTATTATGTATATTATGTATTTAGAGCATATAAGCTCATTTGTTATTTATTTACTTTCAAGTTATGCAATTTATTGATTTCATGTTGTTATTAAGACTAGTCTTTCTAGTCTTAGACTTGTCCATATCAAATCGAAATAATCTTTTGTTTATTTTTAATTTTGCGAGACTAGTCCATCCTTAGTCCCAGGATGCCTTGATGAAGCTAAGGCTCCAATACTTGACCAAGATACCTTGATGAAGCTAAGGTTCCCAATACTTGATATCTTATTTTCTTGCTCATTATTTATTTCTAGTATTTTCTTATTATTTTATATGCTCATGATACGTGCATCTACATAATGTTAATGTCTCAACTAATCTAAAAATAGAATTTCATTTTATTAAAGGAACTCAAAACTAGATTTTTGATTATGTAATTTATCAAAAAAATCATAGAGTTATTATCAACAACATAAAAATAGAGTTTTGACAACGTTTTCTTAAATAACAAAGATAGATTACCAAGGAAACATAAGAAGTAGATATTTTCTTTGTATATTATGCTAACCTAAGCTTTAGTAAAATAATTTATTAATATTAAAAGTTTTTACAAAAAGCTTAAGATTTAAAATCTTTTAAACTTCATAATAAAACTAAGAAAACAAACTAGTTTTCAAAGTTAAGATAAAAATCAACTCATAAAGTTATGAACCCACTTAGGAAAAGTAATGATTTTCAAATTTCTAAAAAGAAGGAACTCATTTTCAAAAGAGTATAAAAAAGTAAGATTAACAATAATGGATTTTATCAATAAAGATGATTCTTTTCAAAAGAAATAAAAGAACAAGTTTTAGAAAGCAAAAAACTTATGTTTTAGAAATAGATATAAGAAGACAAGATTCATTTTCTAAAACCATCTTAAATACAAAATTATAAAAAGGTTTTCAACAACCTAAATCTACTTTTTGATAAAATCGATCTTTAATCACTAGAAGTGAAATTTATGAAAGACTAAGGTTAAAGGAAAATTTACTTGTTTTGGAAAAAGAAATGAAGGAAATAAAATAAGAATATACTCATTTATAATGAAAATATAAAGTTTCTTCCAAATACTTGAAAAGGAATTTATCAAGATAAGTTTTAATACTTTAAAAAGAATTGTTTTATGAAATAAATTGTTGAGACACTACCATTAGAAATTTTGCATATAAAGGGAGCTTATCTATATACTCAAAGTATTTATCAAATATATGTTCATAATTATATAGATATATATATATTGTTACAAAAGGATTTTTTCTTTAAAGTTGAGTTAGTGCAAAAGTTTAGAAAAAAATCGTTTTAAATCTGTACCCAATGTTTTCGGAACCCAAATGACCTTATATGACAAAGATAACCTTAGAAATAGATAGATCTTTTCGAATAGGTAGAAAACGGTATATTATATGCAAAATTCCGAGTTAAAATGAGTAAGTTATGGCCATTTAAGTTGGAATTTCCTCTTATACGATTTTACCGCAATTTTAAGAAAAGATTAGAATCTCCAAGAATAAAAATTTCATGAAAGACTTATCCCGGGTATTTCTTTTGTCTAGGTGACGAAAGATACGAGATTACCCTGCCCGAGGATTACTACGACTAAGAAGATCGCAAAATGGACGAGTGAGTTATTCCTCCTAATTTCGTTACCTTGCTTGTGCTTGTAGAGTAGTAGCATTAGTATACTAAGAAAAGATAAAAATGGATATATATTTGGGGAATTCAAGATTATGTGTATATATGTGATTCTATGTTTATGTGTGAAATGAGAATTAAGAATATCGCAACTTCGCACTGCTTGTTTAAATAATTTTGTTTACTTACTTGTATGACTGATTATTATTTGCTAAATTGATTGATCGTCCCTAATAAACCTTAATAAGGTTTGTCTTAAGAAAACTAAAACGCTTACGTATAGCATCCATCGAGTCACATCTATTTCGGAAGGCTGCTACTTCTACGCGTAGAGTTAGATTGGCTATAATCGTGTAGTGCCATGGGCCATGCTCCTTCTTGGAGAATCCAAATCGCTCAGGGAAAACGACTCTAGGTTCAGAGCCGAGCCAACCGAACACTGTGGGTAAGGACCTGGGGATTAGCAGTAGAAGGTCGAAGACCTTCAACCCCGATTCCCTAACTTTTGATACGGAGGGGTAAATCCGTTCTATATATGGTTTCCGGATAACTATATATATTTGCGTAATCATGTGATTGTTGCATTGTATGCATAGCATATGTGTGAATATATAAATAAACTTGTTTGAAAATATGGTGCGAATGAAAAGGAATATCTCACTAAGCTAGTTGTATCTTATACCCCTATAGATTTTGTTGAAACAGGTATACCCGTGGCTTAAATTGAGGATCATGACATTAAGGAAGTCATGGAAGGATGATTAAGCTTCTATGAAGAAAATGGAATCATAAGATGAAGTAATTTTGTAAGGTTCTTTATATGTAATGACCTATATGATTAGTAATTATATTTTTGAAGATAATAGAAGGATATGCCCCTAAGAATTGAAATGTAATATGTGTATGTTTGATAAGTATTCTCTTTGCCTTGTTACTTACTTTTTATCAATATAAATTGCGCTACTTCGATGCGTTTCCTTGGTTGTGATGTACGCCTTGTACATGATATGGATGCCTTTGCATGACTAAGATAGTCATTCCTAGACTTTAGTATTATGTACGGCGGACTGCCACGTTTTACCCCTCGGGGCGTGACACTTTCACACATCCATTTTACATAACAAAACTCTACCAAAATACTCTCAAAATCTCTCTCTAACCATTTCCTCTCAAAATACTCTCTACCAATTTTTATTCTTCAAGAAAAATAACAAAACCCATTCATCTCTTTCAAAATCCTCCATTAAACCTTAGGTAAAAATCCCATTTATATTTCTTCATCATGTTCATACAACTTAGCATGAGCTTAGTGTATGTTTCTTAGGCTCATATGAGTTAAAGAAGAAACAATATGTTCATGTTTTGCTTTTGTTCATGTTCCTATTTTACATTATGTTGTTATGTTGTTATTATTGTTATTATTATTTTTACTCTAATCTAACTTATATAGTATTATGTATACTATGTATATTTATTTATTTATTTAAAGCATATAAGCTCATTTGTTATTTATTTACTTTCATGTCTTGCAATTTATTTTATTTACTTGCTTTATATTAAGACTAGTCTTTCTAGTCTTAGACTTATCCATATCAAGTCAAAACAATTTTCTTTCTTTTCTTTTGGGACTAGTCTATTCTTAGTCCTAAGTTGCCTTGATGAAGGTAAGGCTCCCAATACATGATTGGGATACCTTGATGAAGCTAAGGTTCCCAATGCTTGACTATTTTATTATGTTTATTTACTTACAAGTATTTCTTTCTATCTTATTATGTATTGTCTTTACTTTTATATTGCTACATAATCATATTCATGCATGATTAAGAACGTTGTTGTCTTAAATAAAAATAAAAATGAGTTCTTTCTTAAATAAAGAAAAGTAAGCCAGATTTCTTAACAAAAGGAATTTTCAACAAAAAAATCTAAGTTATGTTTTTAATAAACTCTTTTCAAAGGATAAGCTAATCGTAAATTCTAGAAGAAGTAGTAATGTAGATATTTTTAAAATAATAAAAGGAACTCATTTCTTTTATAAATCAAAACTAAATACTTCATAAATGAAGAATTTTTAGCATTGAAGGATTTTAACTCAACCATATCTTTTATAAGACTAAAATAAGTTTATTATAGACTTTGAAAATCCCATACTAAGAAAGCCTCTTCAAAACTTCAGTTTCATAATTGTTTTTCTCTTTTCAAAATTAAAATGAAATTTTTTACTAAGTTCTAAATATTAACAATTCTTTATTAAAAAAGCTTTTCTTATAAACTTGTCTAAAAGAATTTTTTCTATCATTTAACAAATATTAAGAATAAAAAGTTTTCCAAACCAAGATAAAATCAACTCACTATTTTAGAAACCAACTTAGAAAAATAAAATTTGTCAAGAAAGTAAAGTTTAAAGGTAAACTTATTTCCTAAAGAAGAGAAAGGACATAAAATAAGAGGAGAATATACATTTAACACAACTTCAAATATTTGACCACATCAAAAACTTAAAGGATATTTTGAAAAGCTTATTTTTCAAATCACTAGAAATAAAGTTAATAGATAACTTGAAGAATCAAATTTTTGGAAATTAATTTTCTTTTGAAAAGATAAGAAATGGAATTATAATAAGGAAACACTCATAACAACTCAAATATATTTTTGTTTTCCTTCTAACAATTCAAAAGGAGAAATTTTCACAAGTTTTATCTTTTAAAACCCTTAAAGACAAATTGTTTATAAAATATCAATATTGAGACAACACTAAAAAAATCATGCATACAATATGAGTGTCTATATATGTTCATAGGATTTTTCAACCCTATATATATATATATATATATCCATATATTTTGCTTAAGGATTTTTTGGTAAAGTAAAGCTTGGAAAAATCATATTTTGTACACTATAAATTCGTAACTATTCTGTACTATAGTATTTTCCAACCAAAATGGATTTTTATGACAAAAATAACCTTAGAAATGGATAGATCTTTTCGAGTAGGTAGAAAACGGTATATTATTTGCGCAATTCCGAGTTAAAAGGACCAAGTTATGGCCATTTTAAGTTGGAATTATCTTCTATACGAATTTTAATGATCTTTATGACATAGTTTTTGATAAGTACCATAAAATCAATATGAAATACTCATTATGGGTATTCGTCTTGATTAAATGATCCCAAGGAGGAGTATTAATACCCAGAGGATTATTTTGATTAGTGGATTTACCGATTAGATCCTCATGGCCAAGTGAGTTTATTTCCTACCTTTTTCGTCCTTGGTTGTGCTTGTAGCTAGAGGCAGTAGAAGTAGGAAAGGATGAAAATAAATTATTTATGATAATATTGGTTGAAAGAATGTTAAGCATACCGAAGCATGAATCGTTGTTAATTAACTTATGTTTTACTATTATTCTATTGGAGTGTGTGTAAATTCTATGATCACCTTTAAATTACTCTGATCATATTCAATGAATTATATTAATTGATTCATGCATATCACGTAGATAGTTTCATTACATGAGCTGCTATACTCGATGGGACAAGAGTATAGTAGCCGGGTTGCAATAGCCAGAAATCTGCAAGATGGGCGATTAAGAGCTTGAAAGAACTATTTTGAGATAAGCGAGTAGGCGCCTGAAATAAACTACATGAGTTGGATTTTAAAGATGGGTTTTAAAGAGCCTGGAACACCTAACCCTGAATGGAGGGGTAAACCCATTCAAACATATGATTTCCGGTAGATCATATGTATTGCTTGATCACTTGCTTGATGCATTCATATGCTTGCTTAATAACTTGTTAGAAATCATTTATACAAGTATGTTGATGCAGGAATATTCTCACTAAGCTAGTTATGCTTATACTCCGATAGACCTTTGTTGTATTAGGTCCAATATCTTTTATGCCCGAGGATTTCATATACCCGAGCGAGATTATAATTGAAGGAGCTTCTAGAAATCTTTTAAAGATCTTAGGTTAATTATCTTTCAATGTCTTATGATGTTAGTATTATTTTGTTGTGAGAAAGATTAAGTTGATATTATGATTGTTTGGAGAATTATAGGGGAAAACCCCTAAGATGATGTACAGATTATATTCTCTTAATGATAAATTGGATGATTATTTAGATTCTTATATGTTGTATTTACTATCTCGAACTATACATCTACCGGTGTCTCCTATTATTGTGATAAACGCCTTACATATGGTGTTGAAAACTTTCGCATGACTTTGGGAAGTCATTCTTAAGTTTTAATGTTGTATGTAGCGGACTACCACGTTTAAGGTACCCTTTGGGGCGTGACACATGGAGAAGTTGCTACCTTGCTCACAAATCAAAAGGAGTTGATAAAAGAGTTTGAGAAGTTAAACATTGAATTTATGAGACAAAGCGTAGAGGAGATAGTTAATCTAGTATTGGAACCAACCTTAGTAGAAAGGATTGAAGAAGCTCAACGCTATAATAAGAAGATACAAAGGATAAAGAGGGAAATACAAGAAGGAAAGTTTACTAATTTCATGGTCGATGATGATGATGTAGTGAGAATGAAAGGATAACTTTGTGTGCCTGAGGATAAGGAAATGAGAAAGGAAATTATGAGTGAAGCCCATAACTCAGGATATACGGTACATCTAGGAGGAACCAAAATGTACCAAGATCTCAAGAGTCATTATTGGTGGAATAGAATAAAACAAGATGAAGCCGACTATGTGATGAAGTGCCCAATCTGCCAACAAGTGAAGGTAGAACACCAAAGGCCGTGAAGTTTGTTAAAACCCTTGCTGATACATGAGTAGAAATGGGATCAATTTCCATGGATTTTGTCTATGGATTACCAAAGACACCAACCGGATACAATGCCATCTGGGTCATAGTTGACCGATTGACTAAATCGGCTCACTTCATACCGATCAATATAATGTTTTCCATGGATAAGCTGGCAAAGCTTTATGTAAGGGAGATAGTACGTTGCATGGAATACCAGCCGAAATCATATCACATCGAGACCCCAGAATTGTATCTAAATTTTGGACTAACCTACAAAAAAGTATGGGGACTAAGCTACATTCTAGTACAATATATCACCATCAAATTGATGGTCAGTCAGAACGGACAATTCAAACTTTGGAAGATAGTTTAAGAGCATATGTCATGGATTTCAAGGGAAGATGGGATATCCACTTGCTGCTGATTGAGTTTGCCTACAATAACAGTTATCACTCGACGATCCAGATGCCACCCTTCGAGACACTGTATGGACGACGATATAGATCACCTTTGTTTTGGGATGATGTAGAGAAACTTGCAATTGGACCCGAACTAGTACAAGACGCAGTAGATAAAGTAAGAATAATCCAACAAAGGATGAAGGAGGCATATGATAGACAAAAGAGTTGGGCTAATCAGAAGAGAAGGACTTTGGAATTTCAAATGGAGATCATGTGTACTTAAAGATAAACCCAACAAAAAGTTTACATCATGTGCACTCATAAGGAAAGCTAAGCCCACGATACATTGGACCTTTTGAAATGCTAAAACAAGTTGGAGACTTAGCTTATTGTCTAACCTTACCACCAAATCTGTTTGGAGTACATAACGTGTTTCACACCTCTGTGCTACATAAGCATGTATCCAATACATAACAAATTTTGGAGTTAGAGCCAGTGCTCTTAAAGCAAAATCTCACCTATGAGGAACACTCAGTACAAATCCTTGATCGAAAATTCGAAAATTGAGAAATAAGGGAATTAAGTATGTCAAGGTTTATGAAGGAATCATTCCCACAAAGAAGCAACATGAGAAGCCGTAGATCAGGTACAGCATCATTACCCGAGTTTGTTTGAAGCTTCAAGTACGAATTTTCAAGTTTTGAGGACAAAACTTTCTTTAAGGGGATAGGTTGTAAACCACCAAAGTTTTGCGATCGGTTTAGCTTAAACCCTAATCGGAAGGTCAACCGGAAACCCTAAAGTCAACAAAACCCTAGTTAAAAGTAATAGTTCAAGTTCGGCAATCCGTGTTTGCAACCCTAAGAAAGTAAGTAAGAGGTTAGTATGTAGAATAGTTCGTTTAATAGCATAAGATAGCTTAAAAAGATCAGATTAGTAAAACCGCAAATCGTTTTGAATCCGAACGGATACAGTTCTTGAAAACATGTCTCGAGGATCGGAATAGTAAAAATATTCCAGATATACCATTAGACTCGTAAAAATATAAGGTTTTCAAAATATCAGTTTTATTATTTTTCGGTAGGTAATAATAACAGATATCGTATTTATATACGTATTTTCTTACTATCGGTAGTTTATTACTCATATCTACTTTACATTACACTATTCATTACCATTCTATTCATTTATCTCTACTTTTTCTAACACCTATTCTTATACTCTATACACCTATTATCTTTACTTTTTACCTTTCTCATAACTTTATTTCATATCTACTTTACTTATTATTACATTTAATTAACAAAAATACAAAAATAAAACTCTCTCTCCCACTCTTTCTTAGATGGCTGGCGCCCCTCCCTCTCTCCCACTCAATTTCTTTTTAATTTTTCTTTATTTAAAACACACAAAATTCACTCCTCATTTTCCTATAAATACCCCATCCTCTTTTACTTCATTCACACATTTACTATCCACAAATTCACTACCAAATCTCTCTAAAATTCTCCTCCCAAAACCCTCTCCGCATACACTCTCAAAATATTCTCAAACCACTTTCTACGTACACAAAACTCATTCACACATAATACTCCAAAAACCCTCTTTAGGTAAAATTTTCTTTACAAATTTCTTCTTCCCATGTCATGTAACATTATATGACCATGACGTGAGTTTCCAAAAACTAAATGTTATGGAAGCTATACTATGTTCATGTATTGTTTTTGTTGATGAATATCTATTTATATATTTATGTTGTTACTTTACCTTGTTCATATTATTATTGTTATTATATCTAACTAAGTATAATTATGTATCTATAAATATATATTCTTTAGAGCATATAAGCTCACTTGTAATTTATTTACTTTCATGCAAAGCAATTTATTTACTTCTTTCTTTAAATTTATTTATTTCATGTTGTTTTAAAACTAGTCTCTCGTCTTAGACTTATCCCAATCAAGTCAAAACAATTTTCTCTCTTTTATTTTTCTTTCTTTTTGGGACTAGTATACTTCTTAGTTCCGGGAGCCTTGAAGAAGTTAAGACTCCCAATACTTGACTTTATTTATTATTTATGTTATTTTTGCTTGTTATTATTTCTCATAATCATGCCCATAAAGATTGTGGTCCAAACTTTTAAGCTTCAATTACACTTTTACAAAAATAAGATTTTATCACCTAAGAATGGTTTTATACGAAATTTAGAATCTATGGTTTAACAAAAGTAAATTTATTCTTTTCAAAACTTTAGGAAGAACTCACTATAATTTTAAAAGCTACTCTTGTTTTGAAAAACTTTTTAATCATTTCTATATTACCTTGTTTTCTCAAAAGAAGATGACTTTTGTCATGTCTCGAAAGGTACTTTAAACGTGGCAGCCCACCACATATAATATCAAAACTTAAAATTGACTACCTTAGTCATATGAAAGTCTTAGTATTACATAAAAGACGTCTAGTACGATAATAGGAGATGCTTTTGGGAAGTATGGTCTAAGCAAGTAAAGATGAACATACAAGAATCCAGAAAATAAAATAAATCTTAATATTAATAATCAAAGGTCTATTACATGATTTTTAGGGGCATACCCCCGCTAAAACCCAAAGATCGAAATAGCTAATAGTCTTTACAATACTTTAATGCTACAACAAAAGATTTCAAAGGAATATTATAATCTAATTCTTCAATTAGATTTCTTTCAAAAGCCCCAAAAGAAAACTTACGTAGATAAGAGGAGACCTCGGGTACAAAAATAGGTGTTCCTGAGAATGCAAATATCTATAGGGGCGTAAGCTTACGGGCATAGTGAGTAAATCCTAAAATTCATACTTGAAACAAGATATCAACCAAGTTTATTAAGTAAGCAAATGGAATGCAACAAACATATGAGAAAATAAGACATATGATTTTCCAGGAATCATATGTTGAATGAATTACGCTCTTCATTCGGGGTTAGGTATTCCGGCCCATTACGACTACTCCTTTTAAAAATTTTTTTATAGATCTTACTGGCTCCTATATACCATAAAAAACATGTAGTTATTACTGGCTCCTACTAGCCACCAATTTATGTGGTTTTTACCAGCTTCTACTCGCCACATACATAATATACCAGTTATGCCTATCACCACTATCATACATTTGTCCCACCAATTGTATAATAGCAAATGTAATGTGACTCAACATATGAAGTGCATGCATAAATTTTTAATTAAAGCCTAGCCGTTATATTTTAATTTCTTACAAATGATCAACCAATTTCAAACCCTTTAATGCGATAATAAACAAACAATTTATTACAAGCATGCTTTGATATGTTTAATATTCTTTCAACATATTATCATACAACTTCCATTTTATCTTCCCTTAAAGCTAATGTAACTAATTTTACAAGTACAAACATAAGTATGAAAAATAAAGGGTAATAGACTCACTCGGCTATGATGACACTTATTTCTTATGGATGAATCGATTGATAATTCTACTAATCGAAATAATTCTCCGAGTACGGACACTCTTCCTCGGGATCACCTAATCAGGAAGAATACCCATAATGAGTATTTCTTATTGATTCTATGATACTTATCAAAAACTATGTCATAAGTTTGTTAAAATTCGTATAGAGGGTAATTTCAACTTAAAATGGCTATAACTTGGTCATTTTAACTCGGAATTACGCATATAATATATCGTTTTGTACCTATTCAAAATGATCTATCTAATTCTAAAACTCTTTTAATCAAACTAAGTTGTTTGAGCTCCGAAACAGTGGTGATCAGATTCACTACGAATTTTGCAAATTTTACTTTTTCTTCTTTTTACAAAAACTTGTATCAAAGATATAGATATTATAATGGTTGAAAGACCTTTGAAAAGTATATATATATATAATATATATATATTCATTGACTCATGTTAAATGCATGAAATTAATGAAATTGTCTCAACCATAAATTTTTAGTAAAAGTAAAGTCTTCTAAAATTTGAAAAAGTAAGACTTTTGAAAATTTCTTAGTTTGCTAGAAAATTTTTCAAGTTATTTTGAATGAGTATTTTCTTTCCTTAATTCCATTTCCTTTAGTCTTTTTAAATTTCAAAAGAATAATTTTCATTTTTCTAAATTCCTTATAGCTTAATTTCTAATACTTTTTGAAAGTAGTAATAATTCTATATTTTCTTACATTTAAAGAAATGATTTCCTAAGTTGTTCATTTATCTTATTCCTTAAGATCATTCTATTTTTATGAAAGGAAATTTCTTGGTGTTTGCCAAAATAGACTATTCCTTTATATTCCAAAGTATTGGTGGAAAATGAAGTTTAGCAAAATTTTGTTTAAACAAGAATTCTTTTCCATTTTATGACTTTATAAAGTGTATGTATGTATTGTAAAAATTTTCTATGTTCTTTGGTTATTAAAATTTATGATGAAATCCTCTAGTTTTCTAGAAAAAATTTGTTAAGATAAATTTCTAAGTTTTTATGAAAAATCATTTCCTTCATGACAATATTTATTTTTGGAGAAGAACTCCTATTTTAAGAAAACTTTTCATTCTTTATCTTGTTGAGAAAAAATCAATATGTTCATGCATGATCATGAATATGAAATCTTAAAATTATAAAAACATAAGAAAGACATAATAAATAATAAAATAAGCAAGCAAAGGAATATGTCAAGTATTGGGAACCTTAGCTTCATGAAGGTATCACGGGACTAAGAATGGACTAGTCCCAAAAGAAATAAGGAAAAGAAAGCAAATATTATTTTGACTTGATGAGGATAAGTCTAAGACTAGAGACTAGTCTTAAAATAACATGAAATAAATAAATAAATTACATAACTTGAAAGTAAATAAATAACAATGAGCTTAAATGCTGTAAAGATTATATATAAGTGCATAATTATATCTAGTTACATATATATAAGAGGTTAGCATAAAATCAATAATAATATGAGCAAAATAACAATATAGGATTATATAATACATATTCATGAATAAGAACAATACATGAAAAGTGCTGCTTCTATAACATTAAGTTGAGGAAACTCATGTCATAGTCATGCAAAGTTACATGACATGGTAAGAGAAATTTAAAGAGAATTCTTACCTAAAGTAAGAATGGTGGTTGTGTTTGTAGAAGAAGAGGGTTTTTAGAGGAGATTTTGAGAGAGTTTTTGGAGTGTTTGTGGAAAGAGTTTTGAGATGAGAATTTTGGTGAGATTTGGTAGTGAGTAGTAAATGTGTGAATGGAGTGAAAGAGAAGGGGATATTTATAGGAAAATGGAGAGTGAATTTCGAGTGATTTAATTAAAGAAAAATTAAAAAATAATAAGAGGAAAAGAGAGAGGAGGGGTGCCAGCCATGCTTGTGGGAGAGGGGGAGAGATTTATTTTTTTATAATTTTGTGTATTAAAAGTAATAATATGTAAAATAGATATGATATAAAGTTATGGAAAAGGTAAAAAGTAAAGATAATAGGTACATGGTGTGTCACGCCCCGAAGGGTACCCTAAACGTGGCAGTCCGCCACATATAATATCAAGGCTTAAGAATGGCTACCTTAGTCATGCGAAAGCCTTAGTATTATATGTAAGGCGTCTAACACGGTAATAGGAGACGCTTTTGGGAAGCATAGTTTAAGCAAGTAAAGATAAACATACAAGAATCAGAAATAAAGTATATCATATCATAAATAACCAAAGGTCTGTTACATAATTTCTTAGGGGCATACCCCCGCTAATTCCAAGGATCGAGATAAACTTCATAACATCCAAAATACTACATAAAGATTTCAAAGGAATTCTAATCTAAGTCTTCGAGTAGATTTCCTCCAAAAGCTTCAATATAAAACGTACACGGATACGGGAAGACCTCGGCTCAAAAATAGGTGTTCCTGAGAATACAAATATCTATAGGGGTGTAAGCTTATGGGCTTAGTGAGTAAATCCCAAAATTCATACTCGAAGAAAATTATCAATCAAGTTTATTATTCAAACATATGAAATGCAACAACCACGTGAGCATACAAGACATATGACTTTCCGGGAATCATATGTTGAATGAATTTACGCCCTTCATTCGGGGTTGGGATTCAGGCCAATTACAGCCACAACTTTTAAAAACACTTTTATAGATCTTACCGGCTCCTATACGCCATCAAAAACTTGTAGTTATTACAGGCTCCTACTAGCCACCAATTTTGTAGTTCTTAGGCTCCTACTCGCCACTTACATGATATACCGGTTATGTCTACCACCACTATTATACACTTGTCCCACCAATTGTATAGTAGTGAATGCAATGTGACTCAACATATGAAGTGCATGAATAATTTCTTTAATTAAAGTCTAGTAGTTACATTTAACTTCTTTCAAGTGATCAATCAATTTCAAACATTTCAAGATATTAATTCACATACAACTTTATTACAAACAAATCGAGTTTCGATATACTTAGTATTCTTTCAACATATTATCATACACTTCCTTTTGATTTTTCTTAAATTCTAGTGCAACTAATTTTACAAGCACAATCAAGAGTATGAGAAAATAACGGGAAGTAACTCACTCGGCCATGATGACAACCGTTCTTGAATTAGATGGGTCGTTCGGAAATTCCACTTAATCGTAGTAATCCTCGGATACGAACAATCCTCCTCGTGATTATCTAATCAAGAAGAATACCCAAAATGAGTATTTCATGAAATTCTATCATTGAAGGTTCTAATCTTTTCTTAAAATCGTAGTAAAATCGTATAAGGGGAAATTCCAACTTAAAATGGTCATAACTTGCTCATTTTAACTCGGAATTTCGCGTATAATATATCGTTGTCTACCTACTCGAAAAGATCTACGCATTTCTAAGCTTATTTCCATAAAACTAAGTCGTTTGGGTTCCGAAAAGGTAGCGATCAGATTTGCCACGAATTTGTAAACACTTGTTTTCCTTCTTGTAAACAAAGCTCATTTTGAAAAGATAAACATTTCAATTATTTTGTAAACTTTTGAAAGGTATATATATATTTGTAATGACTCATAACAAATGTATGAAGTAAATAAAGTTGTCTCAACTTAAAAAGTAAGGTTTTAAAAGACTTTGAACTTGAGATCCTATTTTACTTTTGGAAGATCTTTTAGTTATTAAGATGAATATTCTATTTCTAAATGAAATCTCTTGTAATTACTTTAATTTCCTAAAGTGTGGTTTTATTTTCTAAACTTGGATTTCAAAAGTAGCAAAATGACATTTTTATTTCTTGTAATGATTCCAAAAGAATTTCTACTTCTTGATAAGTTTTCATAAAACCTTTTGTTTATGTAAGAAAAATCATTCCCATACATGTTCATGGGTCTTTAAGAAATCCATTTTCCATATTTATTTCTTTTAGAAAGAATCTTTAATTCAAGAAAATACTTTCTCATTTATTTTTATTGAGACAAAAACATTATGTTCATGTATGAATATGAATCATAACTATAGAAATATAAAGGAACATAATAACTTGAAAGCTTAAATAAATAATAAAGTAAATCAAGTATTGGGACCTTAGCTTCATCAAGGTACCCCGGGATTAAGAAAAGACTAGTCCCGAAAAGAAAAGAATTGTTTTGACTTGATGAGGACAAGTCTAAGACTAGAATGACTAGTCTTAAAATCAACTTGAAATTAAATAACTTGAAATGAAGTAAATAAATTGCATGAAAGATAAATAAATTGTAAGACAATGAGCTTGTATGCTCTAAATAGTATATATAGTTATATAGATATATTAGATAGTAGTAACATAAAGGAAATATAAAGAACATAAAGGAACATAAAGAGATTGATATTATGAACAAAAACAAAGTATGAATCTAATGTTGCTTTCTTAACCTTCATGGTTTTAGAAAACACACACTAAGCTCATACTAAGTAAATGAACATGAAGAAATCTTGAGAAATTTCTTACCTAAAGAAGCTAAACTAAGAGGACTTCTTGAAAGAACTCTTGAGAGGAGTTGGAAGGAAATTTTTGTAGAGTAACTTTAGAGAAGAAGAAGTGTGAAAGAAGTGAAGGTATGAAGGGGTATTTATAGGAAAATGTGGGAGATAAATTGTATTAATTAAATAATTGGAAATTAAAACAAATTGAGCATGAGAGAGAGGGGGCCGGCGCCATTTGTGTGTGTGGGGAGGAGGGAAATTTATTTTTTTTTGTTATTTTGTTAATTAAAAGTAAGAAATGAAAGATGTGAAGTTGTATTGGAAATGAAAATGTGTAAGAAATAGGTGTATGGCTTGTAAGAATAGGTTGTAAGAAAAAGTAGCGATAGATGAATAGTGTAGAATAGTAGAAAATAGTGTAATGTAAAAGTAGACATGACAATTTAATACCGGTAGTAAGAAAATACGAGTATAAAAGCGATATCTGATATTTTTAGCTACCGAAAAATTACGAAATTGATATTTTTGGAAATCTTATATTTTTACGAGTCTAATGGTGTATTCGGAATATTTTTCCTATTCCGGGCTTCCGGACTCATTTTTCAAGAACTGTGTCCGTTCGGGTTCGAAGAACATCCGAATTTCGCGAAACTGAAACTTTTATAAAACATATGGTTATTACGAACTATTCGAGCTAATTATCCTAACTTCGTTTTCTAGGGCTTGAGAAAACGGCAATGCCGGACTTAAGCGGTTACGGTAAACTAGGGTTTGGTTGACTCTGGAACTCCGGTTGACTTCCGGTTAGGGTTTAAACTATAATTCGGATCCAAAAATTTCGGGGATTTACATGGTGTTGTAAGAGTATGTGTTAAAAAAGTAGAGATACATAAATAGTGTAGAATAGTAATGAATAGTGTAATGTAAAGTAGATATGACTAGTAAAATACTGGTAGTAAGAAAACGCGTATAAATGCGATATCTGTTATTTTTAGTTATCGAAAAATTACAAACCTGATATTTTTTAAATCCTTGTATAAATCGGTCCTAATGGTTTTATCCAAATATTTTTATTATTCCGAGCTCCAGGACATTCTTTTCGAGAATTGATCCCGTTTGAGTCCGAAAGACACTCGACATTCGCGAATCTGATATTTTATGTTTCCTCAAGATATTATGAACTATTATCACTAATTAAACTCAACTTGTTTTCTAGGGCTAAAGAATATGGGAATACTGGATCTAATTCTAGGGTTCGTACTGGACTTTTGTTAACTTTTAGGATTCCGGTTGACTTTTAATTTTAAGATCAAACTTAAAATTAACCGAAGTTTTAGGGGTTTACAACTTTTGGTACTAAAATGTTTTCCATAAAAACATAATATAAGGAAACCCAATAAAAAGGGAATGAGAGTTTTCAAAACCAAGATTTTTCGAGTAATGATCAAAGAAAAGTTGTATAGAAAAACTAATAGAAAAAGTGACATCGATATTGAAAAATCCTAAAAAGAAAATAGAGAAATCTAATAGTATTAAAAAGTCTTTAAGAAAAATAGTAAGATAATAATGAAATAATTCTTTGAAAACAAAAGAATCAAAATATTCATTTTAAAGGATTTACAAAATGGATTTCTTCTAAACTATGGTTTCCTAAACTTTTAATTAACATTGTTTTACTCAAAGAAATTTGGTTGGACAACAAACACCTGAGCATGGATGAAATGTGAGCTATATATCTATGAAAAAGGGATTTCCTAACTATATAGATAACTAAGTATTTATCAAAGCAATTTTTAGATGATGTAATGTTCGAAACAAAATGCTTTTGGGATGGGAAAATTCGTGTTGAATCTGATCACCACTGTTTTGAAGCCTAAATGATCTAGTTTGATGAAAATAGTTTTAGAAATGGATAGATCTTTTCAAATAGATAGAAATCGGTATATTATATACACAATTCCGAGTTAAAATGACCAAGTTATGACCATTTTAAATTGGAATCATCTTTTATACGAACTTTGACGTTTCTATAACATAGTTTTGACAAATTTCAAGAAAGTTATCAAGAAATATTTATTTTGGGTATTTTTCTTGACTAGGTGATTCCGAGGAAGAATACCCGTATCCCGAGGATTATTTCGACTAAGTGGATTGTTTGAGCGACTCATCCATTTAGGAGAAGTGTCGACATGGAAACATGAGTTTATTTCCTTAAAATGCTTTACTTAATTGTGCTTGTAGTTTAGTCCCATTAGAATTAAGAAAAGATAAATTGATATGAATGTGAAAATTGTTGAAAGGATTCTAAGAATATCAAAGCCAAAATTGATTGTAAATAATTGTTTGTTTTAGTATAGCACTTGATATGTATGAAATTCTATGATCACCTTAAATTTGATAATAATGATACTATAATATCTTAAATAAATTGATTCATGCATACCATGAAGTGAGTCACATTGCATGAGGTTATTATCCTTGGTTGAAAAGGATAGTAGCACGGCCGAAAGCAACACTTGGTGGTTATGATCGAAAGCGATTGCTTGGCAACATTGAATCAAACCAATGCTTGGAGGAAATCCGAGGCATGGCTCAACCCGAGCAAACTTTATATGCTTGGTGGTAATGATCGAAAGCATAACTTAACTAAAACTACTCGTTTTGAGATTATACATCACCAAACCCCGAATGGAGGATGTAAATCCATTTAACATGTAGTTCCTAGAAAAATATATGCCTTGTTTGCTCACATGTATGTTGCATTTCACTTAATTGCTTAAAATAACTTGTTTGAATTTTACTATGCAAGAATTTACTTATGGAAATAATTCTCACTAAGCCTATTAGCTTATACCCCTATAGATATTTTTTACAGTTTAACTATTTGTGGTTGAGGCTTTGTGGACCCTGTAGCCAGGTATTTTCCCATTTTGGTTAAGAAATCCTTAGATGAAGTTTAGCATTAGTTTAGATGTAGACTTCATAGAAAATTATTGTAATAGATTATAGTTATTTTGGCAGGGGAATGCCCCTAAAACTTATAAGACAATTATTATGAATTGATGAATATTATGAATCCTCTTTTCTTAATTTGTTATTATATCTTCTTAAATTTCATAATTCCATGTATGGTCCTCTAAATTTGTGAGAGAACGCCTTACACTTAATACCGAAGCTTATGAGAATGACTAAGATTGTCATACTTAAGCTTTAATATTGAGTGTGGTGGACTATTACATTTAGGGTACCCCTTGGGGCATGACATAATATATGCACAACATTAGATCATTGCTAGATGCTTGTTAATTTGATCGACGGATCGACTAATAAGATAGATCTAGCATGAATAGAGAAGTTTGAATGTGACTCTAAACATAGATCGCATGAATTTTCTACATACAGATTTAATCTTTCTAAGGAATCATGAATTCTAATGCAATTCTGTATGAATCTAATGATCGAAGACATTTCCACTAGATATATAGGGTTAGAATTCAATTATTTTGAAAGAGAGATTGATGAAATTAGGGATTCCTATAGTTCAAGAACTTAAACAACCCATTAAGGAATGTTTCATAATGAATTGGAAAATGAGGTTCGTGGTGAATCAAGATTAGGGGTATATTTTGCAATCTGACATATTTAGAAGCATCGACACTCACTTTTGTTAGGGTTAATTAATTAATTAATTAGTTGCTTAGATATATTAAGATCACTCAAATCATATTAGCTACATAGTAGACTTGGTGGAACGACCCCTATGCTAATATATGCTATAATCAATAAGTATGCTTGTCTAGGATTAATCATAGAATATATATATATATATATATAGGTTTTTAATTCACATTTGAGTGTTTAAGACTAATCGACCACTTCCAATAATTTACCTAAAATTCACATACTACTAAAATTTATATTTAAATTTTCTTTATTTTCTATCTCATAATGTTATTTAGATAAAAATAAATATAGGCATCATTAAGTTTTTCCAACTTTAAAATGAAGCAAAGATGATTACCATTGGTAAATATACATGATGGCTATTATTAATTGATACTTCTAAATAGCATATTCCAATTAATCAATATCTTCAATGGAAGGAAAAAAAATGAAAAGAAACAAATGAAGAGAAAAAAAAATTTCAACTGTAAATAAATTAAAAATTTGAACTTGATTGAATAAACGATAGTAAATATGTATTATAAAAACAACTTCAATCATTATTTTAACTTTTACTCTAATTCAATTACAAATGCATGGACGTTTGATTATTTCATCATATAAAATTGAAAAAAAAAAAGTAGAAGAGAAAAACCAATAAACACCATAAAAAAATTTGCCTAGCTTCTTTTCTTGGCAAATACATTCAAAGATACAATTTCCATTAGTCAAAATGGAAAAATATGGTTAAATTCATAAGAAAAAAAAAGAAAAAAATATTTAAAAAAATCTATAACAAATTAAAAGGCATTTATATACTTTCAAATCACCATCACTACAAAAAAAAAAAAAAAAAAAAAAAAAAAAAAAAAAAAAACTTAATAGAAAAAAATAAGGATAATATTACAAATGGTACTTGAACTTTAGCAGAATATGCAATTAGATATCTGAACATTGAAAATGATAAAGTTTGTATCTAAACTTTGAAATTGATCAATTTAGTATCTACAAATGTGCTATTGGGGTGCACAAAAAGTTCTTTTAAGTATTAAATTGATCAATTTTAAAGTTTAGGATCTAATTACATATTTTATCAAAGTTCAAATACCTAAAAAAAATTAATAAATAACCGTAAATCTAGCAGAGAAGGAAAAAAAAAAAGGAAAGAGAAGGATAGAGAAAGAGAGCAATTACTCAAGTGCATTTTCTTCTCTTGATTTTATTATTTTTGCTGTGCCAATATTCTCTTCATTTAATCCATCAAAAAGAATAAGAAAAATGAAAAAGAGGAATATTTGTGTGTGTGTGTGTGTGTGTGTGTGTGTGGGTAGGAAGGGGGGTGGTAGGGCTAGGTGGGGCACGGGGAGTTGGGGGGTAGGGTTGGTGTGTGAGAGGAAGAAATATTTTATAAAGGTTGAGTGAGAATGTATAGCCAAGAAAGAGAAAAGTCTTGGTTTTATTTTTATTAATTACATTTACTTTTATTATTTGGCACAAGTTTAAAAAAGTTAAATTTTCATTTGAAATTTAAAATTTTATTAAAACTTTTAAATGGTTGTGATCTTATATAAATTATTATGCCGTCCATGCGTCGATGTTTTATTAGGACTTACATGCCACATAGACAATCCTAGTAGTGTCTATCACCCAATAAATCTTTTCTTCTTGTGTGAATGGAACATATACTAGCTAGTACCTAGCCAAATCTAATTGAGTGGCATTGTATGGCTATGGTTGCTCCTCTTAGAACTTAGCTATTTATGCATTGGGTGGGCAATAACCTTACCCTTTAGGCAATAAAATCAACTTTGATTTTCCCTTTATCTTGTGAGGCTACACTTGGACTTGAAGGTACAATCAAAATTTAATCCTTAACACCTACTAAATATATAAAGACATGGCACATAAATTGCAGTGCATATGATAGTTGCATAAGTAGTTTTCAAAAAGAAGGAAAAAAATAGTTATTATTCATATTTCATACATACTATATTAAATTTTTATCAATATTTTAATGCCTTGGATATATCACAAATTCTTGTATGTATAATACATGATACATATAGGGATGAATGAGTACAAGGAAAATTAGGTATAAAACACTATTCGTACCCTACCCAATAAGGTATATAGTATTGAGTTTCATACTCGAAACCTACCATGTTGTTCCTTATACATACCCTATGCCATGTATCATGTATCTTGTAAAATCTATAAGGTACAGAGTATCCTATGAAACATGTAATTTTTCTAAGAAATCACTATATTTTTTTTTTTTTTGTTTTAAACTCACATATATAGTCTTTGATATGGCTTTATGTAATATGTAATACTATCTTATTTTCACATATTTAATATAAACAACATGCCAGTTCTACAATATATAGAATTTGTTTGCACATGAAAGTTGAAATCTGCAACAAGTACCTATAGAATCTATTTATGTGATATTAAATAAAATTATGATCTTGCACCAAATTCTAAAATTTAAATCTTTGGAGCTACTTCTATATAAACAATATCTCTATATAATTTGGAAGTTTAAGTGCATACATACAACTATAGTTCTTCTAAGACAAAAATAATAAGTCATTTTAAAATAAAATAGTATAAATCCTTCTATAATAAAACTTTCTAGAGTGTAGTCTATACATAATAATCTTGAATATAAGTGATTGTGTCATACCCCTGTAGGGTCCCTTACAATATCGATTCATCATGTAACAAACTGGAATCTTAGCCATTTGTTTTAAACTATTTAAGGCTTCAAGAAGGGCACATAAGCATTGTACAACTAGAATGCCCCGTGGTGTGAATAGTTATAACAGGATTGAAAGATTATTTAGAATAAGAAATTTTGCATGCATATAGATCAGATATAAGAATAGCATTACATACCATATACGTTGAGTTTTTAACTATTACATCAAAACTATACAAATATTGTTATGTACACAAAATACTATTCTCTTGTCCAATCTAGTATTGACTCTCTTGCTAACTTATGTCAACACTAACTTATGGGTATAGATCAACTTTAATGATCTTTATAACCAAACAAGTCTATAGAAGGGTGAGCAAACCATAGCTTAGTGAATAACCAAATCTTAATACTTAACAAGTAGAATCAAGCAATTTTGCTTAACAAGTATATACAATGCAACACTCAACCATATGTAAGAGATACAATCTTGGTAATTGGAGTCCAAACAAGGTGTAGATTTATGCCCTCCCAGTGGGGTTTTAGGAATCAATTAATAGAAATTCAGATCTAGGAGAGACTAAGAACTAAGGAAGAAGGAATATAATTTATCTTCTCCTTTGTATTTATATTTTAGTATCTTAGAACTCAACTTAACCTTATAACTTAGAAACTCTACTAAGTATTGGCTATTTCATGTCAACACTACAAGTGATGTTCCTTCAGCTACCTACTTAATTCTTGTGGAATCAAATCGAACAATGGTAACCTCACGTAGAACAAAGATTCCATTTCTCTTACTGGAAAAACTAAATGCTACCGTAGAACTGAAATAACAATACGTAATGTGATTACCAATAAATCTAGTTTATGTAGTCATGCAATGCATGTCTATTTAGTTTAATAGCCGAATATGATTAAGTCTAATTATTCAATAACCAAGCAAGTCTCAATACACATTCCAGAGTTATTATCACACAAATGTTTATCACTCTTATTATTGGAATTCTTTCCAATCATCTAAGCATCATGCAACATGCATTATCTCATACCCAGCCAGTTACGATTATAATTAGAACCTGTGCCATCATTTTGCATACACAAACAATGTAAAAAGATCGGAGTTACTCACCTATGCATTTTTCCTTAGCTGTTGTAGTAGTCTATGGGAAAATCTTAACCCTGATCTATAGTTCCTATAAAATAATAGACATATATTACTAAATATATAACTAAATAAAAACTTTATAAGTGCCTAATTATCCTAGATTCATGTCTTAAATTTCTCATTTTATTTGTCTTTAAGAAACTATAAGGCATTACGTATTGGTAGCCATAATGATTTCGCTATTTGGTTAGCAGACATGGGTTAAGGGGACAGCATCCCTTGCAGGGTATAAGGGGCAACACCCTAGAAAGTAAAACAAATTTGAAGATCTAGATTTAAGAAATTCATTAAAAACCTCATGGCTTAAACTATGGGGCTAACCATGGGTGTAATCCATGTAAACACTTAGATTTTACGATAGCTTTATTAAAATTTCCAAAACTGGAATCTGTCACGCCCCGAGGGGTACCCTAAACGTGGCAGTCCGCCGTACACAATACTAAAGCCTAGGAATGACTAAAAAAAAAAAAAAAAAAAAAAAAATAATGTACAAGGCGTACATCACAACCAAGGGGACGCATCGGAGTAGCGCAATTTACATTGATAATAAATAAGTAGCAAGGCAAGGAGAATACTTAATATAACACATAAGCATAATTCAATTCTTAAGGGCATATTCTTCTATTATCTTCAAATAAATATACGTCCCTAATCATATAGGTTAGCACATATAAAGAACCTTACAAAATCTCTTCATCGTATGATTCCATATCCTTAATCATCCGTCCATGACTTCCTTAATGTCATGATCCTCAAATTTAATCCACGAATATACCTGTTTCAACAAAATCTATAGGGGTATAAGCTACAACTAGCTTAGTGAGTAAATCCCAAAATTCATACTCGAAGTAGATTATCAATCAAGTTTATTATTCAAACGTATGAAATGCAACAACCACGTGAGCATACAAGACATATGACTTTCCGGGAATCATATGTTGAATGAATTTACGCCCTTCATTCGGGGTTGGGGATTCAGGCCAATTACGGCCACCACTTTTAAAGACAATTTTATAGATCTTACCGGCTCCTATACGCCATCAAAAATTTGTAGTTTATTACAGGCTCCTACTAGCCATCAAAAACTTGTAGTTTGTTACAGGCTCCTACTAGCCATCACTTTTGTAGTTCTTACCGGCTCCTACTCGCCACTTACATGATATACCGGTTATGTCTACCACCACTATTATACACTTGTCCCACCAATTGTATAGTAGCGAATGCAATGTGACTCAACATATGAAGTGCATGAATTGTTTCTTTAATTAAAGTCTAGTAGTTACATTTTAAGTTCTTTCAAGTGATCAACCAATTTCACACACTCCAAGATATTAATACGCATACAATCATTATTTAAAACAAAATCGAATTTCGATATACTTAGTATTCTTTCAACATATTATCAGACACTTCCATTTTATTTTTCTTAGATTCTAGTGCAACTAATTTTACAAGCACAATCAAGAGTATGAAAAATAACGGGAAATAACTCACGATGCCATGGACGTCTACTCTTCTAAGCGGATGAGTCGTTCACACACTCCACTTAATCGTAACAATCCTCGGGGTAAAGGAATCCTTCCTCGGGATCACCTAACCAAAGAAAATACCCACAGTGAGTTTTTCTTGAAGATTTTCTTGCATTTTGACAAAACAATGTCAAAGAACGTTAAAGTTCGTATGAGGGAATGTTCCAACTTAAAATGGCCATAACTTGGTCATTTTAACTCGGAATCGCGCATATAATATACCGTTTTCTACCTATTCGAAAAGTTCTATCCATTTCTAAACTTATCTTGGTCATAAAAGGTCATTTGGGTTCTGAAAATGTCAGGTACAGATTTAAAACGAAAATTACAAAACTTTTGTAAATCCGTTTTCTAACTCAACTTTATTTAAAGAAAACTCTTTTGTAACAATATATATGTATAAATATATAGTTGATAAACACTTTGAATATATAGGTAAGCTCACTTTATATGCAAAAATCCTAATGGTAGTGTCTCAACAGTTTATTTCATAAAACAATTCATTTAAACCTTAGTTTTGAAAATTTCCTTTCAAGTATTTAAATAAACTTTATATTTTTCCTAGGTTGTTATAAATAAGTATATTCTTATTTTATTTTCTTCATTTCCTCTTCCAAAACAAGTTGAATTTTTCCTTAATCCTTTAGTCTTGTATTGAATTTTCCTTCTAGTGATTAAAGTTCAAATTCATCAAAAGTATATTAAGTTGATGAAAACCTTTTTATAATTTTTGTATTTAGGACGGTTTTTAGAAAATGAATATAAGCTTTTTCTTTCTAAAACTTAAAGAATCATATTTATTGATAAAATCTATTTTTGCTAACCTTACTTTATTTATATTCTTTTGAAAACAAGTTCTTTATTTTAGAATTAAGAAAAATCATTACTTTTCCTAAGTGGGTTCTTTATGAGTTGATTTTTATATTAAATTTGAAAACTAGTTTGTTCCTTAGTTCAGAAAAGAATTTAAGTCTTAAACTTTCAATATGAACGATTTATTTTTATAAAAACTTAGATTACCATAAAATACAAGGAAAATATTTATTTATGTTTTCTTTGGTAAAACTATCTTTGTTATTTAAGAAAACTTGTATTATTCTATTTCTAGGTTGTTGATAATAACTTCATGTTTGTGGTAATCATATAATTGGAAACTTAGCTTTGAGTTCATTTAGTAAAACAAAATTCTATTTTTAGATTAGTTGAGACATTAACATTACGCAAATGCAAGTATCATGAGCATATAAAATAATAAGAACATAAGAAAATACTAAAAATAATTAATGAGTAAGAAAATAAAATATCAAGCATTGGGAACCTTAGCTTCATCAAGGAATCCCGATCAAGTATTGGAGCCTTAGCTTTATCAAGGCATCCCGGGACTAAGAATGGACTAGTCCCGAAAGATTTAAAGAAAAAAGATTGTTTTGACTTGATATGGACAAGTCTAAGACTAGAAAGACTAGTCTTAATATCAACATAAAATAAATAAATTGCATAACTTGAAAATAAATAACAAATGAGCTTATATGCTCTAAATAAATATATATACATAATATACATAATATAAGTTAGATTAGAAGCAAATAATAAAATAATAAATCAACATAATAAAATAGGAAGCTTATGTACAAGAACAAAACATGAACATGTTGTTGCTTTTACTACTCACATGAGTTTCAAAACAACACCATAGTCATGTTAAGTTACATGACATGGATGAATAATAGATGGAAGAAATATTACCTAAAGTATGTAAAAGATATGGAGATGGTAAATGAAATGGGTATTATGTGAGTAGTGATATGTGGTAGATGGTTTATGTATGAGACATGATTTTTGTGAGGAATTGATTTGAGAGAGTTTTGGTAGAGAGAATTCTTGATAAGAGAATTTGTGGAGAGATTTTGAGAGAGTTTTGGTAGTGTAAAGAATTGTGTGAAAGAATGGAAGAGGAAGGGGGTATTTATAGAATTTTTGGAGTGATTTTTGGATGTAATAAAATAATTTGAAAAAGAAAAATAATTTGTTGGAGGTGAGAGAGGGGGCGCCGGCCTTGCTTCATGGGGAAGGGAAATTGATTTATTTTATTTGTTTTGTGTAATAAAGAAGTAATGTGTAAAGTTGATGTGATTAAAGGTGTATTGGAAATGAAAAAAATAAGAAAATAGGTATGTAGGTGTAAGAAATAGGTGTAAGAAAAAGTAGAGATAGGTGAATAGTAATGAATAGTAGAAAAAGTACTATGAATAGTAGACTAGACAATTAAAGTACCGGTAGTAATAAAAATACGCGTAATAATGCGATATCTGTAATTTTTAGCTACCGAAAAATTCCAAAACTGATATTTTTGGAATCCTTGCGTTTTTACGAGTCTATTGGTATAAACGGAATATTTTTAATATTCCGAGCTCCGGGACACGCTTTTCGAGAACCGATCCCGTTTGGGTCCGAAGGTCACTCGAATTTCGCGAATCTGATATTTTTATGTTACCCTATGTTATTACGAACTATTCTAGGCCTTTAACTTAATTTCGTTTTCTAGGGTTTGAAAACGCGGGATTGCCGGATCTTAAACACTAGGGTTCGTTATAGGCTTGTTGACTTTTAGGGTTCCGTTTTGAATTCCGTTTTCGTCGAGATATTCGTAAGATCGTATAATTTTCGAGTCTTGATCGTTTTAGAATTTTAGCTCGAATTTATGTTTTATTTTATTTTATTTCATTTGTGATTATTTAATAGTTTTTAGTTCTCGGAATCGTTTAACCGAGTCCAGGGTTATGAGTTGACTCAGTTTGACTTTTGGTGGGAATTTGAAATTTGTGATTTCTAAATTTTATCGACGGTTTTAAGATTTTGCTGTTGATTGTTATTTGGATATATTGTCTTGATTTGCGTGTTAGGAAACGGTTAGATGATTTAATTGATGTACGAACGTTGATTAAATCGGTAGTTGGACTTTCTATTTTGTTTCAAGGGTTTTCGTTTTCTCAAGGTTGAGAGAACTCGTTTTTGTTCTTATTAAATTTTAACTTGGTTTAACTTTTGGGGTTTCGTTTCCAGTGTTTTGACTCGGTCTAGAATTTGGTTTTTATCTTGAGTTGATTTTTGGGATCTCGATTTCTAAACTTTTAGAATTATTTTCTATGAATTAGGAAAATTTTTGGGGATTTACAACCTACCCACCTTAAAGAAAGTTTTGTCCTCAAAACTTGTTATGCGTACGTAGTCTTGTAAATATTGGTGAGAATTTGTATGTCGCATTTCATCAATATTCTTGACATTTGGAATTTTGTCTCACATTTATTTGTTGGAAAGGTATTACGATTTTATTAAGTTGTTTCCTTAATCTCGATACATCTGATATCTTCTTTAGTTTTACTTCCATAAAAGGGTTTGGAAGTTTATCGTTGTTCTTGAATTTCTTCTTTCATATTTTTCTATTTCGCATAAATCTGTAGTCGGTAATATTGGAATTTTGTTAATCTTGTGTGTTTAATATTTTATGCAATATAGCATATATAGAATCAATAAGATTTGGTTTTAGCGATTTTCAACCTTCACTTTGACTCTTTCTGAAGAGTTTCAGACTTAACCAATACAGCAGACGACTGACGACTTGACACTTGACTTGACTCGATCTTAAACTGACGACGACTCGATATGACGCTGGTACATTCACTTGACGAAGGAAGGTTGTGAATTCGCTTGCCCATTCTTATGTGAGTATATATATGACATGCACGTATAAAATACACACTGTTTATACTTATTCCATAGCATGGTCATCTTGACAAGGTTTGAGGTCAAGATGAAAAATTTGGAATTTGCTTGTTGAGATCTTATCGTCACCGGTTCTAGCTTTTAGGCGGTAATAGTTATGCTTTTGATGTATTTTGGCGTGTTTAAGGTAAAATTGAATTGCCTTCTTCTTTTGATATATACAAAATTTTCGACAATCATATTTTTATTCCATCTGGAGTAAGGTGACGGTTACATAATCTATGGTCATTACTGGCAACTATCGGTATAACAAGAGATTTATCATCTAAGGGTAGCCTGATATAGACTCATGTTCAGGACTACCGTCTTCTTCCAAAACAGCGAATTCTATTTCTTGGTTGGCTTCCTCACAATTCCATTGTCCTTGTAGGTTGTACACATGTATTCCTCGTGGGGGTATTGCTGAGTATCTCTTCCATATTTTCTTCTTAGGACACTTCTTGGCAATATGTCCCGACTCCTTACAGATCAGACAAGTGGCAGAGGTTTTCCTTGGGCATCTCATGACTTTGTGATTCGAACTTCCGCAGTAGTAACACTTGTGTTGCAACTTAGGACACTGTCTTGGTTGATGTTCCTTTTTGCATTTCCAACATTGGGTATCTAGTTTCTTTTTATCCCTCTTTCTACTCGGGCTGACCGATGTTTCGAGCTTATTGACTTTGAGCTTAAGCTAGGTTCACTTATAGATTCTTCCTCAATTATCATATCATTTTCTTCCGTCCTCCTCCTTTTCTTAGCACCATCCACAATTCGTGCTTCTTCTACTAGTTCTTGGAAATCTTTGATGTCAAATTCTATCAACTTGATACAAAGGTCTTCATTCAATCCTCCTAAGAAGACTTGTCTTTTTAGTTCCTCGCTATCCTTATATGATTCCGGGGCATATTGTAACAGCTTACTGAACTCTGTTTCATATTGTTCAAGACTACGACCTCCTTGAGAAATACTTAGGAAATCTGCACTAAATTGGATTCTCAAGCTTCCAGGGAAAAAGTTCTCCAAGAATTCATGCCTAAATGTCTCCCATGTGATTGGTGGTAGTAGCTCTCTACTTTTGGATTCCCACCATATTCTTGCATTGAACCTTAGCATAAAAGTTCCATATGTAAGTGAAGGTGTAGTGGTACTTCAAAAGCATTGAAAGATCGTTCTATTTGTGCTAACCAATCATCAGCTTCATCCGGTTTTCCAAAGCTCCATCAAATACCGATTGCACTTAATGAACTCTGGCAACATACTTTGATAAGGTTTCGGTAAAGGTGGCTCAGCTAGTGTTATTTCAATCGGTGGCGTTGGAACTTCGGGTGCCGCTTCTTGTGCAGGTACTGGTGTAGGCATAGCATGGGCTTGTTGTGTGAAATTCCTTATGAAGTTGGCAAGTTGTTCGATGTTGGCTTGATCCATTCGTGGTTGGTTCGGTTGTTGAGGTTCCTCTGGGTTCTCAGGTTCTACAGGGGGTATTTCTTGGTTGCGTTGAGCACGAGTACGTCTCCTATTTGTTCACAGGTTTTATTAAGCTAGCGTGAGATTCATGAACTTTATTAGGTTTTAGACGTTTTTCGGAAAAACGATCAAGAAACACGCTAATAGAAATTGAGTATGGAAATGAATACAAATTTATAGAAATATTTGAAAATTGACTGAAATCATAATAAAAAGGAAATTCATATCATTAAAATTTAATAACAGAAGGAAGACTTAAATACTTTCTTTACAAAAGTTCAAAGAAAGGATGCAAAACATATATTGGAATTAATTCATGAACTAGATGATAAACCACAACATCGGTTTACATTTTCAAAACATCTTTGTTCTCTTCACTCAAAAAGTTATTTACTCCTAACGCTCAACACGAGAGATCTATTGATATTTCTAGGAGACTGACTTCTTCCAAGCAAGGGCAGCTGTTCAGCTGTTAGTTCTTGTGGGGGCATCTACTTGCCTGGTGTCCCGGCTGTTTGCAGATGAAGCACTTTAAGGTTTTCTTTCCTGGACAGTCCA
Organism: Combretum micranthum; assembly: GCA_024138025.1. Lineage (NCBI taxonomy): Eukaryota > Viridiplantae > Streptophyta > Magnoliopsida > Myrtales > Combretaceae > Combretum > Combretum micranthum. The sequence goes on along the minus strand of JAMXBD010002401.1, from coordinate 85,933 downwards.
CAATCTTATGCTCGGGATCTCCACAGAAGTAACACCTATGCTTCAGTTGTGGACACTGTCTTGGATAATGACTTTCCTTGCACTTCCAACAATTGATCTTATGCCTCTTAAAAGGTTCATTCTTAACTGTTAGGCTAGTTGTCTTATACCTTCTGACTTTGGAGCTTGGACTAGTCATAACAGAAGGGGTCTCAATTCCTTGCATTGTCACTTGGTGGGGTCCTTCCACCTGAACCGGCACATTCCTAATAAGCGCTTGCTGTAAGAGGAGCTTTTGTGTATCCACCAAACACCCTAGCGGTCTATGACTTGTTGCATTGGATCTTGGGTGGTGGAGTGTCTCTCACTTGTTGTTCTTCGAGAGAGGTGCTTGATTGTGGCGTACTTCCTCGGGTAGCTTTCTAGAACCAAACGAAGCGATCGTATTAGATATTTCTTTTATTTCGAGTTTTACGCACAAGCTATTTGTTTTTAAGGAAAAGCGAAGCATGAAAGATTTTTGTCCGTCTGATTTAAAGGTTAACGTAGGTACTTAATGTTACTTGCCTAAGGGTCTTACTTGTAAAAGAGCCATTATACTTAAATTGCTCCTAATTGGTCTTGAATGGGGTTACTATGCATTAAGGCTTATCGATCTTGCTAAGGTAGGCTTACTATGGTTATTCTACATCTAGGCTCTAAGTCTCCTTCATGTTTTCTCCATATTATTCTACTATGTTCTATTTCCAAGTCATTTCCACCTTTCTCAATCTAGGGTCAACATCTTAGGGTAAATCTTATTCATGTGATACTTCCATCTCATGTCTTGCTAGATATCCTCGATTCTTGTGTAAGTACTTCCTACCTTCCCTAATATTTTCCAAGATAAAGTTCTATTCTTAGACATAAGATCAAGTCCTACCATTCTATACTTCTCATATCCTGACCCTTATTCCCAAAACCTTGTTGCTCTGATACCAACTTAAACTGTCGCCCCGAGGGGTACCCTAAACGTGGCAGTCCGCCGTACACAATACTAAAGCCTAGGAATGGACTACCTTAGTCATGCAAAGGCTTCCATATTGTACAAGGCGTACATCACAACCAAGGGGACGCATCGGAGTAGCGCAATTTACATTGATAATAAATAAGTAGCAAGGCAAGAGAATACTTAATATAACATAAGCATAATTCAATTCTTAAGGGCATATTCTTCTATTATCTTCAAATAAATATACGTCCCTAATCATATAGGTTAGCACATATAAAGAACCTTACAAAATCTTCATCGTATGATTCCATATCCTTAATCATCCGTCCATGACTTCCTTAATGTCATGATCCTCAAATTTAATCCAGATATACCTGTTTCAACAAAATCTATAGGGGTATAAGCTACAACTAGCTTAGTGAGTAAATCCCAAAATTCATACTCGAAGTAGATTATCAATCAAGTTTATTATTCAAACGTATGAAATGCAACAACCACGTGAGCATACAAGACATATGACTTTCGGGAATCATATGTTGAAGAATTTACGCCCTTCATTCGGGGTTGGGGATTCAGGCCAATTACGGCCACCACTTTTAAAACAATTTTATAGATCTTACCGGCTCCTATACGCCATCAAAAATTTGTAGTTTATTACAGGCTCCTACTAGCCATCAAAAACTTGTAGTTTGTTACAGGCTCCTACTAGCCATCACTTTTGTAGTTCTTACCGGCTCCTACTCGCCACTTACATGATATACGGTTATGTCTACCACCACTATTATACATTGTCCACCAATTGTATAGTAGCGAATGCAATGTGACTCACATATGAAGTGCATGAATTGTTTCTTTAATTAAAGTCTAGTAGTTACATTTTAAGTTCTTTCAAGTGATCAACCAATTTCACACACTCCAAGATATTAATACGCATACAATCATTATTTCAAACAAATCGAATTTCGATATACTTAGTATTCTTTCAACATATTATCAGACACTTCCATTTTATTTTTTCTTAGATTCTAGTGCAACTAATTTTACAAGCACAATCAAGAGTATGAAAAATAACGGGAAATAACTCACGATGCCATGGACGTCTACTCTTCTAAGCGGATGAGTCGTTCACACACTCCACTTAATCGTAACAATCCTCGGGGTAAAGGAATCCTTCCTCGGGATCACCTAACCAAAGAAAATACCCACAGTGAGTTTTTCTTGAAGATTTTCTTGCATTTTGACAAAACAATGTCAAAGAACGTTAAAGTTCGTATGAGGGAATGTTCCAACTTAAAATGGCCATAACTTGGTCATTTTAACTCGGAATCGCGCATATAATATACCGTTTTCTACCTATTCGAAAAGTTCTATCCATTTCTAAACTTATCTTGGTCATAAAAGGTCATTTGGGTTCTGAAAATGTCAGGTACAGATTTAAAACGAAAATTACAAAACTTTTGTAAATCCGTTTTCTAACTCAACTTTATTTAAAGAAAATCTTTTGTAAATATATAGTATAAATATATAGTTGATAAACACTTTGAATATATAGGTAAGCTCACTTTATATGCAAAAATCCTAATGGTAGTGTCTCAACAGTTTATTTCATAAAACAATTCATTTAAACCTTAGTTTTGAAAATTTCCTTTCAAGTATTTAAATAAACTTTATATTTTTCCTAGGTTGTTATAAATAAGTATATTCTTATTTTATTTTCTTCATTTCCTCTTCCAAAACAAGTTGAATTTTTCCTTAATCCTTTAGTCTTGTATTGAATTTTCCTTCTAGTGATTAAAGTTCAAATTCATCAAAAGTATATTAAGTTGATGAAAACCTTTTTATAATTTTTGTATTTAGGACGGTTTTTAGAAAATGAATATAAGCTTTTTCTTTCTAAAACTTAAAGAATCATATTTATTGATAAAATCTATTTTTGCTAACCTTACTTTATTTATATTCTTTTGAAAACAAGTTCTTTATTTTAGAATTAAGAAAAATCATTACTTTTCCTAAGTGGGTTCTTTATGAGTTGATTTTTATATTAAATTTGAAAACTAGTTGTTCCTTAGTTCAGAAAAGAATTTAAGTCTTAAACTTTCAATATGAACGATTTATTTTTATAAAAACTTAGATTACCATAAAATACAAGGAAAATATTTATTTATGTTTTCTTTGGTAAAACTATCTTTGTTATTTAAGAAAACTTGTATTATTCTATTTCTAGGTTGTTGATAATAACTTCATGTTTGTGGTAATCATATAATTGGAAACTTAGCTTTGAGTTCATTTAGTAAAACAAAATTCTATTTTTAGATTAGTTGAGACATTAACATTACGCAAATGCAAGTATCATGAGCATATAAAATAATAAGAACATAAGAAAATACTCAAAAATAATTAATGAGTAAGAAAATAAAATATCAAGCATTGGGAACCTTAGCTTCATCAAGGAATCCCGATCACGTATTGGAGCCTTAGCTTTATCAAGGCATCCCGGGACTAAGAATGGACTAGTCCCGAAAGATTTAATGAACAAAAGATTATTTTGACTTGATATGGACAAGTCTAAGACTAGAAAGACTAGTCTTAATATCAACATAAAATAAATAAATTGCATAACTTGAAAATAAATAACAAATGAGCTTATATGCTCTAAATAAATATATATACATAATATACATAATATAAGTTAGATTAGAAGCAAATAATAACAATAATAATATCAACATAATAAAATAGGAAGCTTATGTACAAGAACAAAACATGAACATGTTGTTGCTTTTACTACTCACATGAGTTTCAAACAACACCATAGTCATGTTAAGTTACATGACATGGATGAATAATAGATGGAAGAAATATTACCTAAAGTATGTAAAAGATATGGAGATGGTAAATGAAATGGGTATTATGTGAGTAGTGATATGTGGTAGATGGTTTATGTATGAGACATGATTTTTGTGAGGAATTGATTTGAGAGAGTTTTGGTAGAGAGAATTCTTGATAAGAGAATTTGTGGAGAGATTTTGAGAGAGTTTTGGTAGTGTAAAGAATTGTGTGAAAGAATGGAAGAGGAAGGGGGTATTTATAGAATTTTTGGAGTGATTTTTGGATGTAATAAAATAATTTGAAAAAGAAAAATAATTTGTTGGAGGTGAGAGAGGGGGCGCCGGCCTTGCTTCATGGGGAAGGGAAATTGATTTATTTTAATTTGTTTTGTGTAATAAAGAAGTAATGTGTAAAGTTGATGTGATTAAAGGTGTATTGGAAATGAAAAAAAAATAAGAAAATAGGTATGTAGGTGTAAGAAATAGGTGTAAGAAAAAGTAGAGATAGGTGAATAGTCATGAATAGTAGAAAAAGTACTATGAATAGTAGACTAGACAATTAAAGTACCGGTAGTAATAAAAATACGCGTAATAATGCGATATCTGTAATTTTTAGCTACCGAAAAATCCCAAAACTGATATTTTGGAATCCTTGTGTTTTTACGAGTCTATTGGTATAAACGGAATTTTTAATATTCCGAGCTCCGAGACACGCTTTTCGAGAACCGATCCCGTTTGGGTCCGAAGGTCACTCGAATTTCGCGAATCTGATATTTTTATGTTACCCTATGTTATTACGAACTATTCTAGGCCTTTAACTTAATTTCGTTTTCTAGGGTTTGAAAACGCGGGATTGCCGGATCTTAAACACTAGGGTTCGTTATAGGCTTGTTGACTTTTAGGGTTCCGTTTTAAATTCCGTTTTCGTCGAGATATTCGTAAGATCGTATAATTTTCGAGTCTTGATCGTTTTAGAATTTTAGCTCGAAATTTATGTTTTATTTTATTTTATTTCATTTGTGATTATTTAATAGTTTTTAGTTCTCGGAATCGTTTAACCGAGTCCAGGGTTATGAGTTGACTCAGTTTGACTTTTGGTGGAATTTGAAATTTGTGATTTCTAAATTTTATCGACGGTTTTAAGATTTTGCTGTTGATTGTTATTTGGATATATTGTCTTGATTTGCGTGTTAAGAAACGGTTAGATGATTTAATTGATGTACGAACGTTGATTAAATCGGTAGTTGGACTTTCTATTTTGTTTCAAGGGTTTTCGTTTTCTCAAGGTTGAGAGAACTCGTTTTTGTTCTTATTAAATTTTAACTTGGTTCAACTTTTGGGGTTTCGTTTCCAGTATTTGACTCGGTCTAGAATTTGGTTTTTATCTTGAGTCGATTTTTGGGATCTCGATTTCTAAACTTTTAGAATTATTTTCTATGAATTAGGAAAATTTTTGGGGATTTACAGAATCTAAATCAAAACCTTAATAGCCACCTAGGTCAAACAGGAGATATAGAGATTCTAGGTCTGGTGATCCCATGCTTGGAACCCTAGAATAATAAAAATGATATAACCTTGTATTATGGTTTAAAATAATGTTATAACTTAGAAAGATCATATTTGCCAAAAATTCACTCGTTTCAAACAAGAACAGGATCAATTTTTGAAATCACGGCCCGGCATGTGAAACAATGAAAATATTTCGACAATCAATCTAGAATTGTCTTGTGCTAAGAATTCATAAGAATATCATATACAAATTTTTTGGATACTAAAAATGTTAGATATAACCTATTTTATGCGTATTTTTCTTATTGGTAATTTAATTGTCTTGTTTCTACTCATTCTATTCATTTATCTCTACTTTTCCTTACACCTTACATATCCATTCTTACAATTTTCTCTCCTCATAAAAACTTTACATCACTTTTCACTAAACTTTTCTTACATATTTCTTCTAAAATTAATTTTTTATTTTCTCTCCCTCACCTTTCCAAATTCACGTTGGCTTCTCTCTCTCTCTCTCTCTCTCTCTCTCTCTCTCTCTCTCTCTATCTCTCTCCCATTCTATTTTTTTGGTTCAATTTATTTTAATTACAACTAATTCACTCGACAATTCTCTATAAATACCACCCCTCCCTCTACTCCTTTCACATCTCTTATTTCATTAACAAAACTCTCTCAAAATCACTCCAAACTTTTCTCTCTACAAAAATCCTTCTCAAACACTCTCTTCCTTTCTACCTTTCCAAGTCTCCATCTCCCTTTAGGTTAGAATACTAAAATATTTCTTCCATTATTATTCATGTTATAATGTTTATGTGTGTGCCATGTTTTGGTTTCCAAATAAATTCCCATGAGGCTAGATGCTAGGAATGGAAATATAAAGACAACACATTTACATTCACGTTACATTATCATGCTCTTATCGTATTCATTCTATTCATGTTACTAACCTAACCTTTTTATGATATTATGTGTGTATATATATGTGTGTGTGTGTGTGTCTTCTTATTTTATGCTTTATTTTCTATTTCATGCAATAAATAAGACTAGTCAATTTCTAGTCTTGGACTTGTCCTAGTCTTAAATCAAGTCAACAAAAATGGGACTTGTCCATTTCTAAGTCTCAAGAGCCTTGAAAATAATGTAAGACTCCATATTCTTTCTTTTTTCTTCTTCTTCGTATTTGCTTATAGTCAAGTTTCGAGGAGCTTTGTTAAAGTCGAAGACTCCTATAACTATTTCTTTGCTACTTTTGTTCTATGTATGAGATTGATACTCTTTCAAGTCTTACGAAGTCTTGAAATAAATCTAAGACTTCCATGATTTTCTTTTCTCTTCCTTCTTTTCTTTCTCTTTCGTTTCTCTTATTTATTTAATGTGACTGGAATTTATTCAAGCCGCGGGAAGTCTTAATATTAAGTTAAGATTTCCATTTTCTCCCTATTGCTTATTTGATTTTCTACCATTAATTTCTATATTGGTTTATTGGTGTTCACTATATCTTCACTCATATGCATACATGGTCATAAAGTGATGGTGATGTTTTATTGAAAATTTCAAAAAATGAGGAAATTAATTATTTTGAGACTTAATTGTCAAGAGAAATTATTTTCAAAAGTTTAGAAAATTTTTTAAATAAATAAATAACATAGCTACTCAATTATGCTTTCTTTGAAATATTAAAATAAATTCATCTTCAACTTTAAATGTTCCTTCTTGGCAAAGTTAATATTTCACTAAAGATTAGGAATGACTCAACCTTAAAGGCATTTTGTTAAGTTAAATCAATTGGGAATAAAACTTGGTATAAAATAAAGACAATTAAGTTTTAAAAAACAAATTATCTTCATAAAGCGAAGTGAATATAAGAAAATAATAATTTTAATAATTAGATACTTCATTTATAAAAAAAAATGGAAATTTTAATTTTCTTTTCAAAGAGGAGTTATCATGAACTGTAAGCCCCGAAAAATTTCAATAAATATTTCCAAAATAAACATTGAAGATAAACTCTAAAAAATGACTCCAAATTAAACCGAACTTCGACTAGTCCTAAATCACGAACGAATTCAGAAATTTCTTAATCTTGAGAAAATAAGAACTCAACAGTCTTTAAATCTAAAACCACTACATATGACAAACTCTATACTTAATTCTGACTTGTGAAAATCAGGTAATATAGAACTCAAAAACAAATTATTAAAAAATAAGTAACAATAAACCTTCGAAAATAAAACTCAATTCAAGAATTTCGAAAACGTTAAGAGATATTAAATACTTACAAAATATAAAATTTAAAATAATTTTTTCAAATTAAATATTTTGTACAAACATAAAAACATCAGTTTCCAAATTGGCAAAGATCTAAACCGAAAAGTCACTCGAGAACCCTAAGTGGAATATAGTTGTTTTAGTCCGGCAATCTCGCGTTCTTAGTCTTGAAGGCCGAGGTGTAGTTTGAGTGTGTAGAGTAGCTCGTAGTAATATAAGGTCGCTTAAAATAATCATGTTGGTAAATTTTTTACCTATTTCGAACCCGTTCGGATACAGATTTTGAAAAGTGTGTCCTGAGGATCGAGATATAAAAAATATACTATTAATACCGTTAGACTCATATTTTCATAATGATTTAAAAAATATCAGTTTTATAATTTTTCAATAACTAGAAATATCTGATTTTGCGATTATATTCGTATTTCATTACTACCGGTAATTAACTAGTCCTTTGCACTATTCACTATTATTCATTACACAATTTTACTACTCTTGTAAACCCTTATTTTTTTTTATAAATATTTTATATATTATAGAAAATTCTGTTTTTCCAAAATTTAGTTCGTTTTGGGTTTTTACGGGATCAGTTTCTGTTTAAGACTCGATACTAAAAATAAAATAAATTAATTTAATAATTGAAAATATTTGAAAAATATTTTTACTTTCATAAAATAATTTTTTATAATTTTTCGGGTTATGAAAATATCAATTATAGCTGATATTCGCGTATTTTGATCATACCAGTAACTTATTTGATAATTTACTAAAATAAATTAATTATTTATCTTATTTTAATTATGAAAATTCTGCTACAAAAATTTGAAATTCTTTTTCTATTTTTTTCTTATTTTTATTTTATTTATTAAGAAAGTACTCTTACAAACTCATACCTTTAGTACACCTTTTACACATTACTTCTTTTTCATTTCAATCTTTCTACACTTCATGTATCACTTCATGGCAGATTTTTGACCTTCTTTTGGCTGCCTTTTGTCCTTTGAATTACTCCTAAATTAATTAAAATAACCCTCTTTCAATCATTCTTCAAGAAGCTACACATACCATAAATTACACATTTCAATTTCAAGTCAAAAACCAACCAAATTCCTCTCCCTCTCTCCTCTATTTTTCATGCCAACTATAGGAAAGTCTTGGCTGCCCGTTTCTTTTTTTTTTCCTTTTACTTCATTTAAAGTATCTTTGACTCCTTCCATCTTTCTCTCTCATTCACACATTAACCCTTTATCATTATTTATACTTTTCCTCTCTATTTCATCTCTTTCTCTCTTCATTTGTTCTTGTTCTCGCAAGAACACTTGCTGCCTCTATTCAATAAATGAGCTCCCACACATATTTCTTCAATATCCTTTGGTAAAACCCTTATCCAAAGCTTCCATAAATGATATAGGTAAAATGTAGTGAGAGTTTCATGCATCAAATGTAAACCCCCAAAAATTTTCATAATTCATAGAAAATAATTCTAAAAGTTTAAAATTTAAATCCCAAAAATCGACCCAAGTTAAAACCAAATTCCAAATCAAGACAAACACCAGAAACGAAACCCTAAAACGCCAACCAAGTTAAAACCTAATTCTAAATAAAGATCAAAAACGAGATTTCTTAATTTGAGAAATAAGGGAACCCTCAAGAACAAAATGGAAAAATCCAACTATCGTCGAAACAACTTCGTACATCAATCAAATCACCTAACCGTTTTCTAACACGCAAATAAAGACAATATATCCAAGTACCGATCAACAACAAAATCTTAAAACCCTCGATAAAATTTCAGAATCGAAATTTCAATTTTCACCAAAAGTCAAACTGAGTCAACTCATAACCTTAGACTCGGTTAAACGATTCTGAGAACTAAAAAACTATTAAATATAATAAAATAAGATAGATAAACCATAGTCGTCGAGCTAAAAAAATATAAAACGATCAAAACTCAAAAATTATACGATCTTATGAATATCCCGACGAAACCAAAGGTCAAACCGGAACCCTAAAGTCAACAAAACCCATAACGAACCCTAGTGTTTAAGATCCGTCAATCTTGCCTTTTCAAACCCTAGAAAACGAAATTATGTTAATGGCCTAGAATAGTTCATAATAACATAGGGTAACATAAAAATATCAGATTCGCGCATTTCGAGTGTCCTTCGGACTCAAACGAGGATAGTTCTCGAAAAGCATGCCCGGAGCTCGGAATATTAAAAATATTCCGTTTATACTAATAGACTCGTAAAAATACAAGGATTCCAAAAAATATCAGTTTTAGAATTTTTCGGTAGCTAAAAATTACAAATATCGCCTTATTACGCGTATTTTATTACTACCGGTATTTTAATTGTCAGTCTACTATTCATAGTACTTTTCTACTATTCATTAATTTCACTATCTCTACTTTTTCTTACACTTATTTCTTACTACCTACATACCTATTTTCTTACTTTTTTATATTTCCAATACATCTTTTATAATCATACCTTACATATTAATTATTTTCTTACAAATTTCACTCAAAAATCAACTCACTCTCTCTCCCAATACCCATGGCCGGCACTACCTCCCATTCTCCCTCAATTATTTTTCTTTTTCAATTTATTTTATTACATCTAAAATTCACTCCAAAAATTCTGTAAATACCCCCTTCCTTTTTCATTCTTTCACACAATTCTTTACACTACCAAAACTCTCTCAAATTCACTACACAAACTCTTCTAAACATTTCCCTCTACCAAAACTCTCTTTCACCAAATACCCACAAGAATTTCTCTTTATGCAATACAACTACCATCTCTCCATAACCACATAACCATACATTCACTACCATCTTCATACCACATAAATACCTTAGGTAAAAATTTCTTTTAACCATTTATCTATTCATGTCATGTAACTTAGCATGACTATGGTGTGTTTTGAAACTCACATGAGTAGTAAAAGCAACAACATGTTCATGCTTTGTTCTTGTACATAAGCTTTCTATTTTATTATGTTGTTATTATTATTGTTATATTTGCTTCTAATCTAACTTATATTATGTAGATTATGTATATATATTTATTTAGAGCATATAAGTCATTTGTTATTTATTTACCTTCAAGTTATGCAATTTATTTATTTTATGCAATTATTAAGAGTAGTCTTTCTAGTCTTAGACTTGTCCATTCAAGTCAAAACAATTTTTTATTTATTTATTTTCTTTAATCTTTCGGGACTAGTCCATTCTTAGTCCCGACATGCCTTGATAAAGCTAAGGCTCCAATACTTGATCGGGATTCCTTGATGAAGCTAAGGTTCCCAATGCTTGATATTTTATTTTCTTGCTCATTATTTATTTTCTTATGTTCCTATTATTTTATATGCTCATAATACTTGCAATTACATAATGTTAATGTCTCAACTAATCTAAAAATAGAATTTTACTTTACTAAATAAACTCAAAGCTAGAATTTCGATTAAGTGATTTATCACAAAATCATGAAGTTACTATCAACAACCTAGAAATAGAGTAATACAAGTTTTCTCAAGTTTTCCTAAATAACAAAGATAGTTTTATCAAGAAAACGTAAGAAATAAATATTTTCTTTGTATTTTATGGTACTTTAAGTTTTAAGAAAAATGAATCGTTAATATTAAAAGTTTAAGACTTAAACTCTTTTCTAAACTAAGAAATAAACTAGTTTTCAAAGTTAATATAAAAATCAACTCGTAAAGTTATGAACCCACTTAGGAAAAGTAACGATTTTTAAATTTCTAAAAGAAAGAACTCATTTTCAAAAGAATAAATTAAAAAGTAAGATTAACAATAATGGATTTTATCAATAAAGATGATTCTTTTCAAAGAAATAAAAGAACAAGTTTTAGAAAACAAAAAGCTTATATTTTAGAAATGAATATAAGAAGACAAGACTCATTTTTTAAACCATCCTAAAAACAAAATTATGAAAAGGTTTTCATCAACTTAATATAATTGTGATAAATTTGATTTTTAAAGTAAAACTTATGGAAAGCTAAGGTTACAGAAAATTTATTTTTCCTTGGAAAAAGAATGAAGAAGAAAATAAAATAGATATACTCATTTATAACAACCTAGGAAAATATAAAATTTCTTTAAAATACTTGAAAAGAATTTTTCAAAGTTAAAGTTTAAATGAATTTATGAAATAAATTGTTGAGACACTACAATTAGGATTTTTGCATATAAAGTGAGCTTACCTATATATTCAAAGTGTTTATCAACTATATATTTATATACATATATTGTTACAAAAGAATTTTATTTTAAAAATGAAGTAGAGTTAGAAAACGGATTTGTAAAAGTTTGGCAATTTTCGTTTTAAATTTGAACCCAATGTTTTTGGAACCCAAATGATGTTATATGACAAAGATAAGCTTTAAATAGATATATCTTTTCGAATAGGTAGAAAACGGTATATTATATGCGAAATTCCGAATTAAAATGAGCAAGTTATGGCTATTTTAAGTTGGAATTTCCTCTTATACGATTTTACCGCGATTAAGAAAAGTTTAGAAAATACAAGAATAGAAATTTCATGAAGGACTTATCCCGGGTATTTCTTTTGTCTAGGTGACGAAAGATACGAGATTACCCTACCCGAGGATTACTACGACTAAGAAGATCGCAAATGGACGAATGAGGTATTCCTCTTAAATTCGTTACCTTGCTTGTGCTTGTAAAGTAGTGGCACTAGTATACTAAGAAAAGATAAAATTGATATATTTGGGGAATTCGGGATTATGTTTATGTGATTCTATGTTTATGTGTGAAATGGAAATTAAGAATATAGCAACTTCGAACTACTTGTTTAAATAATTTTGTTTACTTACTTGTATGCTTGTTTATCGCTTGCTAAATTGATTGATCGCCCCTAATAAACCATAATAAGGTTTGGCTTAAGAAAAAATAAAACGCTCACGTATAGCATCCATCGAGTCACATCTATTTCGGAATGCTGCTACTCCTACGCGTAGAGTTGGATTGGCTGTGATCGTGCGGTGCCACGGCCATGTTCCTTCCTGGAGAATCCAAATCACTCGGGGAAAGCGACTTTAGGTTCGGAGCCGAGCCAACCGAACGCTGTGGGTGAGGACCTGAGGACTAGCAGTAGGAGGTCGAGGACCTTCAACCCCGATTCTCTAACCTTTGATACAGAGGGGTAAATCCGTTCTATATATGGTTTCCGGATAATTATATATATTTGCGTAATCATGTGATTGTTACATTGCTTGCATAGCATATGAATGAAAATCCGAATAAAATTGTTTGAATATATGGTGCAAATAAAAAGGAATATCTCACTAAGCTAGTTGTAGCTTATATTCCTATAGATTTTGTTGAAACAGGTATATCCGTGGCTTAAATTGAGGATCATGACATTGAGGAAACCATAGAAGGATTGGTTAAGCTTCTATGAAGGAAATAGAATCATAAGATAAGTAATTTTGTAAGGTTCTTTATATATAATGACTTATATGAATAGTGATGTATACTTATTTGAAGATAATAGATGGACATGTCCCTAAGAATTGCAATGCAATATGTTTATGATTTATGATAAGTATTCTCTTTGCCTCGTTACTTATTTATTGTCAATATAAATTGCGCTACTCCGATGCGTTCCCTTGGTTGTGATGTACGCCTTGTACATGATATGGAAGCATTTGCGTGACTAAGGTAGTCATTCCTAGGCTTTAATATTGTGTACGGCGGACTGCCACGTTTAGGGTATCCCTCGGGGCGTGACATCAAATGACTTTCCATAAGCTTAAAAGTTAAAGATGATTATGCCAAAATGAAACACTCATCTTACTCATGATTATTTTCTTGTGATATTAATATTTTCTTGCTAGAAGTAGTTATATTTTGTGGATCTAACTTTTATGTAACTTTGATTATATTTATGTTTAGATCTATGAGTTTATAGTTTACTACTATAGATTTCTTTTATATTTATGTTCATAGAATGTGTAGATCTGGTTTTGAACTCAATAAAAATGGTGTGAAATTCGTATCTAGGCAAGACCCACATTTAAAAACCATTTTCCAAGTGTCAAAATGAAAGTTTTACTTGAAATAATGAAGACTTAATGGGTAATATATCATCAATACTTCATTTTATTGGTTCAAAGGTTATTTCCAAAGATTATTTTTCAAAACAAAATTCTATTTTCGGATCTAGACAAAGGCACAACTTAAAAACATGTGTTCCAACTCAAAATAAAGTTTTTATTCAACATATGGAAGGCTCTTAAGATAGGATACGTAAGGGATGAATTTTCATAAGTTTAGATGGATTTTATCAAAAGATATGTCCCAAAAACAAATTTTGTAAATTCGGATCTCAACCAAGACCAATTTTGGAAACCCATTTTTCAACACTAAAATGAAAGATTTGTTTAAAAAATGAAAGGCTTATGGAATAGGTATCAATAGGAAATATTTTTTATAAGTAAATTATAGATCTACTAATAGAGATTTTCAAAATAGGAAGAGATTATAAAATATAAAATTTGAGTTTATCCTAACCTTGTGAAATTCGGATGGTTTCAAGACTATGCTATAAAAACCCTTTTTATCAACTCCAAAACGTGTGTCTTATATGAAAAACAAAGAGTATAGGTCATAGATATCATCAAGTAAAGATTTTTATAAGTTGAGATGGGATTTGCTAAGAAAAATATGTAGAACAAGGAGTAGAAATAAAGTATGAAAATTTGAGTTGTTTGTCATTTTAAGAAATTCATAATAATGGAGTAATGGTATGAAACCCATAATTTTCAAACTCAAAATAGAAGTTTTATTAAAGAAATGAAGTCCTTAGTGGCTAGGAATGGTTGAGCCTTAAGTTTCGAAGTATCAAATGAGTTTACTTAAAGGAATCACCACAAAAACAATTTTTATAAAATTCGAATTTTGGGATGAACCATATTTAAAAACATGTTTACAAAGTGTAAAATGGAAATTTTTATTGAAAAACAAAGGCCTTAGGGAATATGCATAATGAAGGCTTAATTTTAACAAGAATAAAAAAATTTTATCAAGGTATTTTTCTAAAAACAAGTAGGGATTGTCAAGACTACAAGACTAGCCTTTCTAAGTTGATTTTTCATAAAGTCTTACAAAGAAAAAGTTTTCTAGAAATTTCTTTTAATATCATCAAGAATAGTACATATACATCTCATGACATATCATTCATTTTTTAACTTGTTCATATTGCATGTATACTTGCTTTGGATAGTAGAAACTTCATGAACTTTCATAAAATCAATTTTCTAGATTGGATTTCGCTACTGATCTGATCTGATCAGACCTTTTCAAAGCTTAAAAGTTTTCAAAACTTAAATATGATATTAGAATTATATATATCTTTCGAAGTATATAGAAATCGATATATAATTTGCTAAATTTCGAGTTAAAAGGACCAAGTTTTGGTCGTTTTAAGTTGGAATTCCCGTATAGACGAGAATTACGAATTCGATAGTTTGTATAAGATGAATGGACTAGTTTTGAGTTGAAATACTCATTTGGGTATTTCTTTCCTTAGGTGACTTTTCTTTCAAGGATTCATTGACACCCAACTATTACAATTAAAAGACCGAAATCCAATAGACATGTGAGTTTTCCTCTTATTTTGTTATATTGCTTGTGCTTGTAGCTAGTTGCATTAAAATTAGGAAAAGATAAAATTGTGATGAGTTGTGATCTAATCTTGGTTGAATAAATGATACGTATATCGAGGCGATACTTTTTATAAAATCATTATATGAGCTAGTATAGAGTTGAATTATCTTAAATTCTCTATGATCGCTCTTAACCTACATAATTAACATGCTACGATTATATGAATAAACTGTACATGCATATCACGTATTGAGTTACATTGCATTAGCAAGGATACCTTTGGTGGGACAAAGGTATATTAGCAGAGGCATGGAGGCATGTGTTAACATTAAGGATGCGAAATCGCTTAAGTTAACGGAAGTGGGGTAGTCACTTGAAATAACTACATAAAACAACAGATGTTGTAAAACTAAGAGAAAGAGATCGGGATTATGGTTGCATGACTTATGGACCACCCTAACCCTAGATACGGAGGGTGTAAATCCGTTCTATGTATGGGTTCTGGTTACCCATACATAATTATCTACTCATGTGTTTGTTCATGCATAGCATATGGATGATTTATAACTTGCTTGTTATGATACGAAATTAAGGGAATACTCACTAAGCTAGTGTACCTTATACCCCAATAGATGTTTTAATAAACAGCTTGTCAGGAGAATGCTACGTGGGGATTGAGATGGTTGGAGCCGAATATGATTTCGGGATTCCAGCAGGAAGTAAGAATACTTGAAGATATTAGCTAGGTTTTGTGAATTGTCTTGTAATAGTTTGTGTTGTGAAATCTATGGATGAATTGTAATTGGAGTATAGTGAATTGTATTTCCTTTACATTTTTACTCAAGTTATATCAATATAAAATGTAGTACTCCGATGTGTCTCCTACATATGTTATACGTCTTGTACATAGTATAGAAGCCTTCACATGACTGAGGCGGTTATTCCCAGGCTTTAATATTATGTACAGCGGACTACCACGTTTAGGATACCCTTTGGGGCATGACATAAACTTAACCTTTCAAGACTTTAAAATAAGTAGTTTTGCGAAAATCATTTTTAGGAAAAATATCACTATGATTGTGCATACCATAAGAGTCAATATTATATCAAATTGTTTTTCAAATGAAGTTATATTTATTTTATTTGCTTTAGAGTATCTAAGTGTTAGAAAAACTTTAGAAAAATGCAAGAATTAAGGGGTGGGACATATAGGATGAATCTATACCATCCTTTTTAGGACCTAAATGGCTTTAAATATTAAAATAACCTTATAAATGGATAGATTTTTTCAAGTAGGTAGAAAATGACTACTCATATGCAAAATTCCGTGTTAAAATGAATAAATTATGGCTGTTTTAAATTAAAATTTCTCTAACCAGGAAAAAGACATGAATTTCAATTAATAGAATTAGAATTCACATACCAGATTGATGAAATAATCATTTCGGGTTTTATTTTTCTAAGTGAAGGAGGACTCGATATTTCCATTCCAGAAGATTACTTCGACTAGGCTTGATCATCATGGAGTGAGTTATTCTCTTACTATTTGCGTTTCCTTGCTTGTGTTTGTAAGTAGTGGCAATAGAAGTTAGGAAAAGATAAATGGAGAAGTGTGTGTAATAAATGTGTGTAACATGTGATGTTCGATGAATAAAGAATAAGCATATCGGAATTTGAACTAATGATTAAATTACTTATTCCTTTGCCATTGTTTGATACATTGTTTTAGCCACCTTTAACTTGAAAACTAATATTACTCAAGAAAAATCATTACTAAAATGAATCATGCATAATACGAAGTGAGTCATATTACATATTTTGCTACCATTCTTCGTGTAAGGAAACAAAGAATCGTAGTGGTGGCCAGTAGTAGTTAGGAAGTCTACATGGGCACATAAGAGCCGGAAATTATGCAAGAATATGATGGTTGTGTAGGGTGGTAATCACCCAACTCCTGACATGGAGGGCATAAATCTGTTCTACACACGGTTTCCAGTTAATCATGTATATTCGTTTGCTCGTAAGATTATTGCACATACATATGATTGTCTAAATACTTGTATTATTTATGGAAAAGTTTTGAAGAAGGGAATTATGTAAACCCTTGAAAATTTTCATAATTTTATAAAATAGTCCTAGAAGTCTAAATACTAAAAACCAAAATTTAAACCTTAAAAATCAACCCAAGTTAAAACTAAAATTCTAAAATAAGATCCAACACGAAAATTCTTAGTTTTGAGAAAATGAGAACCCTAAAAACAAAATATAAAATATAAATATCAATTGATTTGACATCCGTACACAAATCAAATCATCTATCCGATTCCTAACACGCAGATCAAGACGATATATCCAAATAAACATTCAACAACGAAATACTAAGATCTTAAATCCTTCGGTGAATTTTAGAATCAAAAGTTTCAATTTTTATTAAAAGTCAAACTAAGTCAACCCTTAACCCTAGACTCGGTTAAATAATCTCGAGAATTGAAAAATATTAAATAATCATAACTAAAATGAGATAAACGATATACGTCGAACTAAAAATATAATACAGGAAAAACTCCAAAATTTTATGATCTTACAAATAACTCAATAAAACCGAAAGTCAAACTGGAACCCTAAAAGTCAACAAAGCTTACAACAAAACCTAGTGTTTAAGATCCGGCAATCCCGCGCTCTTAAACCCTAAACAACGAAATGGAAATAATTATTGATAATAGTTCGTAATAATATAGGGAAGCTTAAAAATATCAAATTTGCAAAATTCTAATGTCCTTCGGATTCGAACGGGATTAGTTTTCAAAAACCGTACCCCAGTACACCAGATGGCAAAAATATTCGTTAATACCAATAGACTCGTAAAAATATAAGATTTCAAAAATATCAGTTTTAGAATTTTCGGTAGTTAAAAATTACAGATATCGCATTATATACTTATAAGAATCCGGAGCATACTGCAGGAGTCGGCTGAATTCCATCTCATATTGTTCTATGGATTTTCCTTTCTGGGATATGTACAAGAAATCCGCACTATACCTTACTCTTAAACTTCCAGGGAAATAATTTTCAGAAACTCATTCCGAAACATATCCCAGGTGATAGGTGGCGATAATTCCCTACTCTTGGACTCCCACCAGACGCGGGCATTAAACCTCAACATATAGGTACCATAGCTTATTCGAAGATGATGAGGAACTTCATAGGCAGCAAAAGATCGTTCTATCTGCACGAGCCAATCTTCAGCTTCATCTGGTTTCCCAAAAGCTCCGTCAAAGTAACGGTTGCTTTTGATGAAATCTGGGAGTGAAGTTTGTATGGTCGAGGTGGTGGCGGAGGCGGCAAGGGTGTTGTATGTGATTGAGCATCAGGTGCTGCTGGTCCATGTACAGATGCTTGAGGTGCCTACTGGGGTGGTGCTTGAGCTGGTGCCGGTGGTGGCATATTCCTCTGTTGTTGTTGAACTAACACATTAAGAAGCTGTGTTAATTGACCCAGAGTGGCTTGGAGATCGCCTTGCGGGTTTGGGGCAGGAGCCACAGGGGGTACTTCTGGTTGGTCAACTTCTTCAGGCGGGTTATTCGATGCCTGCCTCATCCTTGGTCGTCCCCTTCTAGGTCGGCTGTTTTAATCATTTACGTAAATACTAGATTATTAAGTCTTTTACACATTAAGTTACGGAAATTGCGGGAGCTTTCAAGTAAATAAACATGTAAAGAGAAATATCATAAAAAGAAGTTAAGCAACTAAATCAAGAGATGAAATTTGTTTAAACCAAAATATTTAATTAAAAAGCATAGAAGGGAATGAAATCTCATACATAAAGAAATCAAGGTTTGCTAAAGAAATTCAAAATACAACAAATGTTGAACACTTTTCCGAAAGCATAAATTAAACTATGATGATCCTATATCCTAAGTCGACTTGGTTACAAAATTCTGTTGACACATGGGATTGCTCATGTGGATCCTTCCTTCTTTCTTTGATCTTTTCTTCTTGGTGAGGAGTTGCATTATGGTGGTTGGGTCTAGAAGTCGTCCTTGGCCTCTTAGTTTCGAATAGCTTCAAGTAGCTTCGGTCCATCATTCTTTTTCCTTTGCGGAGGGTTGATTCTAGACATGCTTGGCTCCCGTTGATCAAACTTCGTCTGTGTGCATGCTCCTCATCGGATACTTCCATCACTTTATTATCGGTCAGGTCTCTTATTAAAGGAATGTGAGATCGGCTTCTACTTGGAATGTTCCCATTTGGGGTTGGTTCAACAGCCCCTCCGAAATCTTGACTAGTTTCCTGATGTCTGGAATCATCCTTGTCTCATCCGTGAATCCGCTAGCTCATTGTGGGCATGGATATATAATCGGCCTATGGAATTCCAAATTCAAAAATCGAGAAAACTGGACGTCTATCGTTTCGGGAAATGAACGTAGCTTCTTGGAGCATAGGGTGTGGTTGTAATGGCACGTGAGTCGTTCCATACCGTAAGAAACTTCGAAGTCAGTCCAACAGGGCAAACTCCTTACATAGGCTTCTTACTTTTAACCGGTAGTCCACAAAGGTTTCACTATTTCTTAAGTTCAAGCATTGGACCTTAATTCTAACTTATCCCAGAGTAAGCTATAAAAGACAAGAGAGGTCATTAATTCTTCTTTTTGAGAATTTCTAAACTTGTCTAATCTTATCTAAGTCCTTCCATAAACATATCTATCTTTTTCTATTCTAGACTTATTCCTATTACCTTTATTTCTATAAACTTGTTGCTCTGATACCAACTTAAACTGTCACGCCCCGAAGGGTACCCTAAACGTGGCAGCCCGCCACATATAATATCAAGGCTCAAGAATGACTACCTTAGTCATGCGAAAGCCTTAGTATTACATGTAAGGCGTCTAGCACGGTAATAGGAGACGCTTTTGGGAAGCATAGTTTAAGCAAGTAAAAATGAACATACAAGAATCCAGAAATAAAACATATTATATCATTAATATCCAAAGGTCTATTACATGATTTCTTAGGGGCATACCCCGCTAATCCCAAGGATCGTGATATCTTTACAACATCCAAAATACTACATTAAAGATTTCAAAGGAATTCTAATCTAAGTCTTCGAGTAGATTTCCTCCAAAAGCTTCAATATATAAAACTTACACGGTACGGGAGGCCTCGGGCACAAAAATAGGTGTTCCTGAGAATACAAATACCTATAGGGGTAAGCTTATGGGCTTAGTGAGTAAATCCCAAAATTCATACTCAAAGTAAATTATCAACCAAGTTTATTATTCAAACATATGGAATGCAACAACCACGTGAGCATACAAGACATATGACTTTCCGGGAATCATATGTTGAATGAATTACGCCCTTCATTCGGGGTTGGGTATTCAGGCCAATTACAGCCACAACTTTTAAAAACACTTTTATAGATCTTACCGGCTCCTATACGCCATCAAAAACTTGTAGTTATTACAGGCTCCTACTAGCCACCAATTTTGTAGTTTTTACCGGCTCCTACTCGCCACTTACATGATATACCGGTTCTGCCTACCACCACTATTATACACTTGTCCCACCAATTGTATAGTAGTGAATGAAATGTGACTCAACATATGAAGTGCATGAATAATTTATTAATTAAGGTCTAGTAGTTACATTTAACTTCTTTCAAGTGATCAACCAATTTCAAACACTCCAAG
Organism: Combretum micranthum; assembly: GCA_024138025.1. Classification (NCBI taxonomy): domain Eukaryota; kingdom Viridiplantae; phylum Streptophyta; class Magnoliopsida; order Myrtales; family Combretaceae; genus Combretum; species Combretum micranthum. The sequence goes on along the minus strand of JAMXBD010002401.1, from coordinate 65,014 downwards.
ATATTAATGCACATACAACTTTATTGCAAACAAATCGAGTTTCGATGTACTTAGTATTCTTTCAACATATTATCATACACTTCCTTTTGATTTTGCCTAAATTCTAGTGCAACTAATTTTACAAGCACAATCAAGAGTATGAGAAAAATAACGGGGAATAAACTCACTCAGCCATGATGACACCTTTCTTGAGATGGATGAGTCGTTCGGGATTTCCACTTAATCGTAGTAATCTTCGGGATACGAACAATCCTCCTCGAGATTATCTAATCAAGAAGAATACCCAAAATGAGTATTTCATGAACTTCTATTCTTGGAGATTCTAAACTTTTCTTAAAATCGCGTAAAATCGTATAAGAGGAAATTCCAACTTAAAATGGCCATAACTTGCTCATTTTAACTCGGAATTTCGCGTATAATATACCGTTTTCTACCTACTCGAAAAGATCTACGCATTTCTAAGCTTATTTTCATAAACTAGGTCGTTTGGGTTCCGAAAAGACAGCGACCAGATTTGCCACGAATTTGCAAAAACTTGTTTTCCTTCTTGTAAGCAAAGCTCAAATGAAAAGATAAATATTTCAAGTACTTTTAAACTTTTTGAAAGATGTATACATATATGTAATGACTCATAACAAATGGATGAAGTAAATGAAGTTGTCTCAACTTATAAAAAGTAAGGTTTTAAAAGACTTGGAACTTGAGATTCTATTGAAATATTCATTTTATTTTTGAAAGATCTTGAGTTATTGGAGATGAATATTCTTTTTCTAAATTTAATCTCTTGTAATTGCTTTAATTTCCTAAAGTGTGGTTTTATTTTCTAAACTTGGATTCAAAAAGTAATAAAATGACATTTTTGTTTCTTGTAATGATTCCAAAAGAATTTCTATTTCTTGATGAAAGATAAGTTTTCATAAAACCTTTTGTCTATGTAAGAAAAACATTTCCAAGCATGTTCATGAGTTTTTAGAAAATCTATTTCCTATTTTTATTTAATAAGAACCTTTAGTTTATGATAACACTTCCCCATTTATTTTTATTGAGACAAAAACATTATGTTCATGCATAATATGAATCATAAATTATAGAAATATAAAGGAACATAATAACTTGAAAGATTAAGCAAATAAGAAAGTAAATCAAGTATTGGGACCTTAGCTTCATCAAGGTACCCCGGGACTAAGAAAAGACTAGTCCCGAAAAGAAAAGAAAAGGAATTGTTTTGACTTGATGAGGACAAGTCTAAGACTAGAATGACTAGTCTTAAAAACAACTTGAAATAAATAAATTGCAATGAAGTAAATAAATTGCATGAAAGATAAATAAATTGCAAGACAATGAGCTTATATGCTCTAAATAGTATATATAGCTATATAGATATAGTAATAAACATAAAGGAAACATAAAGGAATTTGTGATTATGAACAAAAACAAAGTATGAACCTATTGTTGCTTTCTTAACCTTCATGGTTCTAGAAAACACACATTAAGTTCATACTAAGTAGATGAACATAAAGAAAGCTTGGAGGAATTTTTACCTAAAAGAAGCTAAATAGGAAGAACTTCTTGAAAGAACTCTTGAGAGATTTTTGGGAGAGATTTTGGTATAGTAACTTTAGAGAAGAAGTGGTGTGAAAGAAGTGAAGGTATGAGGGGGTATTTATAGGAAAATGTGGGAGATAATTTGTGTTAATTAAATAAGTGAAAAATAAAACAATATAGATGGAAAGAGGGAGGGGCCGGCACATTCATGCATGGGGGAGGGAAAAAATTTATTTTTTTTATTTTGTTAATTAAAAGTAAGAAATGAAAGATGTGAAGTTGTATTGGAAATGAAAATGTGTAAGAAATAGGTGTATGGGTTGTAAGATAGGTTGTAAGAAAAAGTAGAGATAGGTGAATAGTGTAGAATAGTAGAAAATAGTGTAATGTAAAAGTAGACATGACAATTTAATGCCGGTAGTAAGAAAATACGCATATAAAAGCGATATCTGATATTTTTAGCTACCGAAAAATTACGAAATTGATATTTTTGAAATCTTATATTTTTACGAGTCTAACGGTATATTCGGAATATTTTTTATTCCGAGCTCCCGGACACGTTTTTCAAGAGTCGTGTCCGATCGGGTTCAAAGGACACTCGAATTTTGAAAAACTGATATTTTTATAAAACCTATAGCTATTACGAACTATTATAGCTAATTTTTCCAACTTCGTTTTCTAGGGCTTGAGAAAACGGCATACCGGACTTAAGCGGTTACGGCAAACTAGGGTTTGGTTGACTCTGGAAATCCGGTTGACTTTCGATTAGGTTTTAAACTATAATTCGAATCCAAAAATTTCGGGGATTTACACCCTAAACATGACAGCCCATCGTACCCAATATTAAAACTTAAGAATGACTACCTCAGCCACTCGAAAGCTTCTATATTGGTACAAGGCGTACATTCACATCAAAGAGAAACCGGTGGAGTAATGCATTTTAAGATATTGGCAGTGGAACATGCAAAATAACACTTAATATATTTTATTGAAATATAAAGTCTTACAACTTCAAAGAGGCATTCCCTTGATAATTTTCATAACAACATGATCTTACTAAGATAAATAACTAAACTTAGAAGATTTTAGAAGAAATCTAGTCTAAGACTTCAAAACAGAGATCCCCCAAAAGCTTCCCAAAATAAAGATTCTACCCAGATGATCAAGATGGTCTCGGGTGTAAAATAATGATCCTACAATATCAAAAGCCTATAGGGGTATAAGCATAACAAGCTTATTAAGATATTCCTTACGCAAAAATACTCATAATAGACATTCAAACAAGTTCATTAAATAAGCATATGAAATGTAACAACCATATGTTCAAACAGTACATACAACTATCCGGTTTCATATGTATGATGGATTTACCTCTCCATCGGTGGTTAGGGAATGATTAGCCCCAAATGACCTCCTTAAAAGTTTGCGCGTGTCTTAGGGTTCCAACGAACCGTAATTCTAGTCCCCAAGCTTTCCTTACGAAAGCGATCAATCCAGCTCAGTTACAACTTGAGGCTGTATTCGCCGAACATCCTAAATCCTCAAGATGTAGCTAGGCAGCTTACCTTTCCGGTCCCACGCTAAGGAATAGTAGCATAATGCGAAATGATATTCTAAGTGATATGCATGAGCAATTTATTTATGGGGATTCAAATCCGACATTAATTTATTTAAAGCGATCAAACAATAATTGCACACATAGCAAGACATACATAGAAACAATTATATCAATCACAGATCAGGTTCTGATATACTTTTCGTTCATTGATCGTGTAAGCCCTTGAATTTTTCGAGAATGGTTTTTGAATACCAAATCGAAACCCTAAAGTTTGACCTAAGTTGAAACCAAACCTTAATCGATTTCGACTACGAGATTTCATAAGAGAATTTTCAAAAACAAAAATAGAAAGTTCAGTAATCGATCAATTCGAAAATTTGAACATGAAAAGATCCACCTATCCCATCCCTGAGTTAAACCCTCAATTTCTGAGGCAAAGATGGATTAAACCCTAACCCTAGTCAAACCGGAGTTTCAAAAGTCAACAAATGTCAAGACAATTAAACAATTTCAACTCCGGCAATCCCGTGTTCTCAAATCCTAGAAAACGAAATTAAGTTAATGGTAGTTCATAATAATATAAGGTAACATAAAAATATCAGATTCGCAAATTTTGAGTGTCCTTCGGACCCAAACTAGATCAGTTCTCGAAAAGCGTGTCCCGAAGCTCGGAATATTAAAAATATTCTAATAACACCAAAAGACTCGTAATTAAACAAGGATTTCAAAAATCAGTTTTAGAATTTTTCGGTAACTAAAAATAACAGATACAGCTTGTTTACGTGTATTTTTATTACTACTGGTATTTTATATGTCTAGTCTACTATCCATAGTACTATTCCTACTATTCATTATTATTTCATTATCTCTACTTTTTCTTACACCTATTTCTTACTACCTACGTACCTATTTTCTTACTTTTTACATTTCTAATACAACTTTATTCACATCAAACTTTACACATTATTTCTTTTCTTTACAAAAATTACAAAATAAATAAAAATCCTCCCTCTCTCTTTCCTTTATGCATCGGCCCCCTTCTCTCTTCCTCTCAATTATTTTTTTTAATTTATTTTATTACATCAAATATTCACTCCAAAAATTCTATAAATACCCCCTTCCTTCTTCATTCTTTCACAGATTCATTTTACATAACAAAACTCTACCAAAATACTCTCTCAAAACCTCTCTCCAACAAATCTCTCTCAAAATACTCTTTACCATTCACTACACTTCAAGAAGAAAAATATCAAACACAAAACCCATTCATCTCTTTTCAAACCTTCCATTAAACCTTAGGTAAAATCCTACTTAAATTTCTTTATCATGTTCATACAACTTAGCATGAGCTTAGTGTATGTTTCTTAGACTCATATGAGTTAATGAAGCAACAATATGTTCATGTTTTGTTTTTTGTTCATGTTCTGTTTTTGTTCATGTTCCTACTTTTCATTATGTTATTATGTTGTTGTTATTATTGTTATTATTTTTGCTCTAATCTAACTTATATAATATTATGTATACTATGTATATATATTTATTTAGAGCATATAAGCTCATTTGTTATTTATTTATTTTCATGTCTTGCAATTTATTTATTTACTTGTTTTATGTAATTTATTAAGACTAGTTTCTCTAGTCTTAGACTTGTCCACATCAATTAAAAACAATTTTCTTTCTTTCTTTTCTTGTCTTTTCTTTTGGGACTAGTCTATTCTTAGTCTTGGATTGCCTTGATGAAGCTAAGGCTCCCAATACATGATCGGGATACCTTGATGCAGCTAAGGTTCCCAATGCTTGACTATTTTATTTTGTTTATTTATTTACAAGTATTTCTTTCTATCCTACTATGCATTATCTTTATTTTTACATTGCTACATAATCATATTCATACATGATTAAAATATTGTTGTCTTAAATAAAAATAAAAATTGGTTCTTTCTTAAATAAAGAAAAGTAAACTAGATTTCTTAACAAAAGGAATTTTTAACAAAAGACCTAAGTTTTGTTTCTAATAACCTTTTTCCAAAGAGTAAACTAATCATAAATTCTAGAAGAAGTAGTAATATAGATTTCTTCAAAATAATAAATGGAATTCTTTTTTTTATAAACCAAACTAAATACTCCATAAAGGAAGAATTTTTAGCAATAAAGGATTTTAACTCAACCATATTTTTTTATAAGACTTAAATAGGTTTACTATAGACTTTGAAAATCACATACTAAGAAAGCTTCTTCAAAACTTAATTTTTACATGTTGTACTTCTCTTTTCAAAATCAAAATGAAATTTTTGTTAAGTTCTAAGGATAACAATTCTTTATTAAGAAAGCTTTTCTTATAAACTTGTTTAAAAGAATTATTCTATCACTTGACGAATATTAAGAATAAAACAAGTTTTTCAAACCAAGGTAAAATCAACTCACTATTTTAGAAACCAACTTAGAAAAAACAAAACTTTTCCAAGCAAGTAAAGTTTAAAGGTAAACTCATTTTCTAAAGAAGGAAAATGATATAACAAAGAGAGGAAAACATATATTTAACACAACTCCCAATATTTGACCACATTAAAAACTTAAAGGATATTTTAAAAAGCTCATTCTTCAATCACTAGAAATAAAGTTAATAGATAACTCAAAGAACTAAAATTTTTTAAAATAAATTTTTCTTTTGAAAAGTGAGAAAACGAAATTATAGTAGGAAAACATTTACTCATAACAACTCAAATATATTTTTATTTTCCTTCTAACAATTCAAAAATGAGAAATTCTCAAAAGATTTATTATTTAAAACCATCAAAGACAAATTGTTTATGAAATACCAATAATGAGACAACACTATCAAAATCATGCATACATATGAGTATAAATATATGTTCAAAGGATTTTTCAACGATATATATATATATATATATATATCCATACATTTTGCTTAAGGATTTTTGAGTAAAGTAAAGTTTGGAAAAATCATATTTTGTGAACTATAAATTTGTAACTATTCTGTACCATAGTATTTTCCAACCTAAATGGCTTTTTATGACAAAAATAAACTTAGAAATGGATAAATCTTTTTGAGTAAGTAGAAAACAATATATTATAAGCGCAATTCCGAGTTAAAATGATTAAGTTATGGCCATTTTAAGTTGGAATTACCTTCTATACGAATTTTAACGATCCTATGACATAGGATTTGATAAGTACCATAGAATCAATAAGAAATACTCATTATGGGTATTCTTCTTGATTAGGTAATCTCGAGGAGGAGTATTCATACTCGGAGGATTATTTTGATTAGTGTATTTATCGATCGACTCATCCATAAGAAAGATAGATCCTCATGGCCAAGTGAGTTTATTTCCTATCTTTTTCGTACTTGGTTGTGCTTGTAGCTAGAGGCACTAGAAGTAGGAAAAGATGAAAATGAATTATGTATGATATATTGGTTGAAAGAATGTTAAGCATACCAAGGCATGAATCGTTGTTAATTAACTTATGTTTTACAATTATACTGTTGGAGTGTGTGCAAATTCTGTGATCACCTTTAAATTACTCTAAATCATATACTACAAATTATATTAATTGATTCATGCATATCACGTAGTTAGTTTCATTGCATGAGCTGCTATTGTTGATGGGACAAGAGTTTAGTAGCCGGTGTGTAGTAGCCAGAAATCTGCAAAATGGGCGAATAGGAGCCTGAAAGAACTATTTGATGGGCGAGTAGGCGCCTAAAATAAACTACATGAGTTGGATTTAAAGATAGGTTTTAAAGAGCTTGGAACACCTAACCCTGAATGGAGGAGTAAATCAATTCAAACATATGATTTCCGGTAGATCATATGTATTGCTTGATCACTTGCTTGATGCATTCATATGCTTGTTTAATAACTTGTTTGAAAATTATTTATGCAAGTACGTTGATTTAGGAATATTCTCACTAAGCTAGTTATACTTATACTCCGATAGACCTTTGTTGTAACAGGACAATATCTTTTATGCCCGAAGACTTCATATACTCGAGTGGGATGATGTCTTAGTAAAGCTTATGAAAATCTTTTGAAGATCATAGGTTAATTATCCTTTAATATTTCTTGGTGTTAGTATTATTTGGTTGTGAGAAAGATTAAGTTGTTATTATGATTGTTTGGAGAATTATAAGGGAAAAACCCCTAAGATGATGTACGGATTATACTCTCTTAAGGATAAACTAGATGATTATTTAGATTCTTGTATGTCGTATTTACTATCTCAAACTATACATCCCACCGGTGTCTCTTATTATTGTGATAGATGCCTTACATATGGTGTTGAAAACTTTCGCATGATTTTGGGAAGTCATTCTTAAGTTTTAATACCGTATGTGGCAGACTGCCACGTTTAGGGTACCCTTTGGGGCGTGATAGATCGCACATAACAATTCACATACATAATTCCTATGATAACCCACATGCATATCAATTTTATCTTTTCCTAACATCTAGTGCTCTATTCTACAAGTACATGCGGAAATACATAAACGTAAAGAAACTCACTCGTCCATAGCGATCTTCTATGAGTCGAAGTAATCTTCGGAAAAGAGAAGATCTTGGTCCTTGACACCTCAACAAAAGAAATACCTGAAATGAGTATTTCAACCAAGATCTATTCAAAAACTCTAATTCTGTTTTATTGAATTCGTCAAAATTCGCATGAATAGAAATTCTAACTTAAAATGGCCATAACTTACTCATTTTAACTCGAAATTTCACATATTATATACCGATTTCTACCTATTCGAAAAGATATATCCATTTATAAATTATTTTTATCAAAATAAGTCATTTGAGTCTCGGAATAGTAATGTACAAAATTGTTACGAAAATTATAGATTTCAAAACTCAAGTTTTCAAACTTTTCTCCATCCAAAAATCTTTGTACAAAAATATAGATATTTGTTTGGTTGAAAAATCCTTTGAATATATATATAGACTCAAATATATACATGAATTTAGTGGTATTGTCTCAACAATGATTTTTGTAAAACAATATGTCTTAAAAGTAAGAAAATGCTAAGACTTGAAAATTTCTTTTTTAGTTTTGTTGGGAAAATTTCTTAACTTATTATAAGTGAGTATTTCCTCCATTTCTTAATATTGAGAATAATTAAATTTTAAAAAGTAATTTTAGTCTTGTTAAGATTCATACAACTTTATTCTTAGTAGTGAAAAAATGTAGTTTTTCTAAATGTTTCTTGGTTATGTGTTCTAAGTTTTTCTAAAGTTAGATCTACTCTAAATAAATAATATCAATGATCTTATAAGTTATTTATTATTTTTATTTCCTAAGTAAAGCTTATCCTTAGGAAGGTTATTCTTTGATAATTTTTTAAAACTTATCTGAACCTTAGTATGTTGATGAAAGCTTTACATATGAGTTTAAGAAAACTTTTGTTAGACAAAGAATTAAGTTTAAAGAAACTTTCTTATTTCATTAGTTTAAAAAGAAAGTTCGTGATAACTTTATTTTATGTATTCATTGATAAAATCCCATATATATTTATTACTAAAACTTGTGCTAAACTTGTCTAACTTTAGAAAATATTTGTTAAGATAAAACTTTAAGTTTTCATAGAAAAATCATTTCTTATGTGACAAAATTTATTTTTAAAGAAAGTTCTTATTTTTATTACTTAAGAACACTCCTTTTCATTATGGTTGAGACAATATCAACATGTTCATACATGAATGAGATTATGTAGATATGAGAAATATAATAATATCACATAACAAGATAAGATATGTATAATAATAAATTAGAGCATAATAATAAAGTCAAGTATTGGGAACCTTAGCTTCATCAAGGTATCCCGGGACTAAAAATAGAAAAGAAAAGAAACGAAAATTATTTTGATTTGATATGGACAAGTCTCAGACTAGAAAGATTAGTCTTAATAATAGTATGAAATAAATAAATGAATTACAAAGCATAGAAATAAATAAATAACAAGTGAGCTTATATGCTCTAAAGAAATATATATATATATATATAATATACTTAATACTATATAGAAGTTAGATTAGAACAAATAATAATAACAATAATAACAACAACATAATAATAACATAATGGAAGACATGAACATGAACAAAAATAAAACATGAACATATTGTTGCTTCTTTAACTCTCATGAGTCTAACAAACATACACTAAGCTCATACTAAGTTATATGAACATGAAGATATGTAAGAAATTTTACCTAAGGTTATGTGTAAACCCCAAAGTTTTGTGATCGATTTAGCTTAAACCCAAAATGGAAGGTCAACCAGAAACCTTAAAGTCAACAAAACCCTAGATAGACGAAATAGTTTAAGTCCGGTAATCCTGCATTCGCAACCCTAAGAAAGTAAGTAAGAGATTAGTATGTAGAATAGTTCGTAATAGCTTAAGGAAGCTTAAAAAGATTAGATTAGTAAAACCGCAAATCGTTTTGAACCCAAACAGATACAGTTCTTGGAAAACGTTTCTCGAAGGTCGAACTAGTAAAAATATTCGAGATATACCATTAGACTCGTAAAAATATAAGGTTTTCAAAAATATCAGTTTTATATTTTTTTCGATAAGTAAAATAGTAGATATCGTAATTATATGCGTATTTTCTTACTACCGGTACTTTATTAGTCATATCTACTTTACATTACACTATTCATTATTATTCTACATTATTCATTTATCTCTACTTTTTCTAACACCTATTCTTGCACTCTACACACCTATTATCTTTACTTTTTACCTTTCTCATAACTTTATTTCACATTTACTTTACTTATTATTACATTTAATCAACAAAAATACAAAAATAAAACACTCTCTCCCCTCTCTCTATTAGTGGCTGGCTCTCTCTCCCTCAATTTCTTTTAATTTTTCTTTATTTAAAACACACAAAATTTCACTCCTCATTTTCCTATAAATACCTCCCTCCTCTTTCACTTCTTTCACACAATTACTACCCACAAATTCACTATTAAAACTCTTTAAATTTTTCCTTTAAAACACTCTCCACATACACTCTCAAAAACACTCTCAGACCACCTTCTACATACACAAAAGCCGTTCACACATAATATTCCAAAAACCCACTTTAAGTAAATATTTCTTTACAAATTCTTCTTCCCATGTCATGTAACTTTACATGACCATGGTGTGAGTTTCCAAAAACTAAATGTTATGAAAGCTACACTATGTTCATGTATTGTTCTTGTTCATGAATATCTATTTATATATTATGTTGTTACTTTACCTTGTTCATATTATTATTGTTATTATATCTAACTAAGTATTATTATATATATTCTTTAGAGCATATAAGCTCACTTGCAATTTATTTACTTTCATGCAAAGTAATTTGTTTAATTCTTTCTTCGCAATTTATTTATTTCATATTGTTTTAATACTAGTCTCTAGTCTTAGACTTGTCATCATCAATTCAAAACAAATTTCTCTCTTTTTGTTTCTTTCTTTTTGGGACTAGTATACTTCTTAGTCCCGGGAGCCTTGAAAAAGCTAAGACTCCCAATACTTGACATTATTTATTTAATATTTATGTTATTTTTACTTGTTATTATTTCTCATAATCATGCCCATAAAAATTGTTGTCCAAACATTTTAGTTTTACAAAAAGGGGATTTATCACCTAAGAATATTTTAATATGAAATGAAGATCTATGGTTTAACAAAAGTAAAATTATTCTTTTCAAAACTTTAGGAAGAACTCAATATAATTTTAAAACTTACTCTTGTTTTGAAAAAGCTTTTTAAATCATTTCTATGTTACTTTGTTTTCCCTAAAAGAATATGACTTTTGGTACTAAAATGTTTTCCATAAAAACATAATATAAGAAAATCTGTCACACCCCAAAGGGTGCCCTATACGTGACAGTCCGCCACACTCAATATTTAAACTCAAGTAAGACAACCTTAGTCTTCCCGTGAGTTTAAACATCGGGTGTGAGGCTCACTCTCAACATATAGAGACCAGACTTTGCTTCGTAGTAGTTTAAGGAGACATACATAGCAGCAAGAATGTAAATCATAACCGTCTCATAGAGAACTATTCTATTACATGAACTAGGGGGCATACCCTCGTTAACAATGCTAAGAATTATCAGGCTCACAAAATTCCTTGTATTATCCTTGAAGCACTGGTTCAGGGAAACAGGATTAGAAGTCCATTTCTACTTTTAGGACCCGGCCTTATCAAAAGCTCCTTAACATCTAAGAGCTGTACTTGATGTCCACGGGTCCTCGGAGATAGCCAAAGGTATTCATACTACAACAGAAAACTATTAAGGTATAAGCTACACTAGCTTAGTGAGTGAAAACTTCCAAATCACAATTAAGACAAATCATTCAAGCAAGTAATTAATCAATCATGTGAAATGCATCAAACAAGTGAGTTCAGCAAACATATGACCAGTCGGAAATCATATGTGGATGGACTTGCGCCCTCCATCTCGGGTTAGTAGATTTACGAATCCTGCGGTATGATACCGTTTAAGCTTACGGTCAACTGAACAACAATTCGTTTTATGGATTACGATATGCATGAATTCAGTTATATTTGAAGTCCGATAATCAATTAATCAAATTCTTTGAGGTGGCCAAGCAATATTCGCAGACAATCAATTCTAGCTCATCTCTATACAAGCAATAATTTATCACGCGGCTTCGATATTCTTTAAGTTCAACTTTACATATCAACAACAGACAATCATAATTCCCAACTAACCCCATCATGCATAATCATCCTTTTTATCTTTACTTAGCAACTAGTGCAACTATCATTACAATCACTAGCAATAATTGGAATCAGAAGTGAAACTCACTTGGCCATGGTACGCCGATCTCCTAATAGTAGTAGTCGGGTGGTAGGGTATCGTCGTGCTTGGGATCACCTACCAAATAAGAATAACTTAATAAGCATCTCATCACTTAACTAACTCACGCTATGCATCTAAGCTACACAAAAGCAGAATTCTCGCTATTTGCGGAAGTTCCAGCTTAAAACGGCCATAACTTGGTCATTTTAACTCGGAATTTTGCAAATTTTATATCGATTTCTATCTACTTCAAAAGATCTATCTATTTCTAATATTATTTTCAAGTTTTGAAAACATTAAGGTCACGAAATAGTAGGATCAGATCTGTTCTGTAATGTTTCCATTTCCAAAAAATTGTTTCGCATTTAGTAAAAATGTTTCTAGTCGATGATTCACGTATAGATGGAATATGAATGAATTCCTAATATGAATTTCATGTAATGAGTTCAACATATGCATGATCTTGATGATTTTTGATAATGAACTCTTAAGAACTCCTAATCATTACAAGACTTCACATTAGCCATTTCCCAAAATCCATTCTTTCCAATTTTGCATCTCATAGTATTTTAGGATTCTATTCCTAGAATTTACTTGTTATAACTAAAAACAAGTCTTTATCATCTATACTATCCAAGACCTTCAATGCATAAAAATCCACATTTTTCACTTGGCAAACATGTTTTTGAACAAGCTTTTCAAAAAGATCCGAATTTTGGAAAAAAAATTTTCTTGCACTTTTCTTAGGAGAAAACTTGTTTAATGCACCAAATTTTGAAGCTTTATTATATCTATTGCCTAAGGACTCCATTTAACTCATAAAACAAGCAATTTAAGCTCAAATACCAGGTGATTACATATTCACCATCTCAAATTACGAATTTAACAAGCTAATCACTATCTCAAAATTTTCCATTCTAACTCCACTACTTGTTTTACATATTACTCATGCCTAAACTCATCTAAACTTGTAAAAATCATTCCTTAAAGATACCTATTACATAAGCCTTTCACTTTTCATAAAAAATATGAGTTTTAAAGTGGTTTTAAGGGTTTTTAAAATGGGTTTCAAATTCCATCCGAATTTTCAACTAGGCATTTCTAACAAAATATTTTCTTTTTCAAGTTTCTTGCCTCCTATACATGAAGATCTACCATCTACCACATCTATATACATGCAAGGCTAAGCTTTTATGATCATTAATGCATGAAAGCTCAAGTTATCCACATGAACATAAATGTAAATAAAAATAGAGTGTCTAAATACTAGATCTACCATATATAGTGCATGAATCATGAGTTTCATGGCATGAACATAAATTTCTATGCAAGATCTCTACTTTACATGCATGAACAAGATGATATTCCAACAAAAACTCTTTTAAACACTAGATACACTTCTTGTGATGGCTTGATAATCTTGTATTAGTGTTTTCATGTCCCTAGCATATGCTCATTGAGATTAAAGATGGAAAACACTCAAGAATGGTCTTGCCATTACAAGATAATGTAGAAATAAGGCTTAGAATCATCACCTAAATGGAGATGTGGAGATGAAAAGAAGATGAAACAAACTTGTGAGTGAGTGTGTGTGTGTGGTGTTGGCTCACGGCAACTCTACGGTAGGAAGAGAGGGTTTTTCTTCTTTTGCAATTTTTGAATGAGTAAAAAATGAGAAGAGAGAGAGAAAAGGAGCTTATATAATGAAGGCATTAGGGTTTAGTTATAATAAAGAAGTAAAAATAAAACAAAATAGGGGAAATGGGAGGGGGCGCGCCGGCCATGAGTGGGTGAGGGAGAGAAAAGTTTGAATTTTTGATAAAAATTGTAATTTATGTAATAAAATGTAATAATTGTAATAATTAATTAGGAATTAAAATTTCTTGGAAAAAGAAAATTGTAATGAGTAGTTGTAAGGATGTAAGAATAGGGTATGGGTAGTGTGTAGTGTAGGTTGTACTTGTGAATAGTAGACAAGACATCTACTTTACCAATTGTAACGAAAATACGGGGAAAATGCTATAACTGTAATTTTTATAGCCCGAAAAATTATAAAATTGATATTTTTGAAATCCTTATAAAATTTTGGTTCTAATGAATATTCCGGAATATTTTTCTGAGTTTGTGGTCCCAAGCCACGTTTTTCCATAATTGAGCTCGAGAAGGCCCGGAATTAAAAAATTCCCGAATTTAAAACTTTCTAAGGTTTAAAATATATTTCAAAACAATAATTCATATTCATTTACTTTATAAAACTTCTTTTATTATGAAACCGAAGGAAAGCCGGATCTAGGGTTTCTAAGCTCCTCTCACTAAGCTTGAACTAGACCGATATAAGGTTTGTTCTCCGGTTTCTGAAGTTTATTCGTTTACTAGAAAAAAAATAGGGTATACATTATAAGAATAATAATAATTGTGTAATGAACAATAGTAAATCGTACTGAAAGACTCGCTAATTACCGGTAGTAATGAAATACAAATAATTTGTAAAATCAGGTAATTCTAGCTTTTGACAATTTATAAACTAATATTTTAGAGATCCTTATAAAAATGAGTCTAACGACATTAGTAACATATTTTCATTATTTCAAATCCTGGGGCATGCTTTTCAAAGTCTGTATCCGACCGGGTTGGAAATAGATTGAAAATTCGTCAATCTTGTCTTTTAAAGCATCCTAGTCCTAATACGGACCAACTACACCCCTTTTTCTTTTTTTTTTTCCTCTTATTCCGACTCCTTAGCTTAGGAATATGGGATTGTCGGATCTAGGATACGGGGTTTCTTGGGAGTTTCGTGGACTTAGGTTTTCCGGTTGACTTTCTGATTTATACCTTTGCCAATTTGGAACTGATATTTTATGTGTATATAACACATATGATTGAGAAATTTATTTTAAGTTTGATTTCCATAAGTATTTAATATCTCACAACGTTCTCGGAATTCTTTGGATTGAGTTTTATTCCCGAAGGCTAATCACTATTTACTTCTTAATAATTTGTTTTAGGGCTCTACTTTACCCGAATTTATAAGTTGGAGTTAAATATAAAATTTGTCGTACGTAGAGGTCTTAGATTGGAAGTATATTGAGTTACTATTTTATTTCTTAGGACTCTTGTTTTTCTCACGATTTAGAAATTTCTTGATTCATTCGGGATTTAGGACTTATCGAAGTTCGGTTTTAATTCGGAGTGATTTTCAGGGTTTTATTTTCAAAGTTCATCTTCAAAATTATTTACTGAAATTTTCCAGGGCTTACAAAATCCTATAAAAAGAATTGAAGTTTTTAAACCAAGATTTTTCAAATAAATGGACAAAGAAAACAAATAAGAAAAGTGGCATTGATATTAAGAATTTCGAAAAGAAGAAATTTATCAAAAATTCATTTAGGAAAAATAGTAAAATAAACATAAAATAATTCTTTGAAAACAAAAGAATCAAAATATTCATTTTAAAAGATTTACAAAATGGATTTCTTGTAAACTATGGTTTTCTATACACTTAATTAACATTGTTTTACTCAAAAAAATTGTTTGGACAACAAACACTTGAGCATTGATGAAATATTAGCTATATCTATGAAAAAAGGAATTTCTCAACTCTATAGATAACTAAATGTTTGTCAAAGCAAGCTTTTGGATAGTTTAATTTTGAAACAAAATGTTTTTGCAATAGAAAAATTCATGGTGAATCTGATCGCCACTTTTTCGGAGCCTAAATAATCTAGTTTGACAAAAATAGTTTTAGAAATGGATAGATCTTTTTTGAATAGATAGAAATCGGTATATTATATGTGCAATTCCGAGTTAAAATGACCAAGTTATGGCCATTTTAAATTTGAATCATCCTCTATACGAACTTTGACGTTCTTATTATCATAGTTTAGACATGTTTCAAGAAAGTTATCAAGAAATACTCATTTTTGGTATTTTCTTTGGGTAGGTGATTCCAAGAAAGAATACTCGTATCCCGAAAATTATTTCGACTAAGTGGATTATTTGAGCGACTCATCCATTTAGAAGAAGTATCGACATGACATTATGAGTTTATTTCCTTAAAAAGCTTTACTTGATTGTGCTTGTATTTTAGTTGCATTAGAATTAAGAAAAGATAAATTGATATGTATGCGAAAAATTTTTGTATAGCACCTGATATGTGTGAAATTCTATGATCACCTTAAATCTGATAATAATGATGCTGTGATATCTTAAATAAATTGATTCATGCATACCACGAAATGAGTCACATTGCATAGTGTAAACCCCCAAATTTTTTGAATCAGTTCAGCTTAAAACCTTAATCTGGGAGTCAACCGGAACTCTAAAGTCAACAAAACCCTAGTCAAACGTAATAGCTTAAGTTCTGTAATCTAGAATAAGCAACTCGGAGAAAGTAAGTAAGAGTTTAGTGTATAGAATAGTGCGTAATTACCTAAGAAAGCTTAAAAGATCAGATTAGTAAAACCACAAATCGTCTTGAACCTGATCGGCACAGTTCTTGAAAAACGTGTCGTGGGACTTAGAATAGTAAAAATATTCCGAATATACCGTTAGACTCCTAAAATATAAGGATTTCAAAAATATCAGTTTTATAATTTTTCGGCAAGTAAAAATAACAGATATCGCAATTATATGTGCATTTTCTTACTACCGGTACTTAAATTGTCATGTCTACTTTACATTATACTATTCACTACTATTCTACATTATTCTTTTATCTCTACTTTTTCTTACACCTACTTTTACAAATACCATAACCTATAACTTTTACTTTTTACCTTTCCCATAACTTTATTTCACATCTACCTTACTTATTACTTCATTTAATCAATAAAAATACAAAAAATAAAACACTCCCTCTCTCCTCTACACCATGGCCGGTGCCCGTCCTCTTCCCTCTCTCTCAATTTTGTTTCAATTTTCTTTTATTTTAATCACTCAAAAATCACTCCACATTTTCCTATAAATACCCCCTCCTCTTTCACTTCTTTCACACAATTACTACTCACAAATTCTCTATAAAAACTCTCTCAAATTCTTCACTCAAAACTCTCTCCAAATATCCTACAACAAAACCCATAATCACATAACACTACCAAAACCTTTTTTAGGTAAACTTTTTTATTATTTTTCTTCTCTTCATGTCATGTAATTTTACATAATCATGGTGTGAGTTTCTTAAGACTAAGTGTTATGGAAGCTACATTATGTTCATGTATTATTCTTGTTCATGAAAATTCATTATGTTTATATTGTTTTATTCTTGGTATTGTTATTATATCTAAGTATTATTATGTATACATATTCTTTAGAGCATATAAGCTCACTTGTAATTTATTTATTTTCATGCAATGTAATTTATTTATTTATCCCATTGCAATTTATTTAATTCTTGCCATTTAAGACTAGTCTCTAGTCTTAGACTTGTCCTCATCAAGTCAAAACAATTTTTTTTTCTTTTATTTTATTTTCTTTTAGGACTAGTCTACTTCTTAGTCCCGGGAGTCTTGAAGAAGCTAAGACTCCCAATACTTAACTTTATTTATTATTTATGTTAATTTTTGTTTGCTATTATTTCTCATAAATCATGTTCATTAAGATTGCTGTCCAATTTTTCAAGTTCTAAAAATAATTGATAAAAAGGAGATTTTATCACTTACGAATAAGTTTCTATGAAATATAAAATCTACAGTTTAACAAAAATAAAGTCTTTCCCTTTTAAATTATTAGAAGAACTCACTATAATTTTAGAAACTATTTTTGTTATGAAAAGCTTTTTAAATCGTTTGTTATTCCACTTTGTTTTTAAAAAAGAAAATGATTTTTGATACAAAAATTATTTCTATGAAAACATAACATAAGAAGGAAGAGGAATTTCAAACTAAGATCTTTTCAAACAAATGGTCAAGGAAAAATTGCCTATAAAATAAATAGGAAAAATAGCACTAATGTAAAGAATGTAGATAGAATAAAATTACTTTTCAAAAAGTCATCTAGGAAAAATAAATAAGTCAAACATAAGGAAATTCTTTGAAAACAAAAGTATTTATTTTAAAAGATTTACAAAATGAATTCTCTTAAACTATAGATTTCTAAAAACACCAAATTGTCATTGTTTTACTCAAAGAAACATGAATGGACAACAAACACTTGAGCATGAATAAATATGAGCTATATAACTATAAAAAGAGAAATTTTCGACTATATAGATAACTAATTATTTATCAAACAAATTTTGAATGATTTAAAGTTTGAAACAAAATTGTTTTTGAGTTAGAAAATTTGTGGTGAATCTGATCACCACTGTTTCGGGGCCTAAAAGGTTTAGTTTGATGAAAATAGTTTTAGAAATGGATAGATCTTTTCGAGTAGGTAGAAATTGAGACATTATATGCGCGATTCCGAGTTAAAATGACCAAGTTATGGCCATTTTAAATTGGAACTCCTTTACACGAACTTAGACATCCTCATGATATTGTTTTGTCAAAATTCAAGAATATCAACATGAAATACTATTTTGAGTATTTTCTGTGGCTAAGTGATTCCGAAGAAGAGTCCTTTACCTCGAGGACTACTTCGATTAAGTGAAGTGTGTGAGCGCCTCATCCGCTAGAGAAATCGTCGTCATGGCATCATGAGTTTATTTCCTTAAAATGCTTTACTTGTTTGTGCTTGTAATTTGGTTGCATTAGAATTAAGAAAAGACAAATGGATATGTTTGCAAAGATAATTCTTTGAAAGAATCTTAAGAATATCAAGGCCAGAATTGATTTAATGTTTGTTTTAATATAACACTTGATTTGTATGAGATTCCTTGATCACCTTAAATCTAATAATAATAATGTTATGATATCATAAATAAATGGTTTCATGCATACCATGAAGTGAGTCACATTGCATTGGGTTATTATCTTTAGGTAAGAAGGATTGTAGCTCAGGTTGTAAGCAACACTTGGCGGAGTGACCGAAAGCGATTGCTTGGCTACATTAAGGAAATGCTTAGCAAAAGATCCGAAAGTAAGGCTCAATTCAAGCAGACTTCATATGCTTGGAAATATTGGTCGAAAAGATAAATCTTTTCAACCTAAAACTACTTGTTTTAAGGTTACATATCACCAAATCTCGAATGGAAGGCGTAAATCCATTCAACATTATAGTCCTAGAAAACTATAGCTTTGTTGCCATGTGTATGTTGCATTCCATTTGTTTTATTAAACAACTTGTTTGAAAATTCTGTTACAAGAAGTTATTTATGGAAATGGTTTTCACTAAGCCTATTAACTTATACACTTATAGATATCTTTTGCAGTTTCCCTATTTGTGGTTGAGGCCATGAGGACCTTGTAGCCAGGTACTTTCCTTTTGGGTTAAGGAGTTTCCTAAGATAAAGTTTAGTAGATAGAATGTAGAAATACTCCTGTAATAGATTTGTGAATAAGGGAAATGTCCCTAAGCTTGGTAAGATCACTATTATTAATCAATGAATGTTATGAATCCTCTTTTCTTAATCTATTATTATATCTTCTTAAGCTTCATAATTCCATGTATGGTCCTCTAAATTTATGAGAGCACAGCTTACACTTAATATCAAAGCTTTTGGAAGTGGCTAAGGTTGTCATACTTAAGTTTTAATATTAAGTATGGTGGACTGTTACGTTTAGGGTACCCCTTGAGGCGTGACACATGGAGTTTTCATAAGGATACTAATACGGTCGAAAGGGACAGTAACACAATCGAAAGCAACACTTAACGGTTATGATCGAAAGCGATTGCTTGGCGATATGGAATCAAACTAATGCTTGGCAGAAATCGGGAAGCATGGCTCAACCCGAGTAGACTTTATATGCTTGGTGGTAATGATCGAAAACTTAACTTAACTAAACCTACTCGTTTCGAGATTATACATCACCAAACCCTAAATAGAGGGCGTAAATCCATTCAACATATAGTTCCCGGAAAACTATATGTCTTATTGCTCACGTGTATATTGCATTTCACTTGATTGATTAAATAACTTGTTTGAAATTTCTACTACACAAGATTTTACTTATGGAAATAATTCTAATTAGGCCATTAGCTTATACCCTTATAGATATCTTTTGCAATTTACATATTTGTGGTTGAGGCCACATGGACCCTGCAGCCAGGTATTATCCCTTTTTTGTTAATTTAGTGTTAGATAAGATGAAAACTTCTTAGAAAATCTCTTATAATAGATTTATAGTTATTTTAGCAGGGGGATGCCCTTAAGACTTGTAAGACAATTGTTATGAATGAATGAATATTATGAATCCTCTTTTCTTAAATTGTTATTGTATCTTCTTAAGCTTCATAATTCCATGTATGGTCCTCTGAAATTGTGAGAGCACATCTTGCACTTAATACCGAAGCTTCTGGGAATGACTAAGGTTATCATACTTAAGCTTTAATATTGAATTGTAGCGGACTGTTACGTTTAGGGTATCCTTTGAGGCGTGACATTATGTGTTTGTTGAAGAGGAAAAGAATGAATTGTAGTATTATGTAAGAAATGGCTTTATGGAGAGAAGAGAGAACTTGGGAGAGAATTGTGTTTGTGTAGTAATTTTGATAGAGTTTTAGTAGGAAATAAACTGTGTGAAAGAATGAAGGAGGAATTGGGTATTTATAAAGTTTTGGAGTGGAAATTAGTGTTATTAAAATTAAATGAAATTGAAATAAAAATGGATGGGAGGACAAGGGAAGGCACCGGTTTTGCTTCTAGGAGAGGGGAGGAATTAATTTATTTTATTGTTTTGTAATAAAAAGAAGTAATATGTAAAGTGTGATGTGATTAAAGTTGTATGGGAAAGGTAAATTGTAAGGTATAGGTATGGTTGTGTATAAGAATAGAGTGTAAGAAAAAGCAAAGATAGAAAAATAATAATAAATAGTAGAAAAGTACTATAAATAGTAGACTAGACAATTAAAATATCGGTAATAAAGAAATACGCATAAATGACCTATATTTGATATTTTTAGTCACTAAAAAATTCTAAAAATGATATTTTTTGAAATCTTTATATTTTTATGAGTCTAACGGTATTGTTGAAATATTTTTGCTATCCAATGCACAAGGGCACGATTTTTGAAAACTGATCATATTCGGATCCGAAAGACACAAGAAAAAAGCGAATCTGATTTTTTAAGTTTTCCTATATTATTACGAACTACTATCCACAATTATCTCAGTTTTGTTGTCTAGGGTTTAAAAACAAGGGATTGCTGGATCTAGATTCACTAGACTAATCATAGAACTAGGTTAACTTTAGGGTTACGATTTGACTTCTAGTTATAGGGTTTACTTATATTACCAAACAATCTAGGGGCTTACACCTTATATGATAAAAATAACCTTAGAAATGGATATATCTTTTTGAATAGGTAGAAAATAGTATATTATATGCGAAATTCCGAGATAAAATGAGCAAATTATGGCCATTTTAAATTGGAATTTCATTCTATGTGATTTTAACGAACATAGTAAAATAAAATTAGAAAGTTTAAGTAGAATTTCTACGAAATACTCATCCCGAGTATTTCTTTTGTCTAGGTGATGAAGGATACGAGATTACCCTTTCTAAGGATTGCTACGACTAAGAAGATTGCGAAATGGATGAGTGAGTTATTCATCTAATTTCGTTACCTTACTTGTGGTTGTAAAGTAATGGTATTAGTATACTAAGAAAAGATAAAAATGGATATGTATGGGGAATTCGGGGATATATATATATATATATATATATGATTCTATGCTTATGCGTGAAATGAGAATTAAGAATATCGCAACTTCAAATTGCTTGTTTGAGTGTTTTGTTTACTTACTTATATGATTGCTTATTGCTTGCCAAATTGATTGATCGTCCCCTAATAAACCTTAATAAGGTTTGGCTTAAGATATATAAAACTCTCACGCATAGCATCCATCGAGTCACATCTCTTTCGGAAGGCTGCTACTGCTATGCGTAGAGTTGGATTGGTTGTTATCGTGGTGGGACCGGGCCATGTTCCTTCCTAGAGAATCCAAATTGCTTGGGGAATGCAACTCTAGGTTCAGAGCCAAGCCAACCAAATGCTTTGGGTGGGGACTTGGGGACTAGCAATAGAAGATGGAGGATCTTCATCACCAATTCCTTAACCTTCGATATGGAGGGATAAATCTATTCTATATATGGTTTCTGGATAACTATATATATTTGTATAATCACGTGATTATTACATTGAAAGCATAGCATATATGTGAAAATTTAAATGAACTTGTTTGAAACCATGGTGCGAATGTTAAGGAATACCTCACTAAGCTAGTTGTAAACTTATACCCCCATAGATTCTATTGAAACAGGTATATTCATGGCTTAAATCGAAGATCATGACATTAAGTCATGGAAGGATGTTAAACATTTATGAAGGCAATGGGAACATGAGATGAAGTTATTTTATAAGGTTCCTTATATGTAATATATGTTATGTTAGTGTTTTAGAAATTTCTAAGAAGTATATTTATTTTAACTTGAAGACAATAGGGGGTTATGTCCATAAGAATTGTAATTTACCCTGTTTATATTTTATGATAAGTATTCTCCTTATCTTGTTACTTAATTATTATCAATATAAATTACACTACTCCGATGTATTTCCTTGATTGTGATGTACGCCTTGTACATGATATGGAAGCCTCTGCATGACTGAGGCAGTCATTCTTAGGCTTTAGTATTGTGTACGGCGAATTGCCATGTTTAAGGTACCTCTTGGGGCGTGACAAATTATCTTACTAAGCTAGTGTTGCTTATATCCCTATAGCTTTTTGTTGCAGTTTCACTATTTATAGCTGGCCCCGAGAGGTTTAATTTGCTAAGTATGAGCCAAGGCTACTAAGAGCTTTTGGAGGAAGTTTGAACGACAAAATTTTGGCGTAAATTTCTAAGAAAAATCTCTATAGTAGACCTTTGAGTTATTTATACATATATACATGTTTTTTTGGCTTAGAATATTTTGGAACTTTTAAGATTTTAATCCATTAAGTACGAGAGAATGCCCTAAGATATATAAAGGTTCGATCCTGATAATTTTGTGTTTATGTTTAAAAATTCTTGCAAGCTTTTATTGTCTGCTTAAATATAATACCCCATTAGAGTCTCCTGCTATCTCGGAAGCTCGCCTTGCACATGACATCAAAGCTATTGCGTAACTATAGCAGTTATTCTCTTGCTTTAATATTATGTGCAGTGGACTGCCACTTTTAGGGTACCTTTTGGAGTGTGACAATCCAAGTTGTGGTTAAAGATATAGCCATACGTCACTTTCCCTCCATTTCAACTAGTGGTACTTAGTCTCTGCCATGGTTAGAATCGCGGGTGAGACTTCAGCCATGGTTTGTTTCATAGTCAAACAACAAACTTATTTTACTTCATTTAACAAACTAATTTCCCCTTATATAGATCTATGATTGAAGCTCAACCAAAGATTGATTTAGTATAACTATTTCAAACATAATTATATCTAACAAATTTACTAGTTAAACTTAAATCTACCATTCTTTCATTTAACCTAAAGTTCATGTGTGAGTATTTCATATAGTTTTTCTCTATTCTACTCCATAAACTATCATATTTGTTTTTGTTAAGTAAAGTTATTTTTGTTCATAATTTTTTAGCAAATATACTACAGCTTTAGACATAGTCTAAATCACATCGTAAGTATATACACATTTTTATTATATCTTAGTAAGTTTTAGTTTTAGTTCATCGATTTAGGATACCTGCTAAACTTAGTGTTTTACTCCTAAATAGTAAATCTACATGTATACATGTGTATATAACAAAGATAACTTATTGTAACTTAAAAAATAAAATTACCTTAGTTTGATTTATGTGTTCTATGTGATTGTTTTACCTACATCTTTAAAATATACTGGAAGTAGTGTTTGCGATGTGATTTCTTAAAAATTTTTTGATATTAAAGGAAAAAATTTGAAGAATTAGTTTGTGTTTTACTTGTCAACGTAGATAAAATGAAAAAGAGGGTGTAATGCCTTAAACTGAAGGCGTTATTAACCCACTACGTGTCCTCACTTGAGATAAATAGGTTAAGGCTATTATTCCACTAATCTAGAAATATAAACTATATAACATCAATCTCTCACATATAAGGGTACCTGTTTAAAAATATCTCATAATAACAAAACTTCTAAACAACTTAGTTGGCATAAACCAAAAGCTGACCTAGATTAAACTCAAACAGCATAAGAAAAGTCTCATAAAATATTTTAGAATCATAAACCATTTAAAATATGAATACAGTCTTCAACTCTAATTTCATCCAATCCAAAATATCTATAAATCAACTGGAAGATTGGCTCTACTATCATCCTCCCTATAGTCCACATAAACATCATATCCAAATAGATAGATCAAACACTACGAGATCCTCACCAGTTCCTCTAAAATAAAGAGTGAGCGTAAATGCCCAATATATCAAACTATAAACAAATATGCATGAATAAGCATCGTATAAATTTCACATGTAGCCTAATACCATATACAATAATCAAAGGTTATCATCTTTAATTAGTTAGGCAAACGGCATAGTTTAGAACCATTTGCAACTAGTCTTAAACCTGGAATATCTCATGACTCCATGAAAGCAAGTTTATATATAGAATACTTTGATACATATATATTGGTGTCAGGTACTCCCCACATGCCCTGAGTATCATCATCTCTGTGCACGACTCCACTTGAGACAACAACACACATAGATCATCAGGGCTCCGTCCCAATAGCAACAGTACGCTCGATCTACTAGACCTTGCTAAAGATAAGCAGCAAATTCAATTAAATTCGGATAATGTTATGGCAATTTATAATTACTAAGCGCACAATTACAAACAACAAGCAAGGTAAGGTCATACATGTAATAGCTCTTGAAATAGAAAACTTAATTTCACCAAAACACCTGATTACATAAGCAAAACTATCTCAAACTTGTTTTCACAAAATAGTCATACTCCTACTCTTATCTAAACCCTAAACCCAAAAGAATTACAACCTTAAGCTCATACATACCTTCCTCCTTTTGATTGTAAAACTACAAAATCTCCAAAAATAAAGTTTCTTGAAAAATTCCTCCAATAACTGTGATTCCCTTCAACATCAACAAGAAATTTAGAAAGGATCACAATTTTATATCACCAAAAGGATTGAAAAGAATAAACTTACCTATTTCTTGATTCTTCATCTACCTTGATTGAAGAACACGAAATCCCAACAAGAAACTTAGGGTTTTCTCCAAAACTCATCCTAGATTAACTTCCTTCAAAACCAATAAGAAAACTTTAGGAAGGGATCATTCTTTTAGTAGCTAAAGAATTGAAAAGGATCAATCTTACATAATTCTTGAATCTCGATTATCCTTGAAGCAAGGTCATAGGTTAAAGAGGTATTCTATAGCTTAGGAAAGGTTTTAGAGAAGAAGAAATAGGGATAGGCTTATGTAAAGAACTTGGAAATTTGTACAAATTTTGTGTAGTAAAGTTGGCATATAGGCTAGCGGCTTATGAACATAAGCTAGCGGTCTAAATTTTACACTGGCAACTTAAACTTCAAAAAATGAAAATCTGGCCATGTAAGCTGGCACCAACGTTGGTAGCATACAGGTTTAAGACCGGTGGCATAAATGCCTAGGCCAGCAGCCTAAGAGCAACTTTGAGCTTTCTTCCCATATCTTTCTTAAATGACTCTCATTTGATCAAATGTATCTGTCATATGTCAACAAATTATTATCCATTTTAAGGTGGATCATAAAACTCTCTTATTTTTTAATAAATGACAGTTTTACCCTTCATTATAAATTATTTATTTTTACATTAAAGAGGGTTTTCACTACAAAAAAAATGGCAGCAACAAGGAGTTTGTTATTATCTAGTTTTGTGTTTGATAAATGATATACTGTACTGATTATATTAATTATATTAGTATAGTAGATTTTTAAAAAATTTGTATTTATCTTCTAAAGATGATGACGTCCAGCTGATATACATTTTAAATTCCAGCTGCTTCTTTTACAAGTAAGAGTGTAAAATACACTTAGTTTTAAATTATCATTTCAGCAATTAATGAGATAACCTTTATGAAAAGTGGAGAAGTTTTCCCTCCTCAAGTGTTTATGGTAAAACAAATTTACTAAATATCTGTACAGTTTTGAAAGAAATTCAAGTGTAGATTTAAGAATTAAAGTGTATTATGTATATAAGATGAACAATTTATGATACCATATAAACATTAATGAATATTTAAAACAAATTATTAATTATTTCAAGACAATAGAATTAAAGACAACATTTAGGTTTCAGATTTCATGAAAGTTAATTTTTAAACTAATATTTAGTGTTTTATTTTTACACAATCTATTTCTAAGACAACATTAACAACCTAGCATACTCTAAAGTTGTAGTGGTTCACACTATACTTGTCAGCCCCATAGGGTATCCTAAACATAACAGCCCGCCACATACTATATAAGACTCTCGAATTCCTATCCGAGCCCTTCGGGAGTCTTGTATAGATGTAAAGCATCTCTTTACGATAATAGAATACTCAACCAATGGAGTTAAGTAGTTTAATGTGACATCATTAGACATAGATAATAAACCAAAACGCCTAATTATACTTCACAAAATCTAAAGGGCATTCCCCCGTAAAATAATATCAAGTCCATTACAGTCATCCAGAGTCCTTTAGTTTCCAATGGAAGTCTATACAAAAATGAAGTAAACTTCTATGGGAAGCTCCTATCTCCGGTACCTGAGCTGTGGCTTCCCTCGGTCTAAGCCAGATAAACTCGTGCTGCAATAAGTAAAAACTATGGGGGTGTAAGCTAACTAGCTTAGTGAGTAAGAACTTCCATATCACAATTAAGTACAATTCATTCAAACAAGTGATTATTCAAGCAAGTGTATGCATAAAACAAATGAGTTCAACAAACATATGACCAACCGGAAATCATATGTGGATGGACTTGCACTCTCCATCCCGGGTTAGTAGATTAACGAATCCTGCAGTACGATGCCGTTTAAGCTCACGGTCAACTGAACAATAATTCATTTTATGGATCATGATTAACCAACAATTTCATTTTATGAATCACGATTAACCAACATATTCGTTTTATGGATCACTAAAAACCAACCAATGCTAATGCTCCATCCCCATCGTGATATGAATGAATCCAATTACAATTAAAGTCAAATATACATTAATTCAATTCTTTTAGGTGGCCAACTATTATTCGCAGACATTCAATATAAAATACTAGCTAATCAATCAATAGCTTAACACCCGGTTTCGATATTCCTTAAGTTCCATTTCACACATCAACAGCAGACAATTATATAACTCCCATATACCCCATCATACATATCCATTTTTATCTTTGCCTACACCACTAGTGCCACTACATTACAATCACAACCATTAATTGAGAGTGGAAGTAGTACTCACTCGGCCATTGGATGGTCTTTCGTAGTAATAATCGGATGGTAAGGTGTCGTCTTGCTCAGGATCACCTACCAAGTAAGAATAATCCTAATGAGATTCTCATCATGTAACTAATCCAAGCTATGCATCTAAACTAGATGAATTCGGAATTCTCGCTATTTGTGGAAGCTCC
Source organism: Combretum micranthum (assembly GCA_024138025.1). NCBI lineage: Eukaryota > Viridiplantae > Streptophyta > Magnoliopsida > Myrtales > Combretaceae > Combretum > Combretum micranthum. Next base: position 37,378 of record JAMXBD010002401.1, on the reverse strand, counting down.
GACTTAAAACGGCCATAACTTGGTCATTTTAACTCGGAATTTCGAAAATTTTATATCGATCTCTATCTACTTCGAAAGATCTATCTATTTCTAATATTATTTTCAAGTTTTGAAAACATTAAGGTCACGGAACAGTGGGATCAGTTCTGTTCTGTCACTTTCTCAATTTCAAAAATTGTTTCGCTTTTGATAAAAATGTTCCTAGTTGATGATTCATGTATAGATGGTATATGAATGAATTCCTAATATGAATGTGATGTAATGAATTCAATACATGCAAGTCTTGATGATTTTTGATGATGAACTCTTAGAACTCCTAATTGTTATAAAATTCCACAAGGTTATTCTTAAAGAGTTATTCTTCCCAATTTTACATTCCCTAGGGTTCCTACAATTTTATTCTTGAAATTCACTTGTTATCTAAATAAAAAATAAGTTCTCAAAGTCTATATTAATCATGACCTTCATTTATGCATAAAAATCCACATTTTTCATTTGGTAAACATGTTTTTAAACAAGCTGTTTGTAAAAATCCGAATTTTGTAAATTTCATTTCCTTGCATTTTCCTTATGAGAAAACTTGTTTAGGGCATCAAAAATTGAACCTCCAATATATCTATCCTCTAAAGGCTTCATTTAACTCATAAAACATGCCATCTAAGCTTGGATACTAAGTGTTCATGTAGGCATCACCTAAAAATACGAATTTGACTATACATCCACATATCCATTATTTTCATTCTAACTTTACTACTTGTTTTACATTTTCCTCATGCCTAAACTTATGAAAATTATTCCTTCAAGATATCTATTGCACATACCCTTCATTTTTCATGGGAAATATGAGTTTAATGATGGTTTTGGTGGTTTTTGAAGTAGGGTTCTAAATCCATCCGAATTTCCAACAAACCATATCTAACAAAACCTTTTCTTTTTCAATCTTTTGCCTTCTATACATGGAGATCTACTACCTAAGATATCTATACATAAACAAGGCTATATTTTTATGATCATCAATGCATGGAAATCAAAAAATAACTCTATGATCATACATGTAGATGAAGATGTGGATGTCTAAACATTAGATCTACTAAATATAGTGCATGAATCATAAACTTATGGCATGAACATCAATATATATGCAAGATCTCTACTTTACATGCATGAACAAGAAGATATCTTAACATAAACTCATCTAAACACTAGATCCATGTCTTGTGATGGCTTGATATTCTTGTTCAAGTGTTTTCATGTCCCTAGCATGAGCTCATTGGGATTAAATGAGAAAACACACAAGAGATAGCTTTGCCATTACAAGATCTAGGAAGAACAAAGCTTAAATCAACATACCAATGGAGATCAAAGGTAGAAATGAAGAAGATTTGAGTTGGAAATGTGAGAGGAAGAGGAGGGGCTCACGGCAACTTAAGGAAGGGGAAAGAGAGAGTTTTTCTCTTTTGAAAAAAAAAATGAACAAGTAGAAATGAAGAGAGAGAAAGAACATTTAGTATATATATATTAAGTGGATTAGGGTTTTAGTTGAATTAATTGAGTAAAAATAAATCAATTGGAGAGGGAAAAGGGGGGGGGGGGGGGGGGGGGGGGGGGGGGGTGCCGGCCTTAGGGTGTAGTGTGTGTGTGTGTGTGTGTTTTGAATTTTGATATTTTGTAATTTAAGTAATTAAAATGTAATAATTAATTAAGAGACAAAATTCTTGGAAAAGAAAATTGAAATGAGTAGTTGTAAGGATGTAAGAATAGGGTATGGGTAGTGTGTAGTGTAGGTTGTACTTGTGAATAGTAGACAAGACATCTACTTTACCGGTTGTAACGAAAACACGGGAAAAGCTATAACTGTAATTTTTATAGCCGAAAATTATAAAATTGATATTTTTGGAATCCTTATAAAATTACGGTTCTAATGAATATTCCGGAACATTTTTCTGAGTTCGTGGTCCGGGGCACGCTTTTCCGTAATTGAGCTCGGGAAGGCCCAAATTGAAAAATTCCCGAATTTAAAACTTTCAAAGGTCTAAAATATACTTTAGAACAATAATTCAACTTCATTTACTTTATAAAACTTCTTTTATTATGAAACCGAAGGAAAGCCGGATTTAGGGTTCCTAAGCTTCTCTTACTAGACTCAAACTGGACCGGATTAGGGTTTCGCTTCCAATTCCCGGGGTTTCTTAACTACTGAGAATACCGGGGTTTACAACCTCCCCACCTTAAATAAAGTTTTGTCCTCAAAACGGAACTGACGTACCTTGTCCTTCAAAACTCGGGTACTTCTCCGGATTTCATCTTCAGCTTCCCAGGTTGCTTCCTCAAAGGCATGATTCCTCCATAACACTTTAACGTAGTGAATGTCTTTGTTCGTAGCCTTTGGTTTTCTTATCCAATATTCACTGGGTGTTCTCATATGTCAGGTTTTCTTCAGCTGAATTGGTTCCAACTCCAGAATCCTTTCCGGGTCGGCAACGTACTCTCAATACTGACACATGGAATACATTGTGGATCCCGGACAATTTGGTGGCAGGCTAGCCGATATGCCAGATCTCCGACCCTTTCCAAGATTTCAAAAGGTCCAATGTATCTCGGGCTTAACTTCCCTTGTGTACGCATCCTCTTAATACTTTTAATCGGGTTTATCTTTAGGTACACATGATCACCCACCTTGAATTCAAGTTCTCTTCTTTTCAAGTCTGCCCAACTCTTTTGCCGGTCCTGAGCTTCTTTCATTTTCGCTGAATCAACCTCACTTTATCTGCGGCTTCTTGTACCAATTCCGGCCCAATAGCTACCTTTTCCACTTCATCCCAAAACAAAGGGGATCTACAGCGCCGTCCATACAGAGCTTCATACGGTGGCATCTGAATGGTGGAGTGATAGCTGTTATTGTAGGCAAACTCAATTAGATGTACATGACTATCCCAACTCCCTTTGAATTCCAAGGCACACGCTCTCAGCATGTCTTCTAGGGTTTGGATCGTCCGCTCAGACTGTCCATCGGTCTGAGGGTGATAAGCCGTACTAAAATGCAATTTGGTGCCCAAGCTCTTTTGCAAGCTTGTCCAAAACTTGGACACGAATCTCGGGTCTCTATGAGATAATCCCTGCAGGTATGCCATGTAACCGTACGATCTCTCTGATATAGATCTTGGCTAATCTTTCCATTGAGTAGGTCATATTTATGGGTAAGAAATGCGCCGACTTGGTTAACCGATCCACTATCACCCATATTGCATCACAACCAGATGGAGTCTTGGGAAAACCACACACAAAATCCATGGATATCTGATCCCACTTCCATTCAGGAATAGGTAAAGGCTTTAGCAATCCACCCGGTCTCTGGTGCTCTACTTTCACCTGTTGACATACGGACATTTCATTACATAATCTGCCACATCTCGCTTCATGCCATTCCACCAATAGCGGCTTTTCAAATCTTGATACATTTTGGTACCTCCCGGATGCATGGTATATCCGGAGTTATGAGCTTCACTCATTATTTCTTTCCTCAACTCCTCATCCTCTGGCACGCACAGTCTTCCCTTCATTCTGATCACGTCCTCATCATCTATGGCAAAGTCAAGGTACTTTCCTGCTTGGGTTTCCCTTTTTATCTTTTGTATCACCTCGTCATACCTTTGGGCTTCTTTGATTCTCTCTATGAGGGTCGGTTCCAGTGCCAGGTTGGATATCTCAAGCTCAGCGCTTTGGTCTATGAACTCAATCCTTAGCTTCTCAAACTCCTTAATCAAATCTCTTTGACTTGTGATCAAGGCGGCTACTTCCCCGTGTTTTTCCGACTTAGGGCATCCGCGACCGCATTAACTTTCCCTGGACAGTAATTTATTCCCAGATCATAATCTTTTATTAATTCCAGCCATCTCCTTTGTCTCATGTTTAGCTCTTTCTGTGTGAACAGGTATTTAAGACTTTTATGATCGTGTATATCTCACACCTTTGTCCATATAGATAATGTCTCCATAGCTTCAAAGCGAAGACAACGGCAGCTAATTCCAAATCATGTGTAGGGTAGTTCTGCTCATGTGGTCTCAATTGCCGAGAAGCATATGCAATAACTTTCCCTTCCTGCATCAAGACACATCCAAGGCCATTCCTTGAGGCGTCACTGTGCACCGTATAGGACTTTTCTGGGTCTGGTAAAACTAAGATCGGTGCCGATACCAATCGTCGTTTCAATTCCTGAAAGCTCTGTTCCCTCTTGTCCGTCCAAACGAATTTCTCATTCTTTTGAGTCAATTGAGTCAGTGGCTTGGCTATCTTAGAGAAGTCCTTCACAAACTTGCGATAGTAGCCAGCTAATCCCAAGAAACTTCTTACTTCGGTAACCGTTTGCGGTGGTTTCCAATCCACTACAGCCTTGATCTTTTGGGGTCAACTGATATCCCTCACCGGTTACTACATGTCCAAGAAATGATATTTGTCCAACCAAAAATCACATTTGGACAGTTTGGCGTAACTTGTTATTCCTTAAGGTTTAACGCCAAACGAAGATGTTCCTCGTGTTGCTCTTTGGTCTTCGAATATATGAGGATGTCGTCTATGAAGACTATCACACACTTATCCAAAAGTGGCTTATAACTCTATTCATAAGGTCCATAAATGCAGCTGGTGCATTAGTCAGCCCGAACGACATTACCAAACTCGTAGTGTCCATAACGAGTACGAAAAGCCGTCTTTGGTACATCCTGGCTTAATCCTCAACTGATGTATCCCGAACGTAAATCAATGCGTGAAAACACCAAGCCCCTTGTAGTTGATCAAACAAATCATCAATTCTTGGCAAGGGATACCGATTCTTGACAGTCACTTTATTCAACTCACGATAGTCGATACACAATCTCATCGATCCATCTTTCTTCTTTACAAACAAAACGGGTGCGCCCCATGGCGATACACTTGGTCTTATAAATTTTTGATCCAAAAGTTCTTGCAACTGTGTCTTTACTCCTTCAACTCAGCCGGTGCCATCCGGTATGGTGCTTTGGATATCGGTTCGGTGTTTGGAGCCAAAACAATCTCAAAATCAATTTCTCTTTTGGTGGTAATCCTGGTAAGATCTCTGGAAACACATCCAAATATTCATTTACCACTGGTATATCCCTTTCCTCACGGGTTTCCTCTTCATCCAAGACACCTTCAATTGGTATTATCTCTTCATCCTCCATCATCAACTCAAACGAGTTTACACCAAACCTTCTCGGGACTAGGGTTTCTCCCACAAATTCTACTTTTTCCCCCATTTGATCATAGAAACTCACTGTTTTCTTTTGACAATCCACTATTGCTTTTACCTTGCTTAGCCAACTCATTCCGAGGATAACTTCGTATTTATTCATCTCCAATATTATTAAATCGCTTTTGGAGCTGTGTCCATGAACTTCCAATGGACAATCCTTTATCAATTCTCGGGTTGACAACGCTTCCTGTGGGGGTCTTAATCCTCAAACTAACCGTAGTTGTGGCTATAGGCAATCCCAGTTGGTTAGCCAAACTATTGGTGATGAATGAGTGAGTCGCTCCCGTGTCAAATAAAACATAAGCCTCCACGCTATTCACCCGTATGTGTCCTGAGGTCAACAAATATCCATCACATATGAACCCTAAACACTCTTAAGGCTATCTACATAGGGTTCCTACTTCCAGCTTTCCCATAACATATTCAATTTCATTCAGCAACAATTCAAATTAATAACTTAAATTTTACTAAGGAGGGTTTCTGTTACTAACCTGTCACCAGGCCGCATCGTGCCTTCGCTTTGATCCAGGCTGCCAATTCCACTTCCTCTCCTCATCTTCTCACCATCCACTGGCCTCGAAGTTATATAACCTCATCCCATGCATTGCTGAAGCTGCTCGGCTCCCACTTTTGTTACCCGACCTCATGGGGTTGGTATTACTTGAAGTTCCAAAGGGTCGAGCGGCCACGCTTTTCCGTTGGGGACATTCAGAGGCTAGGTGTCCCTTTTCCTTACAAATAAAGCAAGTCACGGCCAGCTTCTTCGGGCATGTATAAACCATGTGGCCAGCATCACCACAAAAGTAACATTTTCCTCAAAGCGGACATTGCCTGGGAGCATGCGTCCCCTTACATTTCCAGCACGTGACATTGGTCTTAATCTGGGTCGGCTTACTACTAGACTCATCCTTAAACCCCTGGTACGGTCTGTACCTCTTTCCTTTGAATCCTGAACTCGAGGCGTCAAACGGCCTCTTTCCAAATACCCTCTTTTCAGGCTCCTGGTACTTCCTTTTTCTGGCCCCTTCAATTACCCGGGCCTTCTCTACCATTTCAGGATATGTCCTAACTCCAAACTCTTCCAACTTGATCCGCAATTCCTCATCTAAGCCTCCCAAAATACTTGCTTCTTCAATTCTTCACTATCCCTGAAAGACTCAGGTGCATACTGCAGCAAGTGAACGAACTCGGTTTCATACTGTTCTACTTCCTCCCCTTTTGCTTAACATGGAGGAAATCAGCACTATATTTCACTCTCAAGCTGGAGGGAAAATAATTGTTCAGAAATTCCCGGCGAAAGGTTTCCCAAGTGACCGGGGAAGTCAAGTTCCTTCTCTTGGAGTCCCACCAGACCCTCGCGTTATACCTCAGCATATATGTTCCATATTCCAACTGCAGATAAGGTGGAATTTCATATGCAGCAAAAGATCGCTCAACCTGAGCTAACCAGTCTGCTTCATCTGGTTTACCGAATGCTCCATCAAAATACCGGTTGCTCTTAATAAAGTCCGGTAAGGAGCTCGGTGGGTTCTATATGGTGGGGGGTGGCGGCAATGGCACATTATAGGAATGCTCCTCTTGTGGAGCCGGTGCCTCTGCAGTCATTTCCCGATGATCTGCGGGTGGTGGATGTGGGGCCGAATCCCGGGCACTTTGCCCTGGGTGCGGGTTCTGAACCGGGTTCTGATTTTGGATGAAGGTGTTCAGAAGATTGGCAATTGTCCAATCGCATTTAACACATCACCCTGTTGATTTGGGTGCACTCCTTGAGTTAGGTGGAGGTGCAGCCGGTTGATCGGCTTCATTCGGAAGAGACCCTTGTTCCCGATTCCGAATCCGTCGGTTTCGTCTGTTTATACATTGTTTAATGAATTTTTAGTATTCTTAGGAGGTTTTAGATTTCGAAAGGACTAGATTTGTTAACAATTCAAAAATTGCAAAAATTTGGAAATCAAACTTAAAAGAAATGGAATTTCATAAATTCATAATCATATGGAGACAAAAGTATTCATACATAGGGTAACAAGTTGAAATTTCATAACAATAGTGTGAATAAATGAATGCTCATGCAATTTATATGCGGTTAATGTTCTTTATGCCTCATGTCTAGCATGCATGCTTTTCACAACTCCTTTCCTTTGAAATAAACACGATCCTTCATTACTTTAGCGAGCCATACAAATATTACATCAAGATTTTTGTCCCCAAAATTTGGCTAGCTATACTCCAATTCCGATTCTAAACATTTTCCCTATTCCCGAAAACATGACAAAATACAGGGAAAAAGAAGCAATAAAATACTAACTATCCTGAAATCCTAAGGCAAATTGGCATCCCGCATTGCCTACTACAAAATAAGAAAATCAGGACTCCACTTGGACTTCATGGGTTAGCTATCATCTCGGTCTCTACTCATCACTAGAGTCATCGGAGGTCGAGCTAGGAGGTCTCCTGCTAGAAGAACCACCGTCGTCCCGTCGGATAAACAAACTAAGGTATTCCCTCGTAGTCATCCTCGCTTCCTAGTAGGTCGGACTAAAGGTTCTTGGTCTTCACTTTCCTCCTCTTCCTCCGTGCCTTGCCCTTCCCTCGGCTCACTTCATTCTCCTCACCTCTAACTTCAGGCTCACTCACTTGAGTCTCCACTACCTCGTTTTCTCTCACCGGATCTCCACCCATGTCTTCTACCTCCATAGGCTCGGGGGCCACAGGTTCTGCTACTACTATATCAAGTACAGGTGGATTTTCTCCCTCCATATAAACATCTCTCCATATCATGGGGTCAAACTCGGGTTCCACCCTACCACTATCCGGTATCTCCAGCTCCCGATTAAAATCCCATACAATTTGGTCGGGTTCCGGATTCACTTCTGCTTCCGGCTCGATGGGTGGGGTAGGGGTTCTAGGGACTACATTTTCCTCCCAATTAGGATCCTCCTCGGGGTCCTCTTCTTCTTCTTCTTCTTCCTCATTCTCTTCAATCACAGGCGCCCCATTCAATTGCATGCCTATGTCAGTGGCTGGAGGTGGAGCTATCACTCGGGTGGGAGAATGTCTAAATAAACCGCATGCCAAGTGATATGGTTCCATGCGTCTGCTATGTTCCAATCATGGTGGTCATACAAGTTGTCATGGGCATACACATATAAGGGTCCTATAGGGATCCATACCCTAAAATCTGGAGGGGTTCGGTTTCCCCCATTCTTCAAAATAAATGTAGCCTCCCTAGTCATGGGCTCGCGCCCATACTCAACCATGATTCTCTCCAAAGTATAGATCGTCTCCAATTTAGTCCAACTCCTTCTCCCCATGGGATCATACCTCAACCGGTCGACTACAGCAGCCCACCTTGTGTATCTCAATCCATCTTTCCACAGTTTGAACATTTCCCCTATAGTCCGGGGATGTCTGGCTAGGGCAAAGTCTTCGCACAATTCTCTCAACCTTAACCTATACTCCACCATAGTCTCATCATTCCTCTTGGTGAAGTTTCTGGCTCGTTCCCTGGTCTCACCCAAGGAGACCTACAACAATATAAGACTCCTAATCAGACTTAGCAAGAAAACGTTTTTAACTCCATTTGAACCTATTAGTTAGATTTCTAAGTCCGGTTTCTTTAATTCTATTGTCTTGTTTTATAACCTAGGGCTCTGATACCAACTTAAACTGTCACGCCCCATAGGGTATCCTAAACGTAACAGCCCGCCACATACTATATAAGACTCTCGAATTCCCTATCCGAGCCCTTCGGGAGTCTTGTATAGATGTAAAGCGTCCCTTTACGACAATAGAATACTCAACCAATGGAGTTAAGTAGTTTAATGTGGCATTCATTAGCCATAGATAATAAACCAAAACGCATAATTATACTTTACAAAATCTAAGGGCATTCCCCGCAAAATAATATCAAGTCCATTACAGTCATCCAGAGTCCTTTAGTTTCCAACGGAAGTCTATACAAAAATGAAGTAAACTTCTATGGGAAACTCCTATCTCCGTACCTGAGCTGTGGCTTGCCTCGGTCTAAGCCAGATAAACTCGTGCTGCAATAAGTAAAAACTATGGGGGCGTAAGCTAACTAGCTTAGTGAGTAAGAACTTCCATATCACAATTAAGTACAATTCATTCAAACAAGTGATTATTCAAGCAAGTGTATGCATCAGACAAATGAGTTCAACAAACATATGACCAACCGGAAATCATATGTGGATGGACTTGCGCCCTCCATCCCGGGTTAGCAGATTAACGAATCCTACGGTACGATGCCGTTTAAGCTCACGGTCAACTGAACAATAATTCGTTTTATGGATCACGATTAACCAACAATTTCGTTTTATGGATCACGATTAACCAACATATTTGTTTTATGGATCACGAAAAACCAACCAATGCTAATGCTCCATCCCCATCGTGATATGAATGAATCCAATTACAATTGAAGTCAAATATACATTAATTCAATTCTTTTAGGTGGCCAACTATTATTCGCAGACATTCAATATAAAATACTAGCTAATCAATCAATAGCTTAACACCCGGTTTCGATATTCCTTAAGTTCCATTTCACACATCAACAGCAGACAATTATATAACTCCCATATACCCCATCATACATATCCATTTTTATCTTTGCCTACACCACTAGTGCCACTACATTACAATCACAACCATTAATTGAGAGTGGAAGTAGTACTCACTCGGCCATTGGACGCCGGTCTTTCTAGTAGTAATAATCGGACGGTAAGGTGTCGTCTTGCTCGGGATCACCTACCAAGTAAGAATAATCCTAATGAGATTCTCATCATGTAACTAATCCAAGCTATGCATCTAAACTAGATGAATTCGGAATTCTCGCTATTTGCGGAAGCTCCGACTTAAAACGGCCATAACTTGGTCATTTTAACTCGGAATTTCGCAAATTTTATATCGATCTCTATCTACTTCGAAAGATCTATCTATTTCTAATATTATTTTCAAGTTTTGAAAACATTAAGGTCACGGAACAGTGGGATCAGTTCTGTTCTGTCACTTTCTCAATTTCGAAAAATTGTTTCGCTTTTGATAAAAATGTTCCTAGTTGATGATTCATATATGGTATATGAATGAATTCCTAATATGAATGTGATGTAATGAATTCAATACATGCATGGTCTTGATGATTTTTGATGATGAACTCTTAGGAACTCCTAATTGTTATAAAATTCCACAAAGGTTATTCTTAAAGAGTTATTCTTCCCAATTTTACATTCCCTAGGGTTCCTATGATTTTATTCTTGAAATTCACTTGTTATCTAAATAAAAATAAGTTCTCAAAGTCTATATTAATCATGACCTTCATTTATGCATAAAAATCCACATTTTTCATTTGGTAAACATGTTTTTAAACAAGCTATTTGTAAAAATCCGAATTTTGTAAATTTCATTTCCTTGCATTTTCCTTATGAGAAAACTTGTTTAGGGCATCAAAAATTGAAGCTCCAATATATCTATCATCTAAAGGCTTCATTTAACTCATAAAACATGCCATCTAAGCTTGGATACTAAGTGTTCATGTAGGCATCACCCAAAAATACGAATTTGACTATACATCCACATATCCATATTTTTCATTCTAACTTTACTACTTGTTTTACATTTTCCTCATGCCTAAACTTATGAAAATTTTCCTTCAAGATATCTATTGCACATACCTTCATTTTTCATGGGAAATATGAGTTTAAAGATGGTTTTGGTGGTTTTTGAAGTAGGGTTCTAAGCATCCGAATTTCCAAAACATTTCTAACAAAACCTTTTCTTTTTCAATATTTTTGCCTTTATACATGGAGATCTACTGCCTAACATATCTATACATAAACAAGACTATATTTTTATGATCATCAATGCATGGAAATCAAAATAACTCTATGATCATACATGTAGATGAAGATGTGGATGTCTAAACATTAGATCTACTAAATATAGTGCATGAATCATAAACTTTATGGCATGAACATCAATATATATGCAAGATCTCTACTTTACATGCATGAACAAGAAGATATCTTAACATAAACTCATCTAAACACTAGATCCATGTCTTGTGATGGCTTGATATTCTTGTTCAAGTGTTTTCATGTTCCTAACATGAATTCATTGGGATTAAATGAGAAAACACACAAGAGATAGCTTTGCCATTACAAGATCTAGGAAGAACAAAGCTTAAATCAACATACCAATGGAGATCAAAGGTAGAAATGAAGAAGATTTGAGTTGGAATGTGATAGGAAGAGGGAGGGGGCTCACGGCAACTTAAGGAGGGGAAAGAGAGAGTTTTTTCTCTTTTGAAAAAAAAATGAACAAGTAGAAATGAAGAGAGAGAAAGAACATTTAGTATATATATTAAGTGGATTAGGGTTTTAGTTGAATTAATTGAGTAAAAATAAATCAATTGGAGAGGGAAAAAGGGGGGGGGGGGCACCGGCCTTAGGCTAGTGTGTGTGTGTGTGTATGTTTTGAATTTTGATATTTGTAATTTAAGTAATTAAAATGTAATAATTAATTAAGAGACAAAATTTCTTAGAAAGAAAATTGAAATGAGTAGTTATAAGGATATAAGAATAGGATATGGGTAGTGTGTAGTGTAGGTTGTACTTGTGAATAGTAGACAAGACATCTACTTTACCGGTTGTATCGAAAACACGGGAAAAGGATATAACTGTAATTTTTATAGTCCGGAAAATTATAAAATTGATATTTTTGGAATCCTTATAAAAATACGGTTCTAATGAATATTCTAGAACATTTTCCTAAGTTCGTGGTCCGGGGCACGCTTTTCCGTAATTGAGCTCGGGAAGGCCCGAAATTAAAAAATTCCAGAATTTAAAACTTTCAAAGGTCTAAAATATACTTTAGAACAATAATTCAATTTCATTTACTTTATAAATTTTCTTTTATTATGAAACCGAAGGAAAGCCAGATTTAGGGTTCCTAAGCTTCTCTTACTAGACTCAAACTGGACCGGATTAGGGTTTCGCTTCCAATTCCCGGGGTTTCTTAACTACTGAGAATACCAAGGTTTACAATACTTAGAATTATATAATTATTATAAAATTTACTATGCCATGTAATCTTATCGTTGGTATTTTTTATTTCTATGAAAATTTAGCTTTCTAATTTCTAGATTGAGTTAAGGGAAAACTTAGGGATTACAGGTTGCAAAATAAAAATGGAATATTCTTATTTATTATATATTATCATTTTATATAATATCTAAAAAGATAGATACAAGCTATCTTGAAACTTGTACCTTCTATAGTATAGTACAAGTTTTAGGATGAGTATAGGTTATGAAGAACTCATACCTATAGCCCACTCTATGAGAGCAGGTTATGAAAAATTTATACTTATACCTTACTCAATGATCCTTAATACCTACTTGGAGCTTACCTAGTCAAATAAGATATAGGTGGGTATCTTGTATGACCTGGTCACCTGTTCACCCTTAGATACATAATATCTAATAATCTTTATTATTAATATGATAAATTGTTTTACTTAACTTTTAGTTAAAAGTTAGTCAACAAGCACATAGCACAAACATTAACATCATCCTAGTGATCCGCTATACTCAACTAACCATCCTAGAAGCGTGCCTTAGTTTATTATCAAATTGAAACATGCTTTGATAGCATTTAGTTCTATCATGTACCAAATAAGGTCTAAAGTGCTAATAGTTTCGCTTCGATAACAATTATGCAGTTTATAACAAATTTCAAATTAAGAAATTCTCATTTAAATTTCATAAATAATAGTGAATAATCTCTCAATAATACATTAGGAACTTCATAATACAAATATTAAACACTTAGATTAATAACAAAACAATGTCTAACCTCTAAACATCTAGCTTATTAAGTCTCTTACCAACATTCAACTCATAGTAGTTAAAGCATCCATATCAGCACCATCATCATCATCGCCTAGAAAAAGGGAATGAATGAGCCAATGCCTAGTACATTAGCAACACAAGCACACGTGATATAATCACACGCACTTATTCTAATGCAATGAAATAACTAACCATTTAAATCTTTAATTAAGGTATAGCAAAATAACATGGAGCACTCACATTCCAACAACATATTAAGGGAATCTAAGAGTCCTAAATAGTAGTAACTGTTCAGGAGATTGATATAGACAGTCTAGATACCTATATCTCCTAGCTCTATATTAATGATTAGCCTCGTTTATGGGTCACAGTCGTTACTCATCCTACGCTCGTAAGTCCATCAAACTATTTAGCCTTGGGGCCTATTACTCTATAACAAACAAATGCAACTTCTATCCGATTCAAATAAGCATTACCCTGCTATTGTTCATCCTATCAGTTACCTGCTGAGCCACCCATGGTAGCCTAAGCACCTAAGTACTATACTAACATCGCCACGTAAGTCTATCCCTTCCTGGACTAGATCTCAAAAAGGACACAAGCGCACTCAAGCAATCATTATTTATGTGGTCTTTAAGTCTTAATTCATTTTAGGATGCCTATCTTAGCAAGTAACACCCAAGTTACTGCATACCTATACTCAAATAGGAGCTTAATCTCATAGTAGATGATAGGAAATCCAAAGAATAAGAATATGAGGAAGAAAATTTTCTCAAATAAGTTTTAAGTCACCAACTTAACCATTTATTCTTATTATATTAATTATTACTCTATTCTCATGTTATTTATACACATTACCTATTCTAGTTTGAGATTTCACTTGAATTCCTTTCTTAAAATATTACTTCATAGATCAATATCAAGTTCTAAAGTTTTTTTTTTTTAGTTTTAAATCATTTTATATAGTGAAGTTCATTAACTACTTATCTTAACCATTCAAGCTTATTTATCATAATTAATTCCTTCAGTGATATTCTTAATAACATATCTTATAAGTAGTCAAATAAACTTTTATCAAGTAGGATAACCCATTTAAGATATAATAGTTCATTCATATCATTAATATGTTAACTTTACTTAGAAAATTTTCATGTCGAGTTAATGATATTAAACAAGTGTTTCATGGGAGGTAACCTATGCTTTGTTTTATGTTCTATCGTGTAGTAATTTTGTTTATTCTATGTTACTTGTGGTCTAATATGTTTTGTGGTGTTAATTTTGTAGATATCCAATGTTTTAGGCTGAATATATGTCAAGAAAGATCAATTGAGGGAGCGCATTATAAAATCGTTTGGAAAATTCATGCTAAGTATGTGAAAAGCCAAGAAAACATAATCATAGGAGATAGCACCGCCTGCCACACACTTTATGCATTAGCGTGACAAAACAGGGCGATCCCCCTGTTAGTTACGGGTGTGACGGGGTCGTATCAAACGATAGCGACTACAATCTATCTAAAGAAGAAGGGTGAAAATGATCAGAGGATATCATGCCCATGATAAGAGGAATTATGCAAAATTCTGACGATTCAAGAAGATGGTGGCACTTATTGCAGCCATGATGGTGGAGCTCTAATCTAATGTTGAGGTTAGAGAGGATCACAACCCGCATTATTGCCGTGACCAAGGTAAGTATGGTTTTATTTTTTTAGATCAAAGAAGATCAGGGCTAGTGTAACGACCGCGGTCTAGGATAGGTTTTCACACAATCTCCATGTCATAGGAAGTCACGGCTTGATCCCGACCATGATTTAAGGCACTACCTAGTACCATATAAGCATGATTTCACTTTCTCTCTCCTCACTTTTGAAATTAACGCACATTCTTTCTCTCATTTTCCTTCTGTCTCACTGTCTCACGACACCCACATATCCATGCACTCAAATTCACCTATTTGCACACTTAGACTCACAAATCCTTAAAGAGTAACAGCAAAGAGGTATGTAAATCTCACTTATACTATTATTTCTCATTAAAAAATTGGTGTATTCAAGACCACATGAAGATTTTAGGGTTTTGCTGTTCCTAGTATATTAGTGCTTCATCTCGCAAATCTATAGATATAATAATATAATCTATGATTTTATTATTCAATCATCAATAACAAAGCTCATGAACACAAGATTATAAGTTTAGATTACTTACTTATGATGTAGAAAAACACTATTTTAACTACTACTACCACCAAACAAAGAATTACTTGTTGTGGAAATTTCTTAAACACACCTCCTCTCTCTTCTTGATTTTTTTTATTATCCTAAAATAAATTTTGTTTAAGCATTGTGATTAAAAGATTAGATAATTTAGGAAATTGTTAACCTTTTCTCTTTGATTTCTCCTATATAGATGTCTAAATTTAAAGAGAGAGAGTTGTTTGTGTTTTTCTTCTAATGGAAGTTTAGAGAGAGTTTTAAGAGTATGAGAGGGTGATTTCTCTAAGAAGCCTTGAAATATGAGTAATGAGAGGAAAGAGCAAACTAAGTCTTTTATATGGGGGTTAAGATGTCTTAAACATATAAATTATACGTTTGAGATAAAAATTACTTATATGCTCAATGTTTTGTATTGTTTAAGTAAGTTATGTAAATAGTCATTCTTATCCCTCCTACTTATGTTATGACATGTGACATATATTAATTAGTATTCTCATTTTTAAATTGCTTGCTCTAAAAATATTAGATTCGTAATTGTTGTACTACTTTATTCATTCTTAAAACTTGCTTATTATATATATATTAAATACTATTATTATTGCTATTAATTATTTTCATTATATATCCTTTTTATTCTAATAAAAAGGTTATTGTCTATTATCTTTATCATTATACGTATATCGCAAGAAAATTTTTGGGATTTTTCAAAATCTAACATGGACACCATGTTGAATTTGATAATACACATACTGACTAGCTTTCAAGTTTTGTCTCTGCCGTAATTGATGGGTGGTTGTGGATACATTGAAGGACAAGGACAGCGTTTTAGCTTCATGGATTTGGTTGCAAGCAACGACCTGTGAGCTTACCAAACTTCTTTTACAGCAATCTAACCACATCTCTACCTAAAATGTTTTTGGAAGCAAAGATGCCACACCATCAGATTACACGACCTTAAAATTGAACTTGTTCTTGAAATCAATTATGTGTCCAAGTCAAAGTCGATATGCACCGAAATTTCTCATATGCAATATGATATTTTATAAACTATAAAGCACTCATAGGAAACAAGCTTTTGATACATTCATCTCTGATTTGAGGTTAGCATCAAAGATGCTGTCAATTCCTCATTGGTTGAATTTATGAAATGATGGCTTCTTCTCTAGTTATTGTTTAAATTTTTAATTTCTTATTGCGCCTGAAGGCTTATCTCTAGTTTATTTAGTTTTCTCAAGCAATGTGTCTTCGCGCATGTTGGCAGAGACAACGTCATTTGTTTGTCAGTTTTTCCATTGTGTTGTCTTCATATGGAGTTGTATAATATAAGTTAATCAAGCAACCCCATTTTTTAAGGTTGATTAACACGACCTAAAAGGCATCCGTTAAAACACTAGAAGAGTTATTTTATTTGCATACTTTATTTTCTTTATACAATAAATTGGTCCCGTTCGTTTTTTAATATTGTTCAAAGCACAACTAACCCAACCTTTTTATTGTTACTTTAAGCGTCTCACTATCGCATATTTAATGTTGAACAAAAGCTACCCTACAGTAACTAGTAGCATGCCATCAAGGGAACTAGCTTGAAGGACGTCTGCAGTTCCGCCCTCATGCGTATACAGTAGGACAATGTTTTTATTAATGTACGAATCGTTGTTCTGGATCCTTGATCCCGGCTAGATTTTGGGGTCTCTTTAAATCGTGTCTTTTTTTTTATATCTTAAATATGCTTGCTATTATTTATATCTTACTTTTACCTTTATTTATCTGAATCTAATATGTATAGTTTATTTATAATTAAAAATACTTATTTTCGATTTGTATATATATTTTTATAAATAATCTAATTAAAATAAATATGAAATAGATGTCAAATCGATGTTAAACCCACGAATTAAACAAATTTTTTATCATCAAACAAAATGTTATAAGATATCCAAATATTTTAAATTTGTTAGGGATGTGGTCCTAGGATTCTATCTTCTAACCACCTCGGAATTTCCTTTAATGCTATGGCATGAAAATTATCGGATCCAAGTCTTAAAATATCCGTAATTTCTCAATATGTTTAAGTTACTACACGTCCATACAATAGTTGCTAATAGAGACAATTTAATTTGGCAAGCTAACATATAACACATCGTTTTAGACAATCACTCAAATTGATATTCAAATTTATCTTAGACTTCCAATTGAACTCAATTTCATTGTTTATATTTGTTATAATTTGTACTTAAAAGTAATGCAAACTACAAAATTTTATTCATTGCTTAGACAAGGATGGTTAACGAAATTATTTGAAAGTATACATTAAAAAGGGGGGAATGTAATGAATGATACCCAAATTTTGGTAAAATTGAAATTAGCTATCTAAATTTGAAAATTTTCAATTTAATACTTGAACTTTGAAATTGATCGATTTTCCATCAAACAAAATTTTAGAATTGATCAATTTAGTATCTAAAAAAACATGACAGAGGAACCGTCAACATGCAAAAAAAAGTTTCTCGAAGTTATATTGATCAATTCAAGTTTAAGTGTTAAATTAATCAATTTCAAAATTTAAGTATCTAATCACATATTTTATCAAAGTTCAAGAACCATTCATGACATTAATCCTTAGAAAAAAAAACACCCACAAGATATTTTAAAACCAATAATTTTATAAGATACAAGGTTACCGAATACCTTAAATCATGTAAATAGATGAAGTTCTAATAAGTAGGTTATGGGGGTAGATTGAAACCAAATTAAATATCTACTTTTTTAACATTCAATTCCAAAAATATAAAATTAAAATGGGAATTTACTCCATAACATCTTATTCTTATCTTGAAACTTGTCCAGCTGTATAGGATGATTAAGTGGGTATAAGATTGATATGATGATATGAGGCCTCAACCGTATTCTACCACAAGGTATATTTTTCCAATGTTCAAAACTGTAACCTATATTATATCACTTTACGACCACTTTGGAATTTGTGCCCTATGAAACCTATGATTATAGGTACTTTATAAAACATGTAAGTTTTCTTATTACATTTTTAGGTATTAAGATTCATTGGTAGATTTTCAAAATCTAAACCTATCAACATTTTGAGAATAATTTGAATAATAAAATTCTATATCATATATGGTAGGCATTTATAAGTATAAAATTTATAAGCAAATTTTATATTAATGTTATGATTGGTAACTTAGGATTGCTTAGCTTTCTACCATGGTACTTATCTTTGTTTTTGGACTACCGATATGTTTTGCTTTTTTCCTTTTGGAAAAGTAGAATTGCAACATTGTTTCTCATGTTATTATTATTTAATAATTTTTACGATGTTGGTAGGAGGTATACCTTAGAGTATAAGTTCCAAAGTAAATATAAAATATAAAGACGTACCCTTATCTTGTAGGTTTAAGTTTTTTGTAAAAAGACAAAAAGTACCTAAAACCTATTATATGACCCTCAATACCTATCTATAACCTATCCATGTAAACTGGGTATTACAAAGTATAAGATGCAGTAAAGCTATTTAATTAAGTCCACTATGTAAGATCTATTAAGCTATAGGGTCCAATAGTTTGGAATGATTGTTCCAACTATTGTTTCACCATAAGAAACATTATGGAATCATCAAATTCTTATCATGTTGCTCAACTTTAGCTCCTACCATCCTTTCTATCTATCTTATCACACGTCTTGAGAATCCTCTAAGTGTACTTTATCTCTCCACATTGCAAGTTCCCTAGAATATGCACTCATTAAGTTATTATTACATTTTTATAAACCATTCATTTAATATAAAATTTTTATTCGTCTTAGGTACCACAATCACAGCTTATCAAATATATATATATATATATATATTATCTTTGACATAGAATTTCTTTGTCCATATGATTTCTGCATTAACATTGTGAGCATGTTTAGATCAAACAAACTATCTTTAAAAGGATAATATAATTCATTAAGAATATTACATCTTCATGATTTAACCAGGCTATATTTATCGTAATGCCCTAACTTAATGGCATTACAACTCGCCACATGTCCTTCTCTTAAAAAAGGCACGCTAAGGCTATAAAATACTAAACTACAAATATAATTACCTCCAAATTACACATAAAAGGTTACTTGAATTTATCATTACTACAATTCGTCTCTCGATATTATGCAAAAGAACTTATATAAAATCTAAAACATAGCAACTTATCTTATAAACGTCTTCAATAATAATTTAAAGAAACTCTATACACTTTGTATGGTCTTCAAAGATCTTTTCTCTTAATCTTCTTTATCCAGAATCTGTTAGTCACTAGTAGGAAAGTCGAATCTACTAACGTCGCTCCCCATGATCAACTTAAAAGTAATATCCAGACAATTCTCAACCAACATCACCTTCACCTGCACTTGAAAAATAAAGGATTGAGCGAAAACACCAAGTACACCATACCACAAACAAATATGCATGAACATGCCAACATGCATCACATACATTCCTAAAAATAATGCAATAGGCACAAATTATTATCTTTTATTAGTGAAACAAATAGCACAATTTAGAACCAGATGCATCTATTCCTAAACTCAAAGTAACTCATAATCCTGATTCACAATCTTTATAAAATAGTTTATATACAGTATATTGACGTTGGGTACTCCCTACACATCATTGTGTTCCGCCATATGGACCGGAACGACTCCTAATCTACCGGAATCATTTCCGAGTGTAACTCCACTAAGGACAGTGCACAAGGATCATCAGGGCACTTCATTAGTATCACACTCTGCATGGTCTTTACTAATCAAAGCTAAACACAAGCAGCACACTTTTCAATTATAATTAGAATAGAATTAAGTCAATTTATTTTTCTAATACTACAAGCACAAACAGCAAGCAAGGTAAGGTCGTACTTGGATTCGCTTCCAAACTCTAATCCACCAACCGATCTTCTCAAAAGAATAGAACCTTAATCCCACAAACATTCCTGATCAACAGCATATCTTAATCAATTCCAATTGCAACACATAATTAATCCCTAATACTTAATTTCATAACCTTACTCAAAGGATCTATAACCTTAATCATAGATCTATGAAAAGAAGTTAACACACCTGTCTCCTTTGTCTATAATTCAATGAAACCTTCAAACTCAGCTTTCTCCTCAATTTCTAATTTCTCCATAATTCCTTCAATACATTATAAAATCTCCAATTAACAATTCGATTTACAACAACATATAAATTTCATTTAACGACAAGATTAGATGGATCCTTACTTACCTAGAACTTGCAGATCTTGATTTGAAACAAAAACCCTAAATCAATCAATCTCCTTATCACAATCAATTTATTCCCAATTACTATAACTTCCAAATTATCATATTCTTATAATCATCAAATCCTAAAAATCACAAACACTTAGAAAGATCTTATTTTCTTCGAATTAAAACCACACAAATCTTCAAATCCGACCCTAAGGTTTCTTTAAACTCTTATATATCTTGAATCTCCTAGGTTTTATACTCAAAACCTCTTAATCTCCTTAAACCGAATCTTTAAAAGAATTGCATGGTTACTCCAAAGAATTCTCTACAGCGTTTTCCGTACAAATAGATAGATAGATCTTAGAGATTTAATCATTTTTAGATTGTGAAAAGATTGGGAGGGAAAATGCTTACCAAGATGTTTTTTTCTTGCTCAACTTAAGGTTTATGAAAGCTCAAACAAAGGAATGGAAAACTAGGCTAAGGCATCTATATATAGGCTAACTTAGTTTAGGAAAAACGCTAAAGATAGGCTGGCTTCGTCCAGAAGAAAAGTTGTCAAATTTCCAAGGAAACTTCCTCGGCTATCATTCAATGCGAGGCCAATGTCGGCGGCATTGATGGAAAGGCCAGTGGCCTTTGGCCGGCCTTCAACCAAAATTCTTCCACTTCTCCATTCGATCAATTGAAACATTCCAAACACACATATATCTTAGCATGGATCAGAAAACCTTCTTATTTAATATCCTTTAACACTTTGACCCTTCTTAATAATCCTTTTATATACTTTAGGGTTGACCATAAAATCCTCTTATTTTATATCAAATGACATACTTGGCCTTCTTTATAATTTATTTATCTTTATATTACACTTATCATATAACATTTATTTTGCCTTTTTGCCATACCTTTTGCATCACAAAAAGTTCTCAACATATGCACATCGATCATTTTATAATGGTTACCCTCTTCAAACATTACCCACCAATTACCCTCACTCTTAGGTAAAATGATGAGGATCAAATGACGATGACATAGAAGAATAAGACTTGTCAAAGAGAGGAAGTTGTATACTGCCAACATAAGCCACTAGCCTTGCTTGCAGATCTATACGCCAGCCTTTAATGCTTTCGGCCTTGAGCAAACATTATTGGCATAGGATGTTACGCCGTTAGCCTTTAGCTAACTTACAAAGTCCACATAATCGAAGATTTTAAAGCTGCCGTTAAGGCCACCAGCTTTTATAGTATAGGCTACTGGTCATAAGCATGGACATCGCCGGCTTATAGCTGACCTTGAATAGCTCGACATGTCTTTTAGAATTTTCTTGTTTTTCTTTGTTTAGATAAGGTTAAAATAGTTTATATATACAGTTTGTTTGTAAACCAAAAAAGAAGAGAAGTTTTTTAACACAAATTCTTGAGAGAGTTTCCTCCAATTGTGAGAGCTTTCTTTTGGTCCTTGTGATAAGAACTGAATCTTGATAACTCTGGTTCTAATTAATAGGTTTAATTAGGGTCAAGTTCCATTCTTACTAATTATGGTTCCAATCAACAGTTTGGTTGGGGTCAGGTTCCAGTTGCATCATTTGATAACTTTAGTTTCAATTAAACAGTTGAATTAGGGTTGAGTTCGTTGGTTTTTCAAGAGTATCCTAAGGTTTGAATTCCATCAATGATTGTTAGTTCTTAGGTTTCTATACCTAGGGTTCGCATCATTTGGTGTCAGAGTAAAGTTTGCATCATTTGGTATTAAAGTTTTGGCTTCTTGAATCGGGTAATCCTATCCTTTATTTTATTTCTAGTTTGATCTTATTATTAAAAAATGAGTAATGGTGGAGAAAATACTGGAAGTGATATGAAGTTGTTCATAAGGTTATACAAGATCAATTTGAGCATTTGAATAAGAGGTTAGATGATCTTGGATCTCCATCTAAGCTTAAATTCTCTAAAAGGCATATGGATGAGGAGGAAGAAGAAGAAGAGGATTTCGATTTTGGTGTGAGTGGTGCTTGGAAAGGTAAAAGGCTTGTTCATAAGCAAGATGATAATTTGGGAAGCATTAAGATGAAAATCCCTACCTTTTAAGGAAAGGATGATTCAAAATTGTACCTAGAGCAAGAAAAGAAAGTAGAACATTTATTTGATTACCAAAATTATTCTGAAGAGAAGAAGGTTAAACTAGCAACAGTTGAATTTACATATTGTGCTAGTATTTTGTGGGATCAATTTGTGCTTAACAAAAAAATATAGAGAAAGACCTATTAGGTCATGGGAGGAGATGAAAGTTGCAATGAGAAATAGGTGTACTTCTAGTCATTACTATAAGGATTTGTGCAGGAAGTTGGAGGGTTGACTCAAGGCTCTATGTGTGTAGAAGATTACTATAAGGAGATGGAGATAGCAATGATAATGGGCCAATATAGAGGAAGACTGTGAGGCAACAATGACTAGATTTATTAATGGTTTAAATAAGGAGATAGCTGATGTGGTGGAATTACATCATTATGTTGAGATGGAGGAATTGCTACACAAGGCTATTAAGGTGGAAAAGCAATTGAAGTCTAGGGACAATTCGAGGTATGACTCAACTTCTATTTCTTCATGGAAGACAAATTGGAAGGAAGACAAAGTTGACTCATAACCTAAAGAAGATGCAAAGGCCAAGGATTATATTGTTTTTTTCAAAGGTAAGCCTAAAAAATTCTCTTCTAGATCACGTAATATCAAGTGTTTCATGTGTTAGGGATTTAGGCATATTTGTCATGCCCCAAAGGATACCATAAACGAGACAGTCTGCCACACTCAATATTTAACTCAAGTATGACAACCTTAGTCATCCCATAAGTTTAGACACCGGATGTAGGCTTACGTTCACCATGTGGGGATCTTACTTTGAATCGAAATAGCTTAAGAAGACATACATAACAATAAGAATATAAATCATAATAGTTATGACAAGATTAATCTATTACAAATATCTAAGAGGCATTTCCCCGTTAAAATATTAAGAGTCTTTAGGGTCCACAAAAGTCTTTACAACATATATATATATATATATATATATGTGATTAAGGATATTTAACTAGAAGTCTATGCCTAACATCTAGGCCCCAACTTCTTCAAAAAAGCTCATTAAATTCCAAAAGTTGTACCTGAGAGAAATGTCCCCTTGGGGATAGCAATGGATAATTGTACTATAATAGGAAACTATAAGGGTATAAGCTTGCGGGCTTAGTAAGTTTCACTTCCAAATTAAATAATAGGGAAAGCAAGTTATATTAAACAATTATATGAAATGAACAAGCACGTGAGCATACAATATATAAGACTTTTCGGGAGTCCTATGTTGAATGGATTTACGCCCTTCATTCGGGGTTAGGTGTTTCAGGCCCATATGACCATAAATTTCAATTCTTCTCTCATTTATTTAGTGGTTGTTTCAGGTACCCACCCACTCATTAATTACGTAGTTGATTCAAGTGCCTACTCCACTTCCATTTTAATATAGGCGATCCCGTGCCGATAACCGAGTTTCAGGCCCACCCATTGCCTATGTCACGCCCCATAGGGGTATCCTAAACGTAACAGTTCACCACATGCCATACAAGACCCTCGAATTACTATCCAAGTCCTTCGAGAGTATTGTATAGATGTAAGGCGTCACTTTACAACAATAGAATACTCTATTCAATGGAGTTAAAGAGTTTAATTCGACATTCAATAGCATTAGATAATAAATCAAAATGCATAGGCAATAAGTTACAAATTCTAAGGGACATTCCCCCGTAAAAGAATATTTAAAGGTCCATTATAGTCATCCAGAGTCTCTTGGTTTCCTGTGGAAGTCTAAACAAATCTGAATACAACTTCTATAGGAAACGGCTAGCTTCTGTACCTGAGCTGTAGCCTGTCTCAGTCTAAGCCATATAAACTCGTGTTGCAATAGATAGAAACTATAGAGGCGTAAGCTATATTAACTTAGTGAGTGAAAACTTCCATGATTACAATTATAACACATCAATCAAACAAGTGATTAATTAGACAAATGATATGCATCAAACACGTGAGTTCAACAAACATATGACCAGCCGAAAATCATATGTGGATGGACTTGCGCCCTCCATCCCGGATTAGCAGATTAATGAAACCTATGGTACGACGCCGTTTACGCTCATGGTTAACCAACTTATAACTCGTTTTTTTGGATCACGATTAACAAACTCAATAATTCGTTTTATGGATCATGATTAACCAACTTTTACACCATTTAGAATCACGGAGAACCAACAAATGCTAATGCTCCATCCCCATCGTGATATGAATGAGTTCAAGTTCACCTTCAATTCTAAATAATCAATTATACCAATTCTTTTAAGTGATCAATCAATATCCACAGATAGTCAATCCTAATTCATCTATACAAGCAATGATTAATCACTTGGTTTCGATATTCATTAGATTTAACTTCTCATAACAACATCAAACATATATAATTCCCATTTAACCCCATCATGCATACTCATTTTATCTTTTCCAAGTATCTTGTGTAACTATCATTACAATCATAAGCAATAATTAAAATCGGAAGTGATACTCACTCGACCATGGTTCGTCGGTCTTTTAGTAGTAGTAGTCTGGTGATAAGGATTCATCGGTTTCGAGGTCACCTAACAAGGAAGAAATACCCTAATAAGTATTTCATCACTTAACTAATCCAAACTATATATCAAAACTAATCAAAATAGTAATTCTCGCTATTTGCAAAAGTCTCGACTTAAAACGGTCATAACTTGGTCATTTTAACTTGAAATTTCACAAATTATATATCGATTTCTATCTACTTCGAAAGATTTATCTAATTCTAATATTATTTCCAAGTTTTGAAAATATTTATCTCACGAAATAGAGGGATCATTTTTTATCAGTAGCGGTTCCTAATTCCGAAAAATAGTTTTGTAAAGGCTTGTAATGTTTCTACTTGATAAATCATGTATACATGAAATACGAATGATTTCCTAGCATGAATGACATGTGATGAGTTTAATGTATGCATTATCTTGATGATTTTTGCTAAAAGAAAATTTTATAACTTTTTATTTTGCAAGAACATAATAACTACTTATGAAAAATCTAGTTTTCTAACTTTGACATCACACTTGTTTTTGGAATTCATTCTTAGGAATTTCTAGTTATCTTAGTTAAAATTGAGTCTTCATAACATACACTACCTAAGACCTTCATTTTTACATAAAAATTTGCATTTTACACTTTGCAAACATGTTTTCAAATAGGATTTACTCAAAAATCCGAATTTTAGAAATCAAATTTTTGAATGATCCTATGGGAAAAACTTGTTTAATGCATTAAAATTTAAGACTTTACTGTACCTACTACTTAAGGACTTCATTTAATACATAAAACTTTTATTTTGAGCTTGGATAATAGATGTTTTCATGGGCATCATCCAAAGTTACGAATTTCACAAGTTGACTAATAATTCAAAATTTTCTATCTTGTTTCTTCTCTTTGTTTACACATTAATCTCATCAAAACTCATTTCAACTTATGAAAATCACTACTCAATGATACCTATTACCTATACCCTTTGTTTTTCACATAAAACATGAGTTTTGAAGTTAATACAAGGGTTTTCAAAATATAACTTTTGAAGTCATACGAATTTTCTTTTGGTCATTTCTAACAAAAACTTTTTCTTTTTAAGTTCTTTGTCTTATCTACATAAAGATCTACTAACTACAACATTTATATATACAAGATAAAGTCTTTATGAGCATTAATGCATGAAGATACAAAATATTTATGTGAACATGAATGTCAAGCATAATATGAGTGTCTAAGTGCTAGATCTACTACTTATAATGCATGAAAAGGAGTTTAAGAGCATGAACATATATTTTTATGCAAGATCTCTACTTTTATATGCATGAACATGACATTTTTTTAACAAAAGCTCATCAAACTCAAGATCTACTTTTGTGATGGCTTGATATTCATGTATTAGCATTTTCTTATCCCTAGCAAGTGCTCATTGGGATTTAAGATGAAAATACACATCCATAATCTTGTCATTACAAGATTAAATGGTAGAGAGGCTTAAGAATCATCACCTAAGATTGGATTTAGTGAAGAAATAAAGAAGAAAGAAGCTTGTTTTGTGTGTGTGTGGAGGGGTTAGAGGCTCACGGAAACAACAAGAAAAAAAGAAAGAGTTTTATGAGTTTTGAACAAATGAAATGAAAATGGAAGAGAAAGAAAATTAAAAGACTATTTATATTAAGTGAATTAATATTTGTTTTGTTTATAAAAATGAAATAAATAAAACAAATTAGAGGCAATTTGGGAGGGTCATGCGCCGGCCAAGAGAGGGGGAAGAGAGAGGGAAGGATTTGAATTTGTTAAATTTGCAATTTATGAAATAAAAGTATTAAATATGATAATTTATTTAAGAGATAAAAATTTCTTGGAAAAAAAATATAATGAGTGTTTGTAAGGATGCAAGACTAGGGTATGGGTTGTGTGTGTAGTAGGTTGTACTTGTGAATAGTAATAAATAGTAGATAAGACATTTACTTTACCGGTAGTAAAGAAAATACGGGAAAAAGGCTATAATTGTAATTTTTATAACCCGAAAAATTATAAAACTTATATTTTTGAAATCCTTATAAATTTCGGTTCTAAAGAATGTTATGGAATATTTTTGTGAGTTTTTAGTTTGGGGCTCGCTTTTCCGTAATGGAGCTCGGAATAGAAATTTTTCGAAATCAAAACTTTCTATGGTTTGAAATACACTTTAAAACAATATTCTAATTAAATTATTTTAAAAGTTCTTTTGATATGAAACCGAAGCAAAGCCGGATCTAGGATTTCTAGGTTTCTCTCACAAAGCTTGAACTAATCCGGTTTAGGGTTTTGTTTTCCGGTTTCCGAAGTTTACTTGACTACTAGGAAAACCGGGGTTTACAGCTTAACTATTATATCTTTTTCCCACAAAGGTATAACAACAAATATAATGTGACTCAATATATGTTATGCATGGACAATTTAGTTATATGATCATGACATATTATTTAAGTGAATTGTAGGTGATCATAAAGATTTCAGACACTCCAATTCTATACTAAATCATACAAATATTTATAACAATTCCCATTTAGATATTCTTATCATCAATTCAACCAAATACTGTCACGCCCCGAGGGTACCCTAGTAGTAATAAACAAGTTACACTTGAATATTATCACTAGATTACCTTCAGAGAATGACAGGTTTTCAAAATAACATGATCTTTTAGGTTGCTTGATAAGAAATAACAAATATATGAGAGAAATGATTTAGTGAATAACCATTACAAACTATTACAAACCATATATCTCTGTTGAAGTATACAACTAAATATTCTACTATAATAGTACATAACCATCAAACTAAAATAGATCTGTAGACTTCTAGCTTCAAAGCCCTTACCGGAGTCATATTCCTGGATGTAACTAACCAGGGACGTAAAGTGAACCTGAAAAGACTGTAGGAGTATGAGCGAAACCACAGCTCAGTGAATAACCAGACATACCATACATCACACGAGTTATTAACAAATCATATGCAATGCAAGCACTCAACCGTATGCACAGATACAAGTTTGGATGATCTAGAATCCAAACAGGAAAAAAGATTTACGCCCTCTTTTAATGGGTTGAGAACAAAAACTCAATGACCCACTACCCAGGAGAGACTAAGTACACAGGAGAATCAACGATTTCTCGTTTTAATGTTATCACTTTGAATATAGTGGCTTCCACAAACCAATCTCCTGCAATCCCTTAGAAACCCCTAAGTATTAATCATTTCAAGCGATTCTACGGGGCGACGTTCTTCAATGCCTTTTAGTTCCTCATGGACCGCCAGACCAAAGAGAACCTTGGAAGACTCACACATTGGATCAACCAAGCAAACAGAGATCCAAAATATTAATACGTAGCAGGCTGTCACAACCATATATGCAATAATGCAATTCGTGTAATGCATGTCCATATTATTTGTTAAGTCAAAAGTCTTAATCAATTTCGAGGTGACCATACATTACACACATTCATCATTATACTATTGTCAAACAACCATTGCGTTATCGCTTGTAAAAATATTTAGCAATCATACAGTCATACATATCAATCTTTCAACAAACACTCATTTTTATCTTGCTTACATATTCAACTATTTACACCACAAACAGCACAATATGACTGAATTACTCACTGCATACCGACTCAGTCGTAGTAGTCCACTGGTAGATCCTCTAATGAGTCAAATTCACCTATTTAAAACAAAATATTCATCAATATCATCTAACTAAATTCCTACGTGTGCCTTGTGTCCTAGACTCGATATTAATACTTATTGTCGGGTTTTTCCTATTTTTATCTCACATAATTGTTTGGTTATTTTTAGAAGTCACATTGCTTAAGAAATTAACTTATTTCAATTTCCATTCTTATATATTTATTTGTTAAAACCAATATTAGACTAATAATACTCTAAATATTCTTAGTTCTAGGGTTTCAAAAGTTAATAGATAAAATTCTAAATAGACTTAATTATTTGTATTAAAGTCATTATCTAATACATATTTATATAACAAATATATACATACTTAGTAGATATTATATATATATATTCGTTTAGGTCAGAAAAGCTTTCGTTGCAAAATTTTAGCTGTAAGCGGCTCAAGGCCGCCGGCCTAAATCCCCAGGTGCCGGTGTAAATTATTTTGAAAGAAAATTTCATATCGAGCACCGGTGTTGAACGCTGCCAGCTTACAACGTACGCCGGCCCTACGCCGCCGGCGTAGATCTCCAGGTAGCCGGCTTACGTCGAATTTTGTGAAAATTATTTTACGTAGCCTCTGTTTAAGTGTAAGCCGCCTGTAAGCCCCTGGCCGGCCTATCCAGTAAGCCGCCGGCGTACATCGTTTACACTGCCGGCCTTGAGGCAGCGTTGCACTGTTCATCATCTTCCTCCTCGTTCGATTCTTTTTCTTTGGTTTTTACACGTTAGAAACTTACTTAAACTACTTCTAAGAGTTTATACACATATATAAGGATATACAACAACTTTTAACACGTTTAAACACATAAATATATAGATTCGATTTTGTGAAAGTAAAACTAGGGTTTTGAAGTTTTACTTGTTGGAGCTCTTTGAGTGTAATCCGAAGCTTGTGTTTGTGTTTAATATGTTCCTAAGATGATTTTAAGTCAGATGCAATTCATATAATCGAACGAAAATCCTTTGAATTATGTCAACTTACCTTTGAGCTCGTTTTTGAGGGTTTTAAGTTTTGTTCTTCCTTTGATTCGAACTCAATAGTTTTGGTCGATTTGTTTTCTGTTTTGGGTTGGCTTTGATTGCTCTTTGGGAGTGGATTCGTGCTAAGGAGTTTGAGTAGTAATGATATTTGTTTTTTACTCTTTAATGCATTTGTTTACTATATATAGAAGGAGAGAAGGAAGGATGTCATGGCTGCTTCTCCCCCGATTTTTCTTCCGGTTTGATCTCATTTTGGCTGTTATTTTCACTTCATTAATTGCCAATTTGAGCTGTCAAATGATGATTGGTCCTTGGGTCACTTTGTTTGACAAATTTGGGTGAATTATTGTAGAATTTCGGCTCCTTCTCTTCTCCAAATTCCTCCCACCGAAATCAGCCGCATGATATATATATATATATTATATATATTTAGTTTATTTATTTAATTAAATTTTGAGTTAATTATACGAGTTATACGGGTATATATTAGCTAGTATTTGGAAGTTTTTGTACAAAAATATGCTATAAATTTATACAAAACACTTAGATTTTCAAATAACAAATTTAGGTATATATATACGTAGTTAATTATTCGTATAATTTTATCTCCCGCGATTTGGATTTCTTAAGCTCATTGGGTCAATTTTTGTTTCAGGCTCCGATAGCTTAAGAAAACTCGGTTTAGAACAATAGCGTGATCCGATTATTTATTTGAAGTTTAGATTTTGAGTTATTTGTCAGTTTATATTTTCGTTGTGTATTTAAAATCTTGACATTCATTTTTGGATCATCGTTTTCTAGTTATAAGCGTATATGATCATTTATACAGTATTGGGCTTCATACAGAAATTAAACTATATTTATATCTTTAGTTTTGATACTAAACATAAATTCTTATTATAGCTTTTAAATTTAACTAGGAATCTCAAAATTAGGGTTTAAGTCTAAATATAAACTCATTACTACTCGTTATTCTAGTCTTGAATCATTATCGAGATCAAAACAATCATTTAATCTTTATATTCACATTTTCTATTTAAATCTATTTATACTAGGTTTCGGGTCTAGATATTATAGATCATATCTTGAATTAGTTATTCAAGACACAAGATTTCGTTTTCGGTATTAACTAGGGTTAAAGAATCTCTTTATTCGATTCCTAAATCTTTCATTCATCCAAAAATCTAAATATTAGCCTATTATTAGACTTCACTCAGAATCTAAATCTATTATCTAGTTTATATAATCTATTATGAAGTCGGTACTAATGTGAAAAATTCCCGGGGTTTACATTCTCCCCCCCTTAAAATAAGCTTTGTCCTCAAAGCTTGAATGCGTACCTGAGTTTTCAAACAAATGAGGATAGCTTTTCTTGATCTCCTCTTCTAATTCCCATGTAATCTCTTCTGTCCGTGGATCCCATAATACTTTGACGTAGTGGATTTCTTTATTCCTGAGAACTTGCACTTTCCGGTCCAAAATCTTAACTGGATGCTTTTCATAAGTCAAATTCTCCTTCAATCATTGGTTCTAGTTCCACTATCTTATCTGGATCCGGTATATACTTTCTTAGAACCGATACATGGAAAACATTATGTATACCAGACAAATTAGGCGGCAATGCAAGACGATATGCCAGATTCCCAACTCGTTCTAATATCTCAAATGGTCCAATATATCTAGGACTCAACTTGCCTTTTGTTTGTCTACCATGAAGACTCTTGATTGGACTTACTTTTAAGTATACATGTTCTCCTTCATTAAATTCCAATTCTCTCCTTTTCAAGTCCGCCCAGCTCTTTTGTCTATCTTGTGCTGCTTTCATTCTTTGCTTTATCACCGAAATCTTTTCATTAGTTTCTTGAACCAACTCAGGTCCAACCAATACTTTCTCCAAGTTATCCCAGAATAATGGTGACCGACACTTTCTACCATATAAAGCTTCATAAGGTGGCATTCCTATGCTTGAATGGTAGCTGTTATTGTACGCAAATTCCACTAATGGTAAATGTTGGTCCCAATTTCCTTTGAATTCCATAATACATGCTCTCAACATATCTTCCAATGTCTGAATAGTCCTTTCTGTTTGTCCATCAGTTTGAGGATGATAAGCTGTACTGAAATTCAATCGTGTTCCCAAAGCTTTTTGTAATCCTTGCCAAAATCTGGATACAAACCGTGGATCTCTATCTGATACTATACCAGCAGGCACACCATGCAATCTCACAATCTCCTTCAAATATATTCGTGCCAATTTCTCCAATGGATATGTCATGTTAATTGGCAAGAAATGAGCTGATTTTGTAAGTCTATCCACAATAACCCAAACAGCATCATGACCTGCATTTGTTTTGGGTAATGAGCACACAAAATCCATAGAAATTTGATCCCACTTCCACTCAGGTATTGGCAACGGTTTTAACAATCCTCCTGGTTTTTGATGTTCAGCTTTGATCCTTTGACATACATCACATTTAGCAACAAATTCTGCAATATCCTTTTTCATTCCATTCCACCAATACACTTTTCAGCTCTTGATATGTCTTTGTTTCTCCTGGGTGTATAGAATATCCAGAGTAATGCGCTTCATGCATTAATTCCTTCCTCAAGCTTTCATCATGTGGCACACACAATCTTTTATTCATTCTCAATACTTCTTCTCCATCCACATGAAAATCTTTGTACTTTCCTGGGATATTCCCTGTTTAATTTCTTGAATTTCAATCCTCCTTCTGGGCTTCTTTAATTCTTTGAAGCAAAGTAGGTTCCAAAATTAGATTTCCTAACTCAGCTTCCAAACCTTGTATTGAGAATTCCAAGTTTAATCTCTCAAATTCTTGATAAGTTCTTTTTGTTCCGTTAGAATTGAAGCCACTTCTCCATAACTTTTCCGGCTCAATGCATCCGCCACAGCATTCACTTTACCCGGATGGTAATTAATGGTAAGATCATAATCTTTAATTAATTCCAACCATCGCCTTTGTCTCATATTCAACTCTTTTTGTGTAAATATATACTTCAAACTCTTGTGATCCGTATATATTTCACATTTCTGCCCATACAAATAGTGACGCCAAATCTTGAGTGCAAAAACAATAGCAGCCAATTCTAGATCATGAGTGGGGTAATTCATCTCATGTGGTTTCAATTGTCTAGAAGCATATGCTATTACTTTTCCATTTTGCATTAACACACATCCCAATCCATTTCTAGATGCATCACTATAGACAGTATATAAATCTTTATCATTGGGCAAGACCAAAATTGGTGCTGATATTAACCTTTTCTTCAACTCTTGGAAACTTTGTTCACGTACATCATTCCACTCGAATTTCTCATTCTTTCGAGTCAATTGAGTTAAAGGTCGTGCAATCTTTGAGAAATCCTTCACAAATTTCCGATAATATCCTGCCAATCCCAAGAAACTCCTAATTTCAGTAACAGTTTCAGGTCTTTTCCATTCCACAATAGCTTTAACTTTTGCAGGATCAACTGATATCCCTTCTCCAGAAACAATATGTCCAAGGAATGATATACTGCTAAGCCAAAATTCACACTTAGACAGTTTGGCATACAGCTTATTGTCTCTCAATATCTGCAACACACTTCTCAAATTCTCATCATGTTGTTCTTCATTAGACGAATATACAAGTATATCATCTATGAAAACAATCACACAATTATCCAGCAAAGGTCTAAAAATACGATTCATCAATCCATAAAAACTGCTGGTGCATTGGTTAATCCAAATGGCATGACCAAAAATTCATAATGACCATACCTAGTTCGGAATGCAGTCTTTGGTACATCTTCTGCTTTGATTCGAATTTGATGATATCCTGACTTTAAATCAATTCGGGAAAATACCTTTGCTCCTCTCAGTTGATCAAAAAGATCATCAATTGGGTAAGGATATTTGTTCTTGATAGTTACCCTGTTTAATTCCCTGTAATCGATACAGAGTCTCATTGATCCATCTTTCTTTTTCACAAACAGTACGGGTGCTCCCCACGGTGAAACACTGGGTCTGATAAATCCTTTATCCAACAATTCTTGTAACTGCACCTTCAATTCTTTCAATTCCACAGGTGCCATTCGATACGGAGCTTTTGATACTGGTTCGGTTCCAGGTATCAAATCAATTGAGAATTCCACTTCTCTATGTGGGGGTAATCCCGGTAACTCGTCTGGAAATACATCTGAGTATTCACATACTGTTCGAATGGTATGAATATCCAATTTCTTGGATTCACCTTCAGTTGCTCCAAGAATACAACCGTTCATCTCCATATCTTCCTCATTTTCCACTTCAATTGCTGTTATCCTACTTCTGACTTCTCTGAGTATCTCACCTTTATATTCTTTTCTTTCTCCTTGATTATTGACAAAAGATACTATTTTGAGATGGCAATTAACTTTTGCTTTTACAGCCGTTAACCAAACCATACCCAAAATAATATCATATTTTTGCATCTCTATCAGAATTAATCAGCAATTGATTCATGATCTCCGATCTTTAGTGGACAACTCTTGATCATTTCCCGTGTCACCACTAAATCTCCAGTTGGCGTAGTAACTCTCAATTCTTTACTCATGCTCCCAATTGGTATTCTTATACGCTTTGCTAATCCGGTATTTATGAAAGAATGCGTTGCTCCAGTGTCAAACAAAGCATACGCAGTCTGATCCCCTACTTGAATGGATCCTAAGTATCAATTATTAAGTCATGTTATTTTAACTTATAAAGACTTCTACTTCTCATCTACTTGTGATTGTGTCTAATAACTTTAAGTAAACAAATATATATTTACATACCTGCAATGAGTCCATATTCTTCGGGATCAACTTCCTCCCAAATATTTTCTTCATCTCCTTCCTCTATCTCCACATTCTCTACAGGACTTCCATACATGGCGAAAACTCTGGCCGTCGCACTGGCTTTGTTAGCATTCCATTTTTCGATCCTGAGGCTCCAATCACTCCTTTAGATTGTGAAGATCAGCTACCGCACTTGTTTTCTGTGGGCAATTGGGTGATATGTGCCCAACTTTATTGCATATGAAGCAAGTAGCAGTTTTTCTCTTTGGACAATCGTTTATCATATGCCCACTGTCCCCACAATAATAACATTTGTTCTGCAATTGTGGACAATACCTTGGGTAATGAGAACCTTTACATTTCCAACAAGTTACATTATTCTTCCCCATTGCTCCTCCTTTGTTCACATTGAAAGGTTGAAGAATTTAACCTTTTAGGCACAGGAACTTGCTGTAGAACCATCATACATTCTTTTCCCGAACATAGTTCCTTTCTTTTTATACCTCTCAAGTTCATACTTCTTGCACGTTCAATAATACGAGCTTTTTCCAACATAGCTGCAAAGTTATCAATCTCAAATTCAGCAAGTCTTCTTTGGAAATGTGGTTCGAGTCCAGCCATGAAAGTCTGTCTCTTAAGTTCATCACTGTCCGATAAGCATCTGGAGCAAATTGCAACAACCGATTAAACTCATGCTCATATTCATCAATGGTTTTAGCTCCTTGGGTCAAATTCATCAGGTCAGTGCTATACTTTGCTTTTAGGCTGCTTGGAAAATACTCCTTCAAAAATTCTCGTTTGAATACTTCCCAAGTAATTGGTTGGGACAAACTTCTTTGTTTCGAATTCCACCATATCCTTGCTCTTAACCTTAACAAATAAGTTCCATAAGATACTTTCAAAGCTTCAGGCACTTGAAAAACATCAAGGGATCGCTCAATCTGAGCTAGCCAATCTTCAGCTTCCTCTGGCTTTCCCGGTATTCCCTCAAAATATCTGTTGCACTTAATGAATTCCGGCAACAAATTCCTCTGAGGTCGTAAAGGTGGTGGTGGTGGCAATTCCTGTTCATATTGAGGGGGTCCTTGTACCTCAGCAGCAGACTCATTTGGATTCACTGGTCCATTTTCCTGAAATTGAACCGGTGGGGTATGCCTTTCATTCCTTCTGGGATTTGGTGGAGTCATTGCTGGTGCTCCAACAGGTGGTGCTCCATTTGTGGCTTGCATGTTTTGCAAAGCTTGTAAAATCAAAACATTTTGTTGTTGAAGGCTTTGTAAAACATCCTCAATTCGGTTTTGAGGTTCTGCAGGAGCATCTATTGGTGGATCCCCAGAAATTCTGGCATTTCTACTTTTATTTCTTCCCCTTGGCATTCTATTAACATTAAACATATTACTTAAGTCAGATCATAACTCGTCTTATCAAAAGTCATCAAGATCATTCATATATATATGCAACACATATATATACATAACCAAAACACATCAAAGCTTTTCATGGTTAGTGCATTATGTACATATCCAAAAATTGCACTACCTTAACTTAGCTTACCTATCATAGTCATCAAAAGATACATATATAAGTCATCAAAAGTCTACTAATATCGTCCTGTAATGTCATCATAACAGATAATACACATCATCATATAATACTCAAGTCAAACTCAGGGACTGGGATGAAGACGACCCTTGCCCTTCTCCTGAGGGCCTAATCGTGGGTACTCATCCTCTCCCTCAGAACTACTATCGTCGATCTCAATCATCACACTCTCGTCCCCTGGAGGTGCCAACGTCAGGGCTGTGTCCATCACCCTAATGCCTCTGGGTGCTGGCCTCCTCTCACCCTCAGCTCTAGATGGAATATCTCTCTCAATCCATCCTCCCTGTGCTGATCCAATCCATCTGGCATAATTATAATCTGAGACATACTTCTCTGCCTCAATCCTTCTTTTCTTACCCTCTCTCTCATCTAACAGCTCCGTGGTGATACTCCTCATGTGGACAGTAGTCTGAACTGTCTCCTGTACTACTCGGTCCTGTACAGCAGCAGGACGCTGGAACTCACCTGCTATCTCAGGGATAATAGGCGGTTTCCTCATCAACATGCGTCTAGAGTGACTGCACCTGCTGAGTCGTGCAAGCATCAAATCATCATCATAGGCAGCATCACCTCTGACTCGGGCATGATCCTGCCTCACATCATGAGCATAGACTGCTCCTCTGCCAATATCCACCCAGACTCTAAAATCTGGGAGCTTGGCCTCTCTGATCTGGATGAGACTATAAATGCTATGTTATCAATCTCCAGACAACAAATATAATGTGACTCAATAAATGTTATGCATGGACAATTTAGTTATATGATCATGACATATTATTTAAGTGAATTGTAGTGATCATAAATTTTCAGACACTCCAATTTCTATACTAAATCATACAAATATTTTATAACAATTCCCATTTAGATATTCTTATCATCAATTCAACCAATACTGTCACGCCCCGAGGGTACCCTAGTAGTAATAAACAAGTTACACTTGAATATTATCACTAGATTACCTTCAAGAATGACAGGTTTTCAAAATAAATGATCTTTAGGTTGGCTTGATAAGAAAATAACAAA
>JAMXBD010002400.1:0-200396 GCA_024138025.1 Combretum micranthum | reverse complement strand
TTTTGCAATTATCTCTAGCGTTAAGGGCTTTTTAGTCATTTTATATGAATAGTTCAAGGGCATTTTGGTCTTTTCATAAGTGTAGAATTCTCTAGAATTGGGACAGGACATTTTTGTTTTTCACTTGTTGGAATTCTCTAGAAATTAGGAAATTATAATACGTGTTGGAATATGTTAACGAATGTGGTCTTATAGGCTTGCGAGCTATGATTTATGGGCTTGATCTTTTAATTATGAGCTTTCTTGAATATGGGCTTGAACTTTAATGCCATGGATTGAACTTTTAGATTATGGGCTTTGGCATTTGGAAATTAGATTTAAGAAGTAAGAATAGAAAATTTGCTAATTGACATTTGAAATTAAATCTAGGAAGTCAAATTGAAGGAAATTAATATCTCATTTGAATTTAGAATTTTTGGGGCTTCGGAATTGATATTTGAAAGAAAATATTTAGTTTTAAATTTCTCGAATTTAAGGAGTTGAAATTTATGCCAAAATGTCTCAATTGAATATTTTAGGGTTTAGGCGATAAACGTGATGAATTTAGTTTAATTTGATAATTAGAAAGTATCGAATAATTTGAATTTGTTGAAATAGGTAATTGAAGTAGTTTAATTAGTTGGATTGGGTATTTATGGTATTAGAATCTCTATTTTTAATTAAATTCATTTACTAGTCCAATTATATTAAATTACCTAATTATATCTTAAAATTTGCATAATTCTAATAGCTAAATTATTTAAAATCAATCTCTAAACTAAATTTAGATTAAGGTTTAAAATTATTTGTATTTTGATATTAATTATTTTAAAATATCTAATTAACTAAATACAAAAATTCAGGGTATTTCATTGTTATATGTGATATAGTATTCCAAGCCTTTCATGAGGATAATTAGCTTAATATGATTCAACAGACATGTGAGCAGAAGGAAAACTAAAGGATTAAAGCATATGACCTTGACCAACCCAAAGTATCCCTTCATCACTACTTTTGCTCTCACCTAAATTCTCCTCTACATTTAACTTCACTAGATCCTTAGGAAGACATTTCCAAGAGAATGATTGAAAACTGTTCTTTCTAGAAGAAATTATATGATTTTTCAAAAGATCCTTATCTTCAATAGCTTGTCTTTTGAAAAGAAGTGGCCCTCCGATTCTTAAGATCTTTTATTACTTACAAAGCAAGAATCTTGAGTGAGTGGGTATTATTTCTATGTTTTTAGTCATTTCTCTTAGTCTATAGATGTGATGCTAAATAATTAAAGTGCGAACAAAAACTCTAGGATGATGTTTAATTTGACTAACTTTTCTTGTCAAACTTTAACATGGCATATATGCAATTAATGTAGAAAATTATTGTTGAGTTTTCTCTTAAATAAGTTTTGATGATAACAAAAAGATTAATAGATAACTAATGAATATGTTTTATGTGTGTAGAACGAGGTATTCTATTAATATGACAGACACTTAAGCAGATAGATAAAAAGACCTTACAATAGAAGTTTCAATAGATATTTGATTAGACATTTGGAAAGATAATACTTTTTTATAGAATGAGTGATAATGTAGAATATCTCAATAATCAAAGTATAAGTTGGTTTTAATCGAAAGGCTCGGCTCCACTAATTGAGTGTATTTGGATAATCCACTTAATTCATTCCACATAAGGAGGATGATAATCCATTGGGTTTTTCGTACAGTTCTTCTTTTGAATTTAATAAAGATCTTTTTATAAAAATTTATTCTTTAGTATCTTTTGTCAAAGTTGCCAAAGAAAGAAGATATGCTCTTTTTAGATTTTTTTTAGTATCGATTAAAGCTTATCTGGAATTTAAGGATTCTTTGAAATTTCAAATTGAAGCAAAGGCGTAGAAGAATAGAATGAAGATAAACACCAAAGAGTTTGAACACATGTCTACCCTTCCTACACAACAAAGTTACTAATATACAAGTTAGATGAAAATAATTACCACTATCCCGTGGCAAAATCGCGTTTAAAAAACAAGATACTAAAATTTTGTATACGAATCGCGTGAAAGAATCATGATTTCATATTTGTATCGTTGCAATATCTTGTTTTATGAATGCAATATGTGTTTGTTGTACATAAATCATGGTTTATTCCCATGATACATCTACATCATGTTTATACTTTTATTTTAAGATGCTGTTGATATCTAGAGGCGGAGAAAGATTGTTCAAATTCCTATCATCTCTATTATTATTTTTTTTTTAATTTGGCAACTGAAGCTATCTAACCATTAAAATGACAGGATATGGATTTTGATTGGTTGAGACTCTATGCTCCTGCACTTGAGAAGACATTATACAATGCCAATTATGGAACTTCAAAAGTCACTTACTATTACCTTTTGGTGGACATATCCTTACTTTTGATATGCTTTTCCTTTAGAAATAACAACACAAATTAGGATAAGAAATCTTGATATACCAAGATTTTTATTCTGTTTGATAAACTTGATTTTGATGTTGTATTTTGGTAATTGATTTTACTTTGACCTTATCTAATTAGTTAATTACAATTAGTATCCTAAACAAAAGATTATCTCAATATCAAAGACTTATTATCTACAAGCACCTGAGGTTAGTGCCTGAAACAAGATATGATCAAGCTTTCTAAACTTATGAATTTTCTAATAAGTTTTTCACATCCCACAAATATAGGGATATCAATCACATTTAACTAACAAAGGAAATGTTGGAAGATTTTATGGAATAATCTGAACATTTTAAGATATCATCAAGAGAACCATTCAAAGAAGCACGTATGTATTCTAGAATTAAAGATTCATAATGTACAACAATGGAAGCTTTTAATCATACTTTGCAAAAAACCCTCTAAACATTATGATAGGCACTTTAAAAGACACTGCAAGCTTCATCTTTCCTTATACATTTATTTTATATTTCGAGCTTAACTTGGAGAACTTATATTTTCTCATATTGTAACTTTTTTCTTGCTACTTAAGAAAGAATTAGCATAGAAGTTAGGTTACAAAGAAGTCTTATAGTTCGTGCATAGCTACTGTTAGGCTAGAAAGATAAAACAAGAGCTATTGGCATTTTGTAGTTCTTGTTTGCTTATTGGATTAGTGGAATGACCGGTGTGGAATACCAGATCTCCAGCGGTAGAGCTAGAAGAGAGGACTAACTCGCAAGATGGAATCTCTATAAATTGCCGTCTTTTTAACTTTTTTACCTTTTAATTCTATCATCTTGTTTGCATTCATATCAATAAACAACTTAAGTATTAAGTCTTATAAGTTTTCAGTTATTTAACATTAAATTGATAAACAAGTTTCATAAAAAGTTGTTTTATTTAAATTTCTTGAGCAATTAGATTCCAAACATTAATAACATACTTACAAGTGAAAAAGGATATGCATATTTATTTCGCCATCTTGGTAACATGAAGGATATGATGACTCCCCACATTAAGGAGTTTTCTCAAGGGAAGGAATTTGTTCCATTTCCATATTCATGTTTTTGACATAGTCTACTCTAACTTCAATAGCAATAGTACTTCTAAGCCCTTCATGAATTATGGCTAAACAGCCAGGCTTATAGTCTACTCTTCGAGCCAAATCGAATCCATAAGATATTATTGATAATGTTTTGACCCTTAACAAAACCTGTCTAATTCTTGTTTATGACCTTTAGAGGATTATACTTGACCTAGTGGTGCAAAGACTAATAAGCTTGGAATCCTTCCAAGTTTAAGGACAATAATGGTTGTTGTATAAAACCTGGGCAATGGAAAACCATAAAAAAAAATTAATATACTTTCATAAAAATATTTATAACCAATAATTTTCTAACATGGTTTAAATAACACCCTATCAAAGCTATGAGGACCAGCTCTAAGTCATTTTCTAACTCAACAATGATATTGGATACCTTCCAAAAGGAAGGGGCACCGATTAACAAATCATTCTCTAAGTTAAAGATTGTCTGTATTAGGCAAGGAGGGTGCTAGAATTGTTTTACTTGAAAGTCCTTTGCAAGAAAATCTTGAAAAAAAATAGTATCACACACACCAAGCCTTTAGTCTTCAATCCAATTTTCTTCATTTTTTTTTAACTTAAGGCTTAAGTCCTAACCCACTTTAGTTATAGCATGCAGTCTACCACAAAGAAGAAGCTTAAGAAATATGCTTGTGGTAAAGATAACAACCATTGCCTATGATGGACAAGTGGCAAGCATGACTCTAGCTAAGAAGAAAACAAGATAGCATACATCTCCTTAAAATAAGTAAACCCATTAGATGAAATAAAGCTAATAGGATAAAAACACTTTATCTCAAGGGTGAGAGGAGATGATCATATACCCTACTCTCTTACTTTTTACAAGTCTCTAGCCAAACATCCACATAGAAGAAAGCCCATAGAGGGTGCGCAAGTCTAGTAGGCAAGAATTATACATCAGCATTAAAGATTCTATTTGTTTAGATACAATTAAATCTAATTTCAATTATAGTATGAGTAATGAAGGATTATAAAAAATGTCGACTTAATAAAAACTAAAAAATAAAATTAATCATACATTTTAAATTAAACATGCTTTAAAGATATGTATATATTCTTGTATCATTATAAATAATACGTTAAATGATGTAAATTATAAATAACTTTTTTTAATAT
The DNA here is from genome assembly GCA_024138025.1 of Combretum micranthum. Classification (NCBI taxonomy): domain Eukaryota; kingdom Viridiplantae; phylum Streptophyta; class Magnoliopsida; order Myrtales; family Combretaceae; genus Combretum; species Combretum micranthum. The sequence continues at coordinate 195,733 of JAMXBD010002400.1, read as the reverse complement.
CTCAAATTTAAATATCATTTAATTGTATATATATGTATAAATTTAATCCTATCCTATTTAAGTTCTTTTTGTATTGTTTGATTTTTATGTGTATTCATAGCTGAATTTAATATGTATTCGATTTGTTTAATAGTAAAAATATCTATTTTTTATGTATAGCACTATTTAAAGAAGGGAAAAAAAATAAGTCAAAACGACGACGAAACATGGAAGCAAAACGCGACCTTAATTTTTTATTTTAGTTTTGGTGGAATCGTGCCAGGGCTACTTGTTTCACGGATCCCATTCGGCCTAGGAGTAGGACTGTAAGCCCAGGACTATAAGCCCTGGACTATAGTCCGGCTGTCTAGCCGCAAGTTCAGAAGGGGTCTGGAGGTGCCATTTCTGTTGACGCTGCGGCAGACGATGCCAGAAACATGAATATGGAAATGGAAAAGAGCCTGGAGTAATAAATACGAAAACTTGCAGTGAAAAGGAGGAAGAGCAAGAGGAAGAAGAAGCATAAGGAAAACGATCCGATCCAGACAGCCAACCAAGTGCTTCACCGTTCAAATATGTCTCAACAACCTGGTAGTGGACGATTTCCTTTGTATCCTTCTGTTCCCACCCTAAACCCCATACCTATCCCCAATATGCCCTTCCTGCTCCAATACCCAATTATCCTATAGCTTACCCTAACCTAATTCTATTCCGATCCAGTCTATGCCCTTTCCGTACCCAGTCTAGTCGGCAGCGATGTCTCACATTCTTTGTCCGCTACGACCTCGAAGCGGCCACGAGAGGACAGCGGTGAAGCTTCAGGAATGAGGCAGTGGCTGCGAAGCGAAGGGCTGTAATAACGCAGATGTGATATTTAGGGTAGTTGTGCCGTCGCGGCAAATTGGGAAAGTTATTGGGAAAGAAGGGTGCAGGATTCAGAAGATTAGGGAAGAGACTAAAGCTACTATTAAGATTGCTGATGCTGTTGTTGTGAGTATTTTATGGCTTTGAAACTTTTAATCTTTTGGCTTTTCCTTTTCTATTGGAAGATTATAGTTGAATCAGAAATGTGTTTTTGTTTCTGGGAACTTATTTTCTTAGTAAAGTACTATGAATGTCATATATTACATGGTGTTAGTTAGGGTTGCAAATTAACTAAACGGTTCACAATCTACTTGAGTTCGGCTTGATTCAAAAATAGTCAAATTGAACTTGAATGCGAACTATTTAAATAGTTATTGAACCGAACTCAAACATTATATGTTTGTTTTGATTAGTTCACAGAGCTTTATCCTTAATCGAATTTGAATTAAGTTCGGCTATTAATATTATTTTAATACGAATTTAAAATATATATTTTTAATACATTGAGCCAAATCGAGCTTAATCAAGTTGTACTTGAGATTATATATTTTTATTTCGGGCCAAACTTAAGCTTAAAATATTAAGCTCAAATCGGCTCAAACTTTGAATTTTGAATCCGAACTCGAATTTGAATTCAGTACTGGACCATCTTGATTTGATTCGATTGCAACCCAGTGTTAGTCAACTATTAGGGGAAAAAAAAAAGAATTGTTTTTTTCTCAATAAACGAAATGCTAGAAAATTTCCTCTGCTGAACAAACGCAAGCTCAACCTCATTGCTGTGCAGTTGCAATCGGTTCGACTTGTAGTATAGTATGTTGGGCTATTTGGTTTATTCAATCCCAGGATGCATCCTGATGGCTTTGCTATGATATGTTGTGAAATTTGGAAATAATATTATGGGGGATTTCTTTGCTTAGCATGAAGCTAGTCGAGTTCCTTGTATTTGAAATGATGGTGGTTGGTTGGGAAAGTTATTTTCGCTGACTGGCTTGTGCCATCTATTCAAGTGCATGAACTTAATAATAACTATAATAATGAAAAATGTATGTACTTGCCTAAGTGAAGAGCCTGAAATTTGGATGGACTTTCTAGTTAGTTGCAACAGCACCTCTTGTTACCCTAGTTGTATTGAATCTATAATACCTGATCACTTTTGATTTTGGTTGATGAAAATAATTGGATTGAATCAGGTGATTTAGTTCTCTGTGCATCCTTTTGCTGGAAGATTAGATATACTGTTGGAGTAATTGATTATGCTTATATTTGTGGATATAATCTGCAAAAATTTGGGATTTTGTGTGTCTTTACTTTTGACACCTCATAACATGGCTGATAATCAAGATGTTTCTTTGGAAATGCATAGAATCTTTCTCCTCTGTTGCATTGGCGTTTTGGGAGATAATAAGTAATGATATGAAAATGGAGGTATTTGAGCTACATGTGTTAATCTTCTTGAAACAGCTTACCTCAAGTACATGTAGAAGGAAAATGGAGAAATGATCCACACACTGCTTAGAATGGACTTTAGAGATAGAAAATCCGAAGTACTCTCCCTTCCCCTTCTCAAATCCCACCCCCTTAGACAGGTTTTCTAAGGAGGGGAATATGGTCTGAACCTATTATGAGCAGGTATTTTGGCTGACTGTCCCCCCTTTTCTTCTCTTCGTGTTTTGTGCCCCTCAATTTCCTCCATGCAATGGTTCCTCTTGTACCTTGGCATCTAGGTTTTTACCTGGTTTCTTGATAGAATAACCAGGTTGGTGAAAATTTGGGATCCAAGAAAGCTGGCAAGGCCAATAGCTCTCCTGTAGTGGATATTATAAAGGTCTACAAGACCTTTGAGATGGCAATTTCTAGACAATGCTCTTCCGGGTCCCCACTGAAAATTCTTCAGGTTGCTCTCCCTATGATTTTTTACTTCAAAGTTTTCTTTTAGTGTGAATGGTGACCATCTCTGTATCTCTTTGTTAATGGGATGTAACTTTTCTTTGGTACGATGGAAAAGTATGCATTTAGTCAGAATTTTATCTGCTATTCGAATTACAAGGACAAAATAACATTCCACCTTGTATTGCTTTCCAATTTTTTGTGGTTTCAATTCTTCACTAATTGATGTGATTAAAGAAGTTTTACGCAAAAAAGATGTGGTCAAAGAAGCACTCCTTAAGTTGAATTAGTTGGTCACTCTCAAGCAAACAAAGAGGAGCCTCTTGTTTTTCTGTAATTTGCTAAAGCAAGTACAGGAGGGTATAGTTGACATTATGAACTCCCAACGCCGACTATGACATCCCCACCACCACACACACCCCCACCCCACCCCCCCCCCCCCCCCCCCGGGGCAACCTCACCAACTCTTCCCCCCCCCCCCCCCCCCAAAAAAAAAAAAAGAAAAAAAAATGTGGATATACTTTCCTTGCATGTTTTTTTGAAGGATCTCTTTGAAACTAAGGATAGAAGCCTATAACAAATTGGTCTAAACAATTGAAAAGCATTTGGAGTCTTGGACTTTGAACTTTTTATCCTATGTAGATCATTTACGATTCATTAGATCAGTAAGCATTCTCTATGCAAGTCTATCCTTTATGTCACGCTTGTACCAGTGGGTTCAATCCTTGCAAGCTGCAGCTAGAGGGTCAATCTACTTGACGGTAATAATACCTTCTTGTGCTTAGTGTCGTCGGGAGCTAGTGTACGTGGCATCACGTGCTGCCTACTCAGGCTAGTCTGCAGACCTAGGGGCGTCCTCACACTGAGGTGTGTCTGGGGTGGTATAGGTGTGACATAAAAAGGCCGAAGAATATTATTGTGAAAATTGAGCAATTAATGCATAACTTTTTGTGGAGTGGTAGTGTTATAGGATCGTGTTTGTTTGCCTTGTTCTCAATGATCACAACAAATTTTAGGCTTGTTAGAGAGAACTCAATGATCTCTAGGTTAAGGAAAATTAATCTGGAATATTTTTACAAACAACAAAATAGTTCTTTCCCATGAAAATCACGATGTTTTTAAATACAATGCAGGATATGGCAGTTATCCTATTAACCACCACCTTTTCATACCATAGACACTTGGACTATTGCCCAACTGACACATACAAACCACTACACACTGAAACATCCCATACAGCTGGAAATCTAATTAGACCAACACTATAGACAACAACATCTACAATCCAAACAGCAAACAACATATAACTATCATAGCCAACCTAGCAACCTAACATCAATACAATTACATAACATGATCCACTATCTTCTTCTTCCTTCTTGTATAAATTGGATCAAATAGAGCAACACATGAACTGGAACTGCTTGTAACATTACTCCCTCCCTTGAGAACGCTTATGACCTCAAGCACGAATGAAGGGTATCGATGAATCATCTTGTCTGACTCCTCTTAGGAAGCTTCAGCTGGTGAATACCCTTCCCAATGAATTAAAAGCTCCATGTTGGAATGTTTCTCTCAACTATCAAGAATGGCTTTAGGAGTTGGAATAATCTGCCCTTGGTGACTGTGAGCAACAGTTGGTGCTGGTGGTAGAGTTCCGTAAAATTTCTTGAGAAAAGAAATATGGAAAATTGGATGTATCTTGACGTGCTCTGGTAATTGAAGTTTATAAGTAACTATTCCTACTTTTCGTTCGATTTGGAATGGACCATAAAATCGGGGAGCGAGTTTTTGGTGTCGGTGATGGTGAATAGAATGTTGTTTGTAAGGCTGGAGTTTAAGAAGAACCTAATCACCTTCTTTAAAAGTAACATCCCTATGCCTTTTATCATGTTGAAGTTTCATATGCTCTTACGCTGTTAACAACCTATGGCACAATTTTGTCCAAACTTAATCTCTCTCTAATAGAGAATGTTCAACCACTTCCAGCCTATCACTACCCATATGATACGAGAGTAGGCGTGTAGGGTGACATCTATAGACAATCTCAAAAGTGGGTGGCTCACAATGACGTACCATTATTATACTAGTATTCAGCTCAAGAAATCCATTCAACCCATTTTTTTGGATATTCTCCTGTGAAGCAACGAAGGTACATCTCAATGGTGCGATTAACAACCTCTGTTTGGCCTTTGCTTTGAGGATCATAAGCTGAAGAAGAAGCTAGTTTAGATCCACTCAAATGGAACAATTCCTTCCAGAACTTACTTGTGAAAGTTACATCCTGATCACTAGCAATAGTTTTTGGTAACCCATGCAACTTGAATATATGATCAAAGAAACTCCTTGCAACATTGACTAAATTATATGGATTAGTCATGGGAACAAAATGTGCATATTTAGAACATCTGTCCACAACAGCAAATAAAACTGATTTCCCGTGTGAAGAAGGTAATCCATTAATGAAATCCATTGAAACATTAGCCAAAACTTGAGTTGGAACAGGTAGTGGTTGAAGAAGACCCACAGGTAACAACTGTTGGGATTTATTTTTTTTGACAACCTAGACAAGCTTTAACAAAATCTTGAACGTCTCTCTTCATTCCGGCCTAAAAGAAATCTTTAGAAATTCGATAGAAGGTTTTCTGATAACCCTCACGATGAAGATCATGGTAAGCTTCCAAAATAACTGATTTTAGCATTGAATTCTGAGATAAATAGACCTTATTTTTGTAAAAAAATCATCCCATCCAAAAACTTCCAACCTGCCCCTATCTTCCCATCTACAACGTCCTCAACTAAGGACTTCAGATCCAAGGACTAGTATTTCCTCCTTAATCAGTTCAAACAGGTGAAAACACGGGTTGGATATGGCACAAATCACAGCTGTGGAATCATCTTTTCTCGATAGAGCATCAGCAACTTTGTTTTCATGCCTAGCTCGATATGTAATCACAAAATCAAACCCCATAGGCTTGCTGACCCAATGTTTAAAAAGATATTTCAAACTATAATGATCAGTTCGAACAAGAAATTTCCTTCCCTACAAATAAGAACGCCAATGTCTCGCAGCCTTGGCTAATCTTATTAACTTCTTTTCATAAGCTGGCAATTTGAGATGGTGACAAGCAGAGGACTTACTGAAAAAAGAGACAGGCCTTCCTTGCTGCTGTAGAACCGCTCCAATGCCATGGTCAGTAGCGTCACATTTGACAATGATCTGTTGAGAAAAATTTGGTAACTCTAGTGCCGATGCCTTTTTCATAGCGTCTCTCTCAACTCTAAGAAAGCTCTTTCAGAAGCTTCAATTCAAACAAAATTATTCTTTCAGAGCATTGGACTCAGCGGTTCAGCAATTTTACCATAGTTTTGTACAAATCTACCATAATAACCTGTCAAGCCAAGAAAACCTCGAAGTGCAGCAATGTTCATGGGCTTTGGCCATTGTAACATAGCATCTACTTTTGCTGGATCGGCCTTTACCCCTTCAGAAGAAATTATATGCCCAAGATAAGATACTTCGATCTGTGCAAAAGCACGCTTAAGGAGCAATTGGTGAGTTTAAAGAAATATCATTGTCTTACATAGGTGCTGGAGATGTTCCGTCTAAGTACGACTACAGATCAAACTATCATTAAAAAAAAAAAAAAAAAAAAACTAGAACAAATTCTTCAACACCCCTTTAAACATTTTATTCATCAAGGTTTGGAAAGTCAGCGGCACATTTGTTAGCCTAAATGGCATCACGATAAATTCAAAGTGGTCATGGTGAGTGCGAAAAGCACTTTTTTCAATGTCAACCACATGCATTCTCACTTGATTGTAACCCAAACTCAAATCTAGCTTTGTAAAATATCAAGCTTCATGTAATTCTTCAAGAAGTTCTTCAATGACTGGTATAGGGAACTTATGTTTCACTGTCTTTTCATTGAGTGCACGATAATCCATACAAAATCACCATGTCTTATCCACCTTTTGAACCAACGACATTGCCAATGAAAAGGAGATTGGCTAAGCCTAATTATTCCCTTGGACAACATTTCTTTGCATTGCCATTCAATCTCATCTTTTTGTTGATGGGGGTACTTTTAAGGTCGAACAACCACTGGTGGTGTGCCTAGTTGCAATCTAATCTTTTGATCACAAACTCTGTCAATAGCAATTGTAACTCTGAATTGCGCTCCACTTCTAAAATTGCAGCATTAACAGCAGAGTTGAATAAAGGCTCATCCACCCCTATTAATTCTACTTTGCGATCCATCAATACTAATTGCATCTTCATAGCACGAAAATCCCATCGAATTGTCCCTAGCGATTTAAGCCAATTCACCCCTAACACAACATCTAAACCACAGAGTTGTAGGACGTACAAGTCAACATTGAAATTCTGGCTTCCAATATTAATCTTGATGTTCCTGCAAATTCCACAACTACTAGGGTTATCACCATTTGCCACTAACACTTTCAATTTGCTTTTTAGTCTCCAAGTTCAACGGCAAATGCTGTACTACTGTTGCATGAACAAAGGTATGGGTGCTGCTTGAATCAACTAGAATTGTTACTCGCTTCCCATTAATTTCCCCTTGTAACTTCATTGCTTGTGATTTCACTACTCCAACCATAGCTTGTAAAGAAATCTCCATTTGCTCTTAGAATCCTCTTAACAATATTTCCTCTGCACCTTCATTCTCCAATTCTTTAGAACACTCTAACCAAAACAATTTCTTACACCGATGGCCAACTGTAAATCACTCATCACAATAGAAACAAAGTCCTTTTTCTTCTTTCACCTAATTCAACCTTACTTAACTATCTAACATAAGGATTTCTTGAAGAAGATGTTGCAATATTTGGCTTTTTCTTAAGATAATCCAGTTCCTTCTTCGCAGCCAGGGCTTTCCTCTCGAAAAATCATGCTAATTCAATAGCTTGAGTTAGATCCTTCGGTTTTAACAGCCCAACATCTAGGGCTATAAACTCCTTCAACCCACTTAAGAATAAAGGCACTTTTTGATTAGAGGAGAGTGTCGTGGTTTGTGCTGCAATTTGTGTGAATTATTTTTTTTATTTTTTATTTTTTTTATATGCTTCCACAAAATCTTTCTGCATCAATTTTGCCAACTCACCCAGGGCTTCTCGCAATGGTGGGCCTAATCTGGTATTGCATAGATCTTTAAATTCCTTCTAATCCATCCCTAGTCGATTACGCTCTACTTTCACAAGCCACATCTGAGCATCCCCTTCAAGATGATAAGGCATATGTTTAATTTCTCGTGATTTGGCATTGTCCAGTGCTTAAAAAAAAAAAAAATCACAACAATTGAGCCAACCAATGGGGTCTACAGTTCCATAACATTTGGGGAAATCCATTCGAGCCATTTGAGGAAACATCACACCCTTTTCCTTGCTGCCACTAGAATGTGAAACACCAGTGGAACCTCCGACATAATTGGCCTCCTCTTGTTTGACACCTTTCCCTTTTCCAGAGGACACTTCTTTCGATAGACTTGCTATCTGCTACAACATTGCTTCCATTTGTGCTCTATCCTCGTTGTACATTGCTATAAAAAGTCTCAAAACTGTTGCTGAAGTTGCCTGACTTCATCCATATCAAGTGGCTCTGATACCAACTTCTTATTGGATTGTGTTTGTCTGCCTTGTTTCCCTATGATTACAACATATTTTGGGCTCGTTAGAGAGAATCTAACGATCTCTAGGTTAAGGAAAATTAACCTGGAATATTTTATGAACAACAGAATAGTTCCTTCTCATGAAAATTATGATGTTTTTAAATACAATGTAGGATATGGCAGTTATCCTATTAACTGCCACGTGTAACTGCCACTTATTCATATTATAGACGTTTGGACTGTTGCCCGACACATACAAACCACTACACACACAGACACATCCCATACGAACAAACATCAACCAGAAATCTAATTAGACCAACACTATAGACAACAACAACTACAATCCAAACAGCAAACAACATATAACTATCATAGCCAACGTAGCAATGTAACATCAATACAATTACATAACAGGATCCACTATCTTCTTCTTCCTTCTTGTATGAACTTGATCAAATGGAGCAACACATGAAGTGGAACTGCTTGTAACAGGTAGGCCTTACATGTCTACTAAGGTTAGGGTAGAATGGGAGGATGTTTTGTTCCAAAATCAGAATGTGGTCTTACGATTTTGAGGCTGTAAGATTACATAGATTAAAAACAAATTGCATCTGTGCCAGAAAAGCTCAGGGGTTTGGGTGGATGGGAATCTCCTTGAAGGCAATAGCTTTTGGATGGGCAAATCCCTAGCTTCATGCTCTTGGAACCGCACAAGCTCCTTAAAGTGTGCCATTTTGATGTGCTGGGAAATTGGCAATGGCTGTAGCATCTCCTTATAAATTGATTTTTTGCTCTCACTGGCGCCTTTTATTAATAGGTTTTGTCTTAGAACAATTTGTGAGGAGCTAAATTTAGGAAATGTAAATATCTATTTTGCTACTTAATTCTCTGTAACTATCACGCATATCTTTTGGGATATTTTATGAGATATTGTTAGGATTAGGGGCATGATGGGTGATATTTCAGTGTTCTTTATAATTAAGGGTCTCATAGGAGATATTGTTAGGATTATGAGTTTAAAAGTTATATTGGCAGCAATCTTTATTTAGGAAAGCTAGTATTGGAGACTTGCATAAATATGCTATTCCTATGAGAAATAAAGCGAGCCAGTTGTAGAGATTTTTTTTATTTTTTTGATATGGAACGTGCTGTTTAATGGGCCCTCAATTTTTAGAGATGAGAGGATTCTTGCTAACGTGTCCTGGACCTTTTATATATTTTATCCTTGACTAGATTCTGCCCTTGAGCCCATGATTGCCAGGCTTTGCTCTGTTATTGAAGGTGATGGTCTGTTCCGGCTGGTGATGTGTGACAGGCTGACAGCAAATTAACATCCATGGCTTGCTAGGCTTTGTTCTATTATTAAATGTGATAGTTGGTCTATTCCAACTGGTGATGTGTGTCAGCGAATCTACATCCATGGCTTGCTAGGCTTCTATCCATAGGCTTGCTAGGCTTTGTTCCATTATTGATGGTGATTGTTGGTCTATTCCAGCTTGTGATGTGTGACAGGAAATTAACATCCATGGCTTGCTATGCTTTTATCCATAGCTTTGCTAGGCTTTGTTCCATTGTTGGGCTATTCCAGCTGGTGATGTGTGACAGCAAATTACTTCCCTGTCAGCTTTTTTCTGTCTGCTAGTAGAATGGACCCTTGGCTGTCTATTGATTGCGGGGGAAAAGATTTGAACGTTAGTTTGAATGGATGGTAGAGTCATGTGTGTTTTAAGTCCATCCCTTGGCTGGATTGTATACTTTGGCTTGTGTGGTAGGGGAAATTGTACAACTGCACCTAAGGTATGCTCTATTCTTCTTGCTACCTTTGGGGAACTGCAGGGTAAATGTCAATTCTTGATATTAATACGACAGCAGGTTGTGATAAACTTAGGTTGACGGTCCTTCCATCTTTTCTTGGGCATTAGTTCTGAACTTGTGGTAATTTTGTCATCCTGTGTGTGGTTTGGTCTAGCTTCTGCCTGTCTTGACATCATCTTGTAAACACCAATGTATTATCATTGTCTTTCCCTTGTAAATTGTTTTCTCACATTAATTGTGTTAATTACTTATCAAGAAGAGGGAGAAAAAATATTACATAAGATATATTTGAAATCTTTTCACCTACACACTTTATTGGTGTAATTAAAATTTTAGTAATTTTTTGCCAAAATAATTTTAACTATTTCTTAACAAGGTCTTGTTTAAACATCTTTTTTATGTTTCCGCAGAGACATGAAGAACGGGTGATTATTATAAGTTCCAAGTCTAATGAGAGCAAGACTACCAGTGCAGAGAATGCCTTACAACAGATAGCTGGATTAATTTTGAAGGTTGTTTTTCTATTTGTGCGAAGAAACTTCAAATTCCCTAATTCATTTCTAGTTATATGTGTCATGTCAGGAGCTTTTTTATGATGTAAATTACTACCTGGGGAAGTTGTTTTTCATGTATATGCGTCTGCATATCATTTCTGCACTTTCTTGCAATATGCTTTGAAACAATATGCAGTAAGGCCTTCTAAAGTCATATTTATTGCCTGATCCTTCTTATTGGCAATGAATTATAGAAACTTCTCCATTTCAAATGCTCATGATTTTTTGAACTGGTGAGATGAACTAATAACAATTAAATGGAAACAGGAGGATGATACTGACACTGAGGTTGCAACAAAAGTTGGTGCAGTACATGTGGCTGCCAATACTATAAGGCTTTTAATTGCTGGGTCTCAAGCTGGAGGCCTAATTGGGATGTCAGGGCAAAATATAGAGAAATTGAGGAATGCATATGGTGCTACCATTACAGTTTTGCCTCCAAATCAGTTGCCACTTTGTGCATCAGCTCTTGAATCTGATCGTGTGGTGCAGGTAAATTCAGTACTGTTATATGGTTGTTCAAGATTACCTTTCTAAAGTTAATGCTACTAGCCATATTCTAGTTGTAAGATGCGTATGCTATTAGTCATGGGTCTAGGATGCAATCCATGGTAACAACTTATTAACAGAAAGTGAGGAAGATAGCAAAATATTCCTGTGGCCAAGTGTTTGATATAGTTTGCACCTGTGCATTTATTTATTTTAAATGTATCCAAATAATTCTTGTGCTTTTTGGCTGAGCATCTTTTATGAGAATAAGGCTATTGGACCAATTGATGCAACAGTATCAAAAGGAAGCACATGACCTCAACTTAGGTACATCTTCATATGAAGTTTATGATTGCACCTAGCAACTGCAAGCTGTCAAGGAACAATTGGTTTTTTCATTGTCCTTTCTATTTTGGTAAATTTATGTATATAGCTCTTGATGAATGGCCTTTTCTTTGGAAGACTTGAGATGCATTTCTCAATTCTTTTTAATGTGAATAGTTTAATATTGACATTGCCAAACCATCACTATTGTAACTGAGAATAGTCATGATCACTGCTTTGTGATTAGTGGTAGCTCTTGTGGTATATGGGAAGAAAAGCGATAGTAGCATTCAGCCATGGTGCATTACTTAGTTTATTAGAAAATGTTTATGGAAAGTAAAAAAAATTAGGAAAATGTTTTCCTCATTTTAAAATGAAGGCTACTTTTTCGTTTCCTTTTTTCGTTTTTGTTTTTGTTTTTTTTTAACCTTCATTGATATTGTCCATTGCAATCATCACACCACTGGTGGCAGCTACAATCGTTTATCATTATTTTTTATTTATCATAAAATGCACTAATTTCAACATCTTTTTGAGGTTACTGCTATATTGTATGACAGTTTTTATATAATAAAGTATGCAACTTTAAAAAATATACGGAAGACATTTTCCACGAAATAAAGATACCCTTGATTGGAAAATCTATTAATGCCAATGTATGCTAAGGCAGATGACACACAAAACTGAGAATTAGAAAAGGAGAAGAGAGACCCCAGGGAAATAGCAGTATCTTTCATGAATTATTTAGCTTTTATGATAGTGTATTCCATGGCAGTCATACTTATAGGATGCAGCTAATTTATTGTATGCTGTGGATCATTAATAAAGGAAACCATAGAAGAACGCTGAAGAAAGGAGTCTACATTTGTTTTTATGCTTCTTTTTGTGCTGCTGTCTTTTGGTATTGAATGTTCCTTCAATCACTTCTGCAACTTGTTCCTTGCCTCTGTTATCTGTTGGACTTGTTTTTTCTGCATTACTTCACATTAGGAAGTTTTTTCATTGACAGAACTTAGTTTCTCTGGAATAAGATGACTACAATACGAGCTCAAGATCCTTTTAGCTTGGCAGATTAAACATTTATCTGAAATACGCACTGAAAAAATTATGATTTATCTTCTGTTTATTAGAGTAGGTTTGGGGAGACTCTGTGTTTCTTATTCTCAAGAATAATTTAAGTGTATCCCTTGCTTCAAGCTGGTATAGCTTTACATACCAAGAGTTTGACTCAACTTCAGGACTTCTCTTTGAGTTTTACTGCTGAAATTGATATTTATTTCTAATTCAGATATCAGGTGATGTCCCTGCAGTACTCAAGGCTTTGGAGGGGATTGGTCAGCAGCTAAGGTCTCAATCCAAATTAAAACGTGGATATCTGGATTTTCCCCACCTTTTATTTAGCTCATTCTTATTTAAATGTTACTTCTTTTCTAGGGAGAATCCACCGCGACAAGTCATCTCTATTAGCCCGACATACAATTATAACTTAGTACGGCCAGCTCAGCCATATGTTGATCCCAATTCAGGTTTATTTGATCTTGCAATGTCGAAAACAGCAATTTTCATCTTGATGCACATTCAAATTTTAATTTTTTTGTTATAACCACATCATCTTTAGGACAACCGATCTTGCAGCTGATTATGTTACATTCGATATGCTGATTTCGGAGACATTGGTGGGTGGGTTGATTGGCAGATGTGGATCAAATATATCAAAAATCAGAACTGAATCGGGAGCAACAATAAAGGTATTCAATTCTTCATTTACATGGGGGCACATATGTCGGTGTTCTAAGAATAAAAATGTCATTTTGGATCCTTGTATGTTTAAATTTAGTTGCTGCTTGCTTTGTTTCTTTCTAAAAATTGGCTTGTGTTTCTAGAACATTCGAAGATCATTATGTGCTAGTTTGGAGTTCTGCACATGATTTTTACTTCTCTTTTTGAATTCGCAGAATTAAAGAGTTGGAGAATGAGAAAACAATTTTCACTCTTTACCTCTGTGCATATACGGATGCTATAATATGTTTTGAGGATGTTTCTTTTTTTATTTTCTCTAGGTCTTTGGCGGAAAAGGTACGCAGAAACACAGGCAGATTCAGTTTGGCGGCAGTGCTGAGCAGGTAAGTTTCTTTTCTCTGTCATAAACTGTTAAGCTCCTCACAGGAGGGACCTATTTCCTTTAATTTCTGATGTAGACTTACTATGCTCTGTTTTATTTAAGAAAAAACTTTTGCTGACAAAAGAAAGTCTACTGCATCTCAATGTTGCATTAGTTTCTTTGAAAGAAGTTGATATGACCCTGCGGTAGTGTTTTGAAATTTTGATACATTGTATTGTTCTAGATATTTTGTTTTAGTTGGCATAGCTTGTTATATATGTTGTTAGCTCTAAATAGGCAATAGCTACAGCTGGTGGAGGGAGCTTTTGTTGACTTGTATTGGGTGTTGAGAGCTGGTGTGATCAGATTGCTTGTAGACCTTCTCCATTGAAGGCATTTTGTGTGTGGATTTCTTCACAAAATCAATAAAAAAGATTTGTTTTGTCTTGTAAATTCATGTAATTCATATCAACCAGTATCAAAGCCTTATTTGTAGGTTTCCTTGAGGAATGTGTTCTTGATGTTGTTTTTGGAATAACAGTATGGTTCTGATGCCAACTGATACGAACCAGAAGAACATAATAGGAAACTAAATTTTTTATTGATATTTTATAGAAGAGAAGTTTGAACTCTAATACCTTCGATGAAGAATGTCAATGAGCAATTAGCTCATCCTAGCTCTCTCTCTTTATCAAACAAATTAACTAACTTCCTTACTAATTACCCACACCTACTATTTCTAGACTATTTAGGTAATGATGTTTTTACTCTTCTACCATACTGAATAACTATTAACACCCTATGTAATTTGTAGACGTACAATATGGGGGCTTCACCCCAAGTACTGTATTGCAAGTACATGTTAAATAAATAAGAGAAAGTAAGAAGAATAGTGATAGCTAGCAAGTTGTTGCTGGATTAGTTGAAATCTATGGGTCTTAACTGTAGCTAGCATGTATTTGCCTAGATTTGTTGAAATCTCATTAACGTAATGAGGAAGTATTAGCTATTATTTGGGTTGATAATTTAGGTTGAGTGTCAGAGATAACAAGTTGAAATCTATTGGTCTAACAGTAGCTAGTATACATTCGTCTAAATTTGTTGAAATCTCACAAACGTAATGAGGAAGTATTAGGTATTATTTGGATTGATAATCTAGTTTGGGTGTTCGAGCTAGCAAGTTGAAATTTTAAAATCATAACGAGGAACAATCGGTTATTGATAGAATTAATGGTGTGGGACTAATTAGCCTGACCATAGAAATTCCATTTGTGGCTATGAAGAACATTTTTCGGAAGTAATAATTGGTGCACTGCACAAACTATGCTTTACCAGGACATTGGCCTTGTTAGATGTTGGATATAAATAATAGTCACGTTAGTATTGCTAATATTAGTATTAGTATAACTTATTAAGTCCTATAAAATCATGCCATGTGGCTCATAAATCAAGGACTAGTAGTAAGAGTGGGGAAAGCCATGGAGTCATTATTTATCATCTCTAGTAGAGTTTTGCTCTGTGTTCAAGCATCTCTAGCCCTAATACTTATAAATTAGGGTTTGTGATTGTTTTATATCAAATATGATCAATACCTGAATTCCTGGGTTAATATTATTTCCTGTATGATGGTTGACATGTTCAAAGGTAGTCAGTCCTATTATAGCTATGTCTCCACTAGAAGGAAAAGAAAGGTATAAAAATCAAATTACATCATGCCAAAGGAACGATATCTTAAGTGAGTCAGAGAGGAAATTGATAGTGAGATAGCTACCAAGTTGTTGCTGGATTAGTTGATATCTGTTGATCTAAAAATAGCTAGCAAGTATTTGTCTACATTTGTTGAAATCTCAATAATGTAATGAGGAAGTATCAGCTATTGCTTGGATTGATGGTTTGGGTTGTGTCTGAGCTAGCAAGTTGAAATATTAATAGCATAATGAGGAGCTATCAGTTGATACGATTAATGGCATTGTAGTGGTTAAGCTGACCACAGAATTTCCATATATGGCTATGGTGGATAATTATTTGGAAGGAAATGATAATGGGTGGACAGGGCAATTTCTAAGAGGCCGAAGTAATAAACTATTGACTGGACATCCGATGTCTTTTTTGATGGATAGCCAGAAAAAGAAGATTGTTTGTACTGCTTTTTGTTAAAGGTATGCATTCATAGAGTTAAAAATACTTGAGAGTATGTGCATCCTATTATGCTATTCCTGAAGAGACCAAATGATATTTTTGGGCCAAAAGTTATGTGTATAAATTCTTCAATTATAAGAGCACTGTTTAAAAGGGATCATGTGGATCTTCTCTCGTGTGATTTGATTTTTCTGTCAAAAAATACACAGCTTATTTAGCTCTTACAAATTCGAAGGTTAGTGAGAATATCAAACTATAGAATACAATTTGAACCAATTAATGTTTGAGTCCTGGTCAGCTCATATCAACTTTGAGGACCCATTTGAATTATTTATTTATTTTAAGATATAATGGGGACAAAAAAAAAAAAAAAAATCTGTTGATTTCCCATGCACCATGAAATTTATTTAACTCATCATTAAACATTGTGATCATTCACTTTTTTTTTTTTTTTTTGGGTGTTTCATTTTTTAAGCTTCAGGTGCATGTCTAGAATTGTCAATTCTGTACATTTTGGAAGTTCTTTAGCTGATTGCTTCTTCTCTCCTTCTTCTGTTTAATTCACTAGTTTCAAGCCTAGTCTACCTTGATTTGTCACTTTGATCTCTAGTTTGTATTGCAAGTTGTTGGATTAGTGATGTTGGATGTGTAAGGAAGCTGAATTTGTTGCAAATTTGTCTAATCGTAATGCAAAATTGTGTGGTGTGAATTGAAGTTGACCTTCTCCCCCTTCTCCCCTCTCTTCCCCTTTTCTACTGTGGCTTTATGAAGTTTTCTACTCTCTTGGGCATGCATATCTTCCTCCCTTTACCCAGTTTTCTACTGTTGGCCATGCAAATTATTCCTTAGGACCTGTTTCTATAAGGAATGGTTATAACTTGTAATTGGTGAAAAGATCCCATTATAAATTGATATGATGAATTGGTGAAGAAGTATATCTTTCTGACTACAAGAATGATTTGAGTGATCCAGTGATAATTATTTTGTGCAATTTCATTGTCAAAATCATGTGCATGACTTCTTTCCTTTTCATATTACTCTTAGGTTGCATTGGCAAAGCAAAGAGTGGATGAATACATATATTCTCAGTTGACACAACAAGGTAGCCAACAGCTGGCATGACAATCATTACTTGCGGAGGTTTTGTTACTATATTCCCAGTTAAGGGTTATTGTTGTATCTGACCAAGTGCACGGTGCCTTTCCTCTGTCTTTTTATTCTTCAGTTTTAAGATAGGGGTTAGTTTTGTTGTCTTTGTTCAGTTTGTATGTGTCCAACCACTAGAGGTATGAGCAATGTAAAGTTGAAAATGTGAAAAGCAGAGCCTAATCAACTATTTGCTACATGGATATGATTAACAGGAGAGATGGACTTATATTCTAGAGATACAGATATTTGTTGCTTCTAGGCTCTAGCGCACTGCGACTTTATGAGATTTGTGGTTGTCTTTTAGAAACATATCTAGATGTTTCAATAGAACAGCATTTCAAAATATTATTGTCAAAGCTTTTAAGAAACTGGTGCATCTGCTTCCTTCTTGTACAGAAGTTAGATATGCCATCTCTAGCTCCCTAAATTTGTTGAAAGTTTGAAGAGAACATTGTGGTGTCATTGATTAATTTTACGACTACATATTTAAAGCCGCTAGCTTTATCTGAGCCTACAACTCTTCTCAAGTACATCAACCTCTCATGATGTGCAAAATTTTTGTAGATGGATTAAAGGTGCAGGTTAGAAATTCTGCTATTGGTACCACAGTTGAAGTGATTAGTTTTTTGGTCCATAACACATACATATATATATGCACACGTCACTATTCGGTCTATCTTACATGAATATGTGATAATATGGGATTGGAGAAAGAATGTTGGTGTGACACTTTAGACATGTAGAAACTGCGTCTTACTTTATGCTTGATCCTTGTATGTGGTAAATTTATTGCCATAATACAAGCGTCATGTCAATTGTTTGTTATGTCAGGGATACAAGTGTATTTATCCAGTGAAATGTCGAAATAACATTCATTTTGCATGATTGCTAGTCTGTTTATATTGGATATAAATAAAACCATAACAGTCCTTTTTGTGAAAAATAGATTTTCTTTTGAAATTAGTTACTAAAATAAGACACAATTAAACTTAATTACCAAGATAGATCACCAAATTTGCATCTTTAACATGCAAATTTAAGTCATTGAGTGGAATTCGCATTGAAATGCAGGAGGTGTGCCTTGTATTTTGCATGTACAACATGTGCAAGTCTTTTGGAGAAGGGTACGCATGTGAAACATGCACAACTATAGCCATGTATTTTCGTACATTTTGCATGTCTTGCATGTGGATATTTTACACGCTAGATTTCTGTAAGAATCTGGTAACATCTAAATCCCAATGGATTATGCTTAATTTCGCTTTTTTTCCAAGTTTTAATGCCTAATTCATAAATAGCAACAAATAAACAACAACAATAATAAGGAGATAGGGGTGAAGAGAATCACATCAAGATTTAAAGTGAAATTCGACTCACCTCCTAATCTTCACAATTAACATAATGCCTTCGTTGATGTAGGATTTCACACATTTTATTTTGCTTCAACAAACAATGCTCCAATGGAGCTACACCACAAACACTCAAGAGTTGTCTCTTTACAATTTTCATATACACACACTAGGCACAACTCAACCTAACTCAACTCACTCAAAATTATACTAGATAAACACCAGTGTAGTGCCTTACAAATGATGACCAGCTACAACTTAATGGCACTATAATTTTAACTCCCAATCTTACAAAAATAAGCAAAGAAGCACAATAGTGATTTCAATGAGAGAGTTGATACAGAGCAGTTTAATGGCAATTAATGAACTCAACAACCATCCCTCAACTCCCCCAAAACTTGTATTTATAAGCTCTAACAAAAATATTGTTGTTAGCCTTTTTTTTTCTCTTCATTCGATTTCCATTAATGCTCTCCAACGACTAGTTTTGGGTCGGTAGACAAAAATTGCTTATACTTTGGGTGCACTGGCGAGCTAGTGAGGGGGTCGGTAGAAACCCCTAAAATCCACAAAAAGTTATTGCACAAGGAAAAAATGCACTAATGTGCCAGTGCAAGATCCTATTCACTAGTCGGTGCAATGTAGACCTAGGGCTTGTTTAAGTATTCTGGTTTAGTATCATTCTGACATTATTTTCAAACCGAACATATATTGATATGCTACTGGTGAAAAGCTAACAGTTGTACTTACAAATTGATCAAATCAAACCAATACTGAACTAATACAAATCTAATACAAATAAATATTTGATAATCCAAATAGGCCCCTACACAATTTTGCAAGAAACATAACAAAGCACAAAAACAAAACAAATATATACAAATTTTGCACATATTATTCATCAAACTTATTTAACCAATTAAATGTAACTTAACATAATTAAGTGGTTAATTGTGTAACTAATTTCCTCATCTAAAATACATGTTGAACATATAAGTTCGACACTCTCTCTCTTTTTTATGAGGACAATCATGCACAATTAACTCACATTTAATTTAACACTTCCCTCAGTTAAGTATCTGGGTTTTAAAGAGATTTTAGAAAGTAAGTTCAAAAACTTAATACTTAATCAAAGGAAACTATATTTTTTAAAATAACAACATTCACAACATAAGCATATTAATTGTGCACTAACTCTTCTCCCCTTATGGATTCATTAAAAAGGCAAAAACACTTCATGCCACTAGAAGGAAAATGATATAATACAAGCATGATGTTTATATAATATTAGCCTTTTTCCTAAAAACATAAGTTCCTTACAACCTTGCACATTGAACAATATTTTCTCAACATTTTAAGGTGACAAAGGTCTTGACTACCTAAATATGCATGAACTACAAACGCACTAAGAATACCCCCGTGCCTGCCTGGGGGGTGGGGGGGAAGAGAGGGCATTATGTGTGTGGGGGATGAATTGAGTATTTCCACTAAAAGCTCAAACAATTAATTTGAATGGGTAGGTTAAAAATTAACTTTAAAAACAATGGATAAATAATCGCAGATACAAGATGAAATTTTAGAAGAGTAAGGATAGAGAAAATCTAAATATAACGTGAAATTCAGCCCACTTCTTACTCTCTACTCTACGGTCGACCAATGCCTCAATCGAGGACTCCACCACTATTGTATTTGTTGGTCCCAATAATAACCAAGAAAGGGGGGAGGGGGGGTGAATTGGTTTTTTAAGATAAAACTTTATCCTTTAAAACTTTGACAAAATCACAACCTTGGTTAAACAAATCAAAAATGGCTTTTCAACTTTCTTGAAAACAAATAAACTTGATAAACAAAACTTTAGTGAAAATGCGGAAGCAAACAAGTTTAATTCGTATCACTAAATGTTAAGTTTAAGCAAAAATAAAGTCTCGGATTTTAGTCTCTGAAATAGTCTCTGATTATCGAAAATACTTGCAATTAGTTTTTGAACCAGTTTCTGATTTTACGCTACAGCATAATTACTCAAGTAAATGTATACGAAATTTAAAAGAATAAGGTAGAGAGAGATGCAAAGCTATATATAGTGGTTCCGCCTTGCGCGTACTCCACTCTTCTAGCACCAAGCCGGGGACCCGGTACTCCTCGCCGGTATGTTCCACTATCCAATAAATGAATCACGTTACAAGTTGTCTTTTGCCAAACACACTTTGGCTACAAATGCACTCAGTTGACCTCCCTAGCTTTCCTCAAGCTATAATCAACTACTGAGCCTACTTGTAACACTCAAACTCACTTAAAATGAAATCACAAATCAAGTTGAGGAATAAGAATAAAGTTTCCTCTTAGGTATTTAGTACTAAACAATAATGAGCACGGTTATTCAGCTTTGTAGAGAGCCTTTTTAATATTCGCTTGTTCAGAAAAGAATAGTTGCTCGTATCTCTTGTTTTTCTTCATTCTCTCGAGCTTATAATGTTCTTCAAAATATCAAACGGCTAGTGACTGAATAGTCCTGATTCTTTGCATTTTTCTCGCACAAAATCTAGTCTTCTTTTCCACGGTTATTGCTCTTTGATCTCCTTTGGATATAGACGAATTCTATTCATCTAGTTAAACTGAAAATCTGGCATAAATCTCGGAAGTTCTTAATCTTCTCCTGACTTCAATTTGAATCACGTTGAAAATATCCCATGAAAATAGTTAAGATAATTCTCTGATATTTGAAGTATTCGTAACAAAAGAATTAAAGATGTTTTGGATAATTTTATCCTCATTGTAAGATCACGTGAAGTAGACTTTCCAAGTATATGTTCTCGTGAGACTTCAAATTTCTTCGAAATGGTACTTAACTCAACTAACTTAAATCCCCTTTAGATAGTTGAACCAACTTGTGGAACATAATTGAATGCATTGTCCAAATACATCCACTTTGGTGCTAGGTCTTCAAAATAATGAAAAATTCGGAAAATTCTTGTTGTTCAGAATTATCCATAAATGCCCTCTGATTAGTCTTCTGAATACTCTGATTCATTCACAAGTCATAACATAATTTTCCTTCTGAATACATTCTGAGTAAGAATTGCCTTCTGATTTTAATTCTTTGCGTATTACAAAAAACTCTTTCTGAAATCTTTCTGATTTCAAATCCTTCTCTGAAATTCGTTCTGATAAGCTCTAATATATAATGTATCTAAACACTGCACACTTGTTAAATAGTTTAGAAAACACTTGGTCTTTTTGTTATCATTAAAATCATTATTGAGAGAAACCAACAGTATTGATTTTACAAAAATACGCTTAAGATGAGCAGTACATAGTTTTTGCAACACACTTAGGAAATAAAATATTTTCTCTCTCTCTCTAGTTGCTCTCTGATAAATTGCAAATAAAAGAACAGAGCACTAAAAATATTTTTCTCTCTCCTTTTGGATATATAAAATGAATAAGAAAATAGAAAATAAATGATTTGTTTGTTCGCAAATAATCGCACTTCTCGTATTGCTGTTTTTTTTTTTTTTTCTTAATCTTCTAAGGACAACATGTATATAGCCTTCAAGAAATTTAAATATTCGTTCAAGACAGCATCTTTAAGTCACCAAGCATTTAATGCGCTTTAACGGCTCTTTTCTACCACATCGGTTCCACTTTTTAAATTGTCATGCCCTAACGACTTGTTGCATCTCAAAGTGTCGCTTCTCAAATTTGCACTCGACAGGTCTTTACTCTATCGAGCTTTAAATTCAAACTATCGCGCCCTAAGCTTCAACAAGTCAAGCCATCGACGTGACCTTCAACCAGAGCTGTGCAACTTTGAACTTTTGTCAAGTCTCAGTCTTGAGCTTGTCGCATCCTAACCTTTGGACTCGTTGAGCCCTTGACAATCCCTCGACCAAGGCTTGTACATTTTTAAGCTTTGTCGAGTCTAGATTTAAACTTGTCATGCCCAAGCCAATGGACTTGTCAAGCCCTCGACCAACTCTTAGACTACTGATTCTGCAATTTTTATCTTTGTCAAGCTTTAGCCTCAAACTTTGTTACACCTTGAAGATTGAAGTTGTCTTAGCTCTCGACTGATACTTTTCTTGCTAAAACCTATAGAAACTCCACAAAAGTACACAACATACATACATATATATATTTGACTAATTAGGTGTATTTTACAATAATTGAATAGTTAATTGTGCATTATATTGTCTAATCAAAATCCACATTGAACATACAAGTTCAACATGAACTCATATATAATCAATGTACTCAATAAAACAACAAAAAGGATAAAACAAACTTGATTGTGCAAAATTTTAGCCAAAAACTTCAAGGATTAAACAATTGTGCATATTCAAACCAGAGTTTTAGCTAATAAGCACTTATGTGCAGCCTAATCTACTAATTTGCATTTAAGCATAACAAACACTTCAAGCAAATTCAAATAACTATTTTAAACATGTTAGATCAATTCAAGCTCATATATTTTGTTGCATCACAAATTTGTACAAGTTTGGTCATCAAAAAAGCATTTTCCTAAAAAAAAAAGTGCACAAATTTGCTCAAAAACATTTTCATGCCTATACTCAAGTTTGTTTAGGTCCATTAAGCATAAAAGACAAGAAAATTCAATTTTATGCATTTCAAACTCAATTTTAGCATAATTTTAGCTCGAAACATGAACAAAAGTCATTTTGACATCAAGAATTGCATTTTGATCACACCAACATATCATATTCACAACTTCCAAAGGCATCAAATACAACAGTTGTATAAGTTAGGATTATACCTCATTTTTGCCCTTGAAAGACTCTTTTTGGTACTTACAAAACAACAAATCACTTCTTTAGTACCCACTTTTCTTTGGGTTCTTTAGGGTTAGTCAAAGCAAGAATTTCCTTTCTTGGCACCTACACAAACTTGCTTGTATGACCCAAAAGCATAGCTTTCCTATTGCATAGGTGTGTGCAATAATGACCAAATTTACCATAATAGTTGCATGTTCTATGAGTTGCTCTCACAAACCGAGTCTTATGAGGCTTACAACTATTGTTCCTGTTATGGCCAATTCCAAATTTATTAATATCATTCTTTTGCTTTCCAAGGAGAGTATTCTAATTGTTCTCACTCTTAGTGAATTCGGCTATGGTTGCATTGCATCAACCAAGCTACTTTTTAACATGTCATTCTCATTCTTAAGTTCAATTAGCTCTTGTACAAGGTTTTAACTTCAAGATCAAGCAAATCGTTTTCAATTTTGCAATTCATTCATTTTGCTTGATTCATCATTTCTACTATTTGACTTATTATTTTCCAATTTCAAGTACTCTATTTCTTCATGCAAACTTTCATTTTTAGCTTTCATTTCATGATATTCACTTTCAAATACATCTAATTCTTCTCATACTTTCTTCATTAGTGATTTAAGCATGCTATTCTTCTTTTTAATATTCATTAGTTCATTGCATGCTTTATCATACATATCAACTATCTCATAATAAGGAATATGTGAGGAAGTAGAGCATACTTCATCATCAAGGGCCATTAGACACACATCTTCATTAAGTCAGATGAGTCTACATCGTCCAGCCATATAAGTTGTTCATTTCCACCTTTTCTTTTCTTTTTGGCATATGGGCAATATTGTTGAATATGACTCGACTTATTACCTTTGAAGCAAGCAATGGTTTTCTTTGATTTTGAAGGAGTGACTTCATCTTTCTCCTTTTTATCCTTGCTCTCCTTTAAAAATTTTTGTAAACTTTCTTGTCAACTTGTCTAACTCCTTCTCATCTTCCTCACTTCCTTCTTCATCACTTGAGCTTGAATGTGAAGATTTTAGAGCTATCTCTTTCTTGGTTAACTCATCTTTTTGTCTCTTGATCATCTCATGAGTCTTGAGAGTCTAAGAAGTTACCCCTTCGATAATTGACTCAGCTCATGTGCCTTCTCTATGGTGGTTCTTTTTGCATCCTATTTTCTTGGCAAAGACTTAAGAATTTTGGAATTAATTTCCACATTAGTATAATTTTTTTGCCAAGAATAGATAATTGATTCACAATATTGATGAATCAATTATGCATCTCATCTATAGATTCCTTAGTCTTCATTTTAAAGTTTTTAAATTCATCACAAAGAAGACTAATTTTAGCATCTTTTACTCTTGTAGAACTTCTATAAGTATTTTCAAGATTTTCCCAAATTTCTTTTGTAGATTTACAAGTGTAAATTCCACTAAAAGCACGCTCACTGAAACCATAATACAATATATTCATTGCTATTTCATTTAATTGTCCTTTTTTGTTTTTGGCCTTAGTATAATTGGTTAAACTTGTGTGTTCAACATGAATTTTGATGAGAAAATTAGTTGCATAATCAACCACTCAATTGTGTTAGGTTACACTAAATTAGTCAAACAATTTGAATAAACAAAATACTTAAAAATATGTGTGTATTTTGTGTTTTGGTTGTGCTTTATTTTTACAGGTTGTTTCAAGCACATTTTAAACATTTATTCCTTCATAATCTCTTAAAGGTCAAAACATGGAAATTATAAAGTTCTCTTTAAGCTTTTTATAGCATCTTGAATCACCTCAATCAGAGTTCGAACGAAAGAGATATGGCCAAAATATGAAAGCATATCAAAGCTGCTAGGAACGGATTGGCTCGTCGGTTCAAGTTGAGAAAACTTCAGTTTCAATCACAAGGGAGATAGGGCACAAAAACATATTGGCTAGCCGGTAAGTTTGTACCAGCGAGCCATTCTATCAAAAAACTAGTTGTTAGGAGTTGTTTAATCCGATTGGTGGAAGATCTTTTAAGAGGTAATGACTAGGCTTATCTTGGAGCTTATAAATATAAGTTTGTGAAGACTTTTTAGATATTGATTAGGCTTATTTTCTGTATACAAAATCTTGTAAATCATCTCAAAGCAAATGTATAACTTGTTTTTTGAGACACAGAGTTGAGTAGTGCTAGTGTTCTTGTATCTTACTACCTCTTGAAAGTACTACTTAAGTAACTGTGAGTGTGAATTAGTGAAGTCTTGAGTTGAGTCTGGTGTTTTGAGAATTTTTTGTAAAGACTCGACTCAAGCAATTGTGTTGTTGATGTGTTGGAGTCCTCTATTAAGGCAAATCTTGTTGATTGAATAAAGTGGTGAAGTCCTCCATTGAGGTAGACATTTGTGTGGACCATGGAGATTAGAAGGCAAAACGAACTCTACGTTAAAATCATGGTGCAAACTTTCCTTTCCCTATCTCTTTATTATTATTATTATTGTTTATATATGTTATTGTGCTTGAATTAGGCTTTAAGATTTAAAAGGAATTCAATATTAGTCATAATCTACTTATCCTAGGTGTTACTTAGTTTCTATATAATTAGATTTATCTTTCTCTTCTATAACTACAGGGCCATTTTCTATTATATTCTATAAAAAAAATGTTGTGCTTTTAAGAAAATCCTCATCCTACACTTCCAATAAGCATAACTTGTGCTGGTTAATAGGTTGCTTACTTATAGCTTGTCCTTTCATGAAGCTAAGGTGTAACAAGCCATTTTTCAAACTCTAAATGTGGTTAAGGACTTCTCCTAAAATTCTAGCTCTGATACCAATTGTAAGAATCTAGTAACACCTAAATCATAGTGGATTATGCCTAATTTTGTTACTTGCCCAAGTTTTAATGCCTAATAAATAACACTAATAATAAAGAGATAGAGTTGAAAAGGATCACATTGGGATTTAACGTGGAGTTTGACCTACCTCTTAATCTCCACGATTCACACAATGCTTCCCTTGATGGAAGACTTCACATACTTTATTTTACTTCAACAAAAAATGCTCCAATGGAGCTACACGACAAACACTCAAGAGTTGTGTTGTTACAATTTTCACACACACACACACACACACACGGCATAACTCAACTCACTCAAG
The DNA here is from genome assembly GCA_024138025.1 of Combretum micranthum. Lineage (NCBI taxonomy): Eukaryota > Viridiplantae > Streptophyta > Magnoliopsida > Myrtales > Combretaceae > Combretum > Combretum micranthum. The sequence goes on along the minus strand of JAMXBD010002400.1, from coordinate 169,526 downwards.
TTTACACTAGATAAACACTAGTGTAGTGCCTTACAAATGATAGCAAAGTAGAACTTACGGCCCGTTTACTTCAACTTTGGAAACAGGCAAGGAATAGAAAAGTTATTCCTTGGGAATGATATTACCGGTAATAGAGTAGGAATGTTTATTTCTATGTTTTCTTTGTCTAAAGTTTTATTACGGGGAATACACATTCTATTGTTTACTTCAACTTATTAATTCTACCATTAAACTGCTAATAAAGCTAAAAATACCATTATGCCCTTATTGTGGTATTAATTCTAGCATTAAACTGTGAATAGAGCTTCATAACCTCTTTTTTCCCTTTTCTACTTTACTTTTTTTTAAAACATATTTTTTATAGTTTATATTTGTTTCTTTATACTTTATTATTTGTTCCCCTGTATTGTTTTTTTATACAAATGTATATCGTATATCATATAACATATGTGTATATGACATGTATATATATATATTAAACATCATCATAGTCTTTTGATGTCATGGAAATAAATTTTCAATACACCTTTTTTAACCCTCCTTGAAAGTGTTTATATATATATATATATGTGTGTGTGTGTGTGTGGGAGTTTTGTAAATCAATTTTTTTTACCATAGTTGCACCTCCTTATACATACATGAAAATAATAGCTTACATAATGTATTTTTTTTCCTTTTTAAAAATTGTTTTAAAGGTTAGGATTTTAAAAATACCTTAATAATTTTTTTAATTACGTTATGTATTTAAAAGAGAATGTTTTAATAAAAGTGCATGGGAATATTTTTGTCAATATGTAACGTGAGAAGGGTTTTTGTTTTAGGCCTGTGATATTTTTGTCAATATGTAATTTAATTAAGGGTAATTTGAACAGGGTATTTAATTTTTTATTACTTCTGGAGTGGGAATAGAAAAGGAATAAAAAGTTCCACCTGTTAGATGGAACATTTTATTCCCTCTATAGAAGGAATAAAAAGTGCATGGGAATATTTATTACTGCTCATTTAATGCAAGTAAACAAAGTAATAGAGGCATTCCAGCAATAGAAATTCTATTCCTCCTCTATTACCTCCAAGTAAACAGGCCGTTAGTGTCACTATGCTTTAACTCTCAATCTTACAAAAATAAGCAAAAGAAGCACAAAAGTGATTTCAATAGGAGAGTTGATATAAGGGAGTTGAATGACATTGAATGAGCTCAACAACCATCCTTCAACTCTCAAAAAATTTGTATTTATAAACTCTAACAAAAATATGACCATTGGCCTTTTTTCCTCTTCATTCGACTTCAAATAATGCTCTTCAATAGCTAGTTTTGGCCCCACCAACAAGTTGGTCCACAAATCCATTACAGTTACCTATACTTTGGGCACACCGACAAGCTGATAGGGGGGTTGGTAAGATCCCCAAAAATCCATAGAAAGTTATCGTGTAAAGAAAAATTGTACTGACAAGTCGGTGCAAAATCCTACTAACTAGTCGGGGTAATGCAGACATGCACAATTATGCTAAAAATAGAACACAACAAAAAAACAAACACAAAACACAAACATATACAAATTTTGCACATATTACTCATCACACTTATTTAACTAATTAAGTGTGTAACTTAACACAATTAAGTGGTTAATTATGCAACTAATTTCATCATAAAAAATACACGTTGGACATACACATTCAACAATTTTCCATTTTCAAGATGCAAGTTTGAGGGTCTACTTTGGTAATTAAGTTATGTCAAATCCCATTTTAGTAATTATTTTTTGTAAAGTGTCTAAATTGACCTTTCACTCAACCATAACCAATACTAGACACCTACTTATATTATTATTTTTGTCTTTGATTGGTAAATGTGGACAGGTTTTAAATCAATGGAGGCATTAGAGAAAAAGCACTTGCATATGTCATTTCTCAATCATCGTTTTAAGCTTACATTGACTTTTAACACCTTAAGATCGAATGGCATATTATTCATTGACTGTTATGTAAGGATAGAATAATTTTTACTTGTGCATCAGGATTCCTTTTGTATAAATACTCCATATATTATACTTTTCAATGTTGATTAATTTTAGAAACAATTGTTTAACATCTCCTAAGTCTTTAAATCTCACTTTTGAGTTAACTTGTGAGGATGATTTTGTATGATGATTTTTTCGTCCACTTATCTGACTCTGCTAAGGGTATAAGTGTTTTCTAAGCTAAGGAAGTGGCAATATATAGAAAATGCAGGTGAAAAAATTTAAAATATGGAAGGACAAGAGAAAGAGCAAAGGATGACTGGTTGATTGCCCTTGGAAATATAAGAACTTTTCGTCATAGCATAGAGCAATTATTGTTTAACATTGACAATGAAAAAAAATTCTTAGGAATAGTCAAAAGGTCTTGCCATTCCAAATCAAAGGAAGCTATGATGGAAGAATTGCAAGCTCTATATTAAGATGATACATAAGAAGTGTTAGATTTACCTGTGAGGAAGGAAGTCATAGAAAGTGAATTTTCTAATATAAAGCATAGAATAGATGGAAGAGTGAGAGGAAGTCCATCTAGTTTTATTGTTACATCAATTGAATATAAAATGTACTTCTTGAGTAATGAATCATTGAAAGTAGCTTACATGGAATTTCCTCCTCGATTTACATCCAACAATGAGAGATGGAATAGTTTGTTAAATCCCTTGCCTTCTGCACATCTATTAGAATCCCCTATCGTTCTCTTTAATTTCTTTATATTGAACTTGCTTCCACACAAAGTGGAACACTCTTTACTTCCTTATGAATCTTCTTTCTAATTAATCATTTATTATATGTATAGTACATGTTGCTTACTCGAATCCAGTAGAGGCAGAATTTCGAAAGTCTAAGCTTGGATTGAAAGTGATGATAGGGCCTACAAAACAAGAAATGGGTCAGTGGTGCACTAAGCATGGGCCCAATGTGTCCACTCTTATGTTTAAGTCGGTATTTTCCGTAAATAGCCTATAGTTTGCATAATGAAGAATGATTTAGTGCAACATTGCCTGAATCCAAAGAAGCAGGCGAGTACTTATGAAGGACTAACCTAGTGGCTATGGGCAAATAGTTGACAACAGTAGTGGGAATTGTGGGGAGAGACAATGTTCCCACTACATGCGGGTCAAAGCCGACCAAGCCATCCATGTCGAGTAAATAATAAGGTGAGGACAACCGAGCAATTCATCGATGTCTATCATAAAGTCGAGTCGTGTGTCAAGAAGATAAGTAAAAAGGACTCAAGCTTAGTGGACTGGCCTAGCTTATTAGCATATGGGGCTCGACTCGGGTGGGCTTATAATCAAGAATGGACATTAACAACTGACCCCTACCCAACACACACACACATACCCTTCACTTTTCAAATCCTGGCAAGAATGTCATTGTGTGAACACGCATCATAAATTGTGGGAGATGATGATTATTATGTTCGTACTTTGTTAAACAATATCATCCCACGTCATTTAATCCTAGCCATTGGTCTTAAGGCAATTATGCATCTAACGGCTGGGGACATTTCCACTTTTGCGATTTCATAATTACTTTCTTTTCTCGAGGGTTTCGTGGGGATTTATAAATATCCCTTTAGGGTAGCAATCATATTTTTCTATGCTCTTCCTTCCATTTTCTTGCAAAGTTCTTATTCTTCATTCATTCAAGCTACCATATTCCAATCCTTTCCAATGGCTTGTGAGAGTTATAGTTCTTTTCATACCGTTAGTGAGGCTGCTCATAATAATAACCCTAGAGGGGCTTCCCCCATTCATTTGACAATGTAGCTAACCCTCATTTGCCAGAACGTTATAGAGAGTAAGTTGAAAGAGTACAGCCTTATTGTTGAAGATTATTCGACTCCTCTACATGAGAGCGATAATTTATTTTCATTGATAAGTTCTTATCCATAGGACCTTAATCCGATCAGAGGGGTTGAAGATGGTGATTCTAGAGATGTCTTTGATTCCCCGTCTGACCTAGGAGCAGGTAATGGGCCGAATCATTTTCACGGTGAGGTTAATAAAGAAGGTCTTCGTAGGATACATGAATAGGACTTCGTTGAAATTCTGAGCAAATATTCCATTACTATTTTCGGCCCAAGTGATAGGATAACTCTGATATATGGGCCCATGTTTTGCATTTATGCCAAAGGTCTAGAATTTGGCTAGTGTTTTTCTCTATCAAATTTCCAAGAGGAGGTGCTAAATCATTTTACCTGGAGCCTAACTCATTTGATACGTAATTCTTAGAGACTGTTGATTGCCTTGGAAGCTTTATGTGGCAGGTTGTGTTGGGGGCCTACTCCCTAGTTGCTCCAGTATTTTTTTATGATCAAATGCCTTAGTGATGAATAGGTGCAATTGTAGCAAAGGAGAGAACTATCTTTCTTTACTAGATTAGATTCAAGTGTTAAAGATTAGAAGGGCAAATTTATCATTGTGGAGATGCCGAGAGATGCTCCTTTTATGACTCGATGGGTGAGATTACCTTTGAACTGAGGTAGGCATCATTGCTTACCAACGTCAAGAGACCATATCGGAATTGTTGGCCTTTATGGACTGATGCCATTCAGTGAGTGCTGACCTTCTAAATGTTAAGGTGACCAGACCGTGCTTCTAGGCATTTGAGGTTATTATTTGGGGCGTTGCTTTAGGCTCATTATACCATGGGTTTACTTATTAGGACATATCATTAAACGTTAATTTTTTTTTTTTTTGCAGGTAACGTTAGTAAAGGAAGATTTAGAGACATCAACCATCTTTCTAGTCTTAAACCGACTAAAGGCAAAGGATAGAAGAGGGCACCTTCAACTCTCACAAGTAGAGGTCAACGCAATCGACTTGTCATTGAGGATTCATCAGCTCACAAGAGGAAGGTAGTTAAGGGAGCTTTTGGTACCAAGAGAGGCTATGCTAAACAATAGGGGTCTAGTCAACTCCCGACTCTATCAAAGAAGCCTCGTTACAAGGAAATATCGGTTTCAATTGTTTTTCTAGTAAGCAGCAAGTCTTCTTTCACTAGTGAGGATGGTTGCAAGAATGGTGGTGTGAGTATTAAGGCTTGAATCGCCTAGGTCGGGTCGTCAACATGACAATTAATGATTATATTGAAATTGATTCAAGTTGTCACCATGAGGAGTATGTCCCTATGCCCATGGGTGTTAAGGGAACGTCTGGCATTGTGGTTAACCTACCTCCAATACCTATATCCTTTAAGCTAAAGGGCATGTTGAATTGTTGTGCAAGGGTAGGCGCATGTTTTCTCTTGAAGTGCCAACAGAGGGTGGCAGCTATCTAGGTCATTTTGCACATGTAAGTGAATTTTTATTGGCTTTGTTTATTGTTGTATGAGTTGTCTATTTATGCCTTCTACAATTGATGAGAGTGTTGTAGAGGTTTTATTGTACACTAAGAAGTTACAACAAGAGAATGATCAATTTAAGTCTGAATGTTTCGATTGAAACAAACAATTGGAGGATGTAGGCATTCTTCCTACCATAAGTCATTTTTATTATGATATTAGTATAGGCTACCATACTCTTTATTGCGAATTAAAGGTCGATTATGATATTCTTCACAAGAAATTCTGATTCAAGGATAGGCTATGTAGCCACTACAAGGAGGAAAAGTTAGCTGCTGAAAGGAAGGTCGAGGAAGTGCAAAGACAACTTCACGAATATTAAGCTTCTGCCCAAACGCAGTTCTAAGCATTAGATGATAAGAAGCACGATCTTTGTGGAAGTAATTAGGAAGTTTGGGTAGAAAATTGTTGGCTTCAGCAACTGTTAGATGATAGCTATAAGGAGTTGGTGGAAAGCCGATCAAGTTCCCGAGCTCGTGAGACATAGCTGATGTTGAAGAGGGATGAGCTTCAAACTTCTACAACTTAGGCTAAGGTGGACTTGGCAAAGTCCCATGAAGACTTAAACATGGCTCAGAAGGGCTAGGATGAGCTTTGCAAGTAAGTGAAGATACTGAAGGTTAAGATTGCTGCTCTTAGTGCTGGTCAATAGGCTTCCTCCCGTGATGAGTATTTTAGCAGTAAGGCCAGAGAGGAAAATAGATTAAAGATTGAGCATGGTATAATTAATGAAGTCATCCAATATATCTATCGGTATTGTTCTTGCAACACAATTCCTTAGGGGAATTTCCATACTTATATCCATGTTGGTCGGGAGGAAGATAAGGAAGATGAGGATGAAAATGTTGTCCGTGAAGGCGATTTGGTAGCCGAGAATGTTATGAGGCCATTCGATGATGATAGAGGACTCATATTTGAGTCGATCCCCCTACATTGATCCTGTTGGGCAAACCGAGCATCCTAGACTTGAACTTAAGTGACCTATGCAAGACGGAGCAATGGTCGTACCTAGGGTTGTTCACTGAACCGAACTACAAAATGCGGCTCTTTTATATTTCAGTTTGATTTGTGGTTCAGTTCAAAAAGAGTCTAAATGGTTACAGTTCGATTTGACTCCTTAAACTGAGCTGAACCATTTGAACTTCAATAGAACCGCTTCACATTAAAAGAATAAAAAATAACCATTTTATCTATTTATAAATCTTAAATATTATATATTAAGGTCACATATGACATTTTACTCTAATACCACGTATGTATGTAGTATGTTAGAATAGACTTGAAATGAAATCACAATTATGAATTCTAATATCATTCTTGCTTTCAAATGCATCTTTGAAAGGGAATTAAGTAAGATTTCAATTTGTAGATTTATTAGAGATAATTTAGAACTAATTAGTACAATAGAAATTTAAACACATTACAAGGGAAGAATATTGTAAATAAAGTTGGAATGAATGCAAAAAAAAAAAAAAAATGATTTCGTTAGTTAGTGTTATAGATTTATTAAGAATATATGTTACTTTCATTGAAAAGTATTATTAGGATGGGAAATATATATATATTTGAAATTATTAAATACATGACCTGATATAATAATAAGCGACTTTAATTCTTGTACAATGTTACTCAATCTAAACATCTTTAAAAAAAAAAAACTCAAATGACTATTAATGTTATTAATATATTCTAAATGATTTTAAAGATAGTTCGAACCAAACTGAACTATATTTGAAATGGTTTAGTTCAAAACCCTGAATCATTAAAAGCAGTTAATTTCATTAAGAGTTAGAACCAAATCATTTCAAATGCAGTTCAATTTGGTTCGACCCCTAAACCAAACCAAACTGAGCCATGAATACCCTTAGTGATACCTGATGCTGGGGGTGTGGTAGGATCTAGGCTGAGGGTAAGGTTGTTGCTCCTTTCGAGTCTTTTGATGGTGTGACTAGTGAAGGGTTACCTACTTATCAAGTTGATCAGTTTGTGGATGAACCGAATGAGGCATTAACGAAGGATTAATTTGTCTTATTGTTTGTCCATTATTTGGTCAAGATGCCGACCATTTGTAATATCCCAATTGTAATCATGTTTTGCCTTCTTCAATGAAATTTTTTTATTTTTTCCTCATATATGGTTCTTAACTTGACCTTTGTCAATTGTCTACTCTTTTTAGAGGTTTGTTTCCACCATCACTTTGAGATTCATGCTGCTTTTTTATTGATTGCTATCCTTTTACTAATCGTCAAATGTTGACTATTTTCATCAAACAGTTAGGTACCACATCAATTAATGTTCTTAAGATTTGATGTTATATTTTTTCATCATTATCAATTTCTTCCTTTTCTTATAAATAGAGGGTGTAATTGGTGTTACCATTTACAACTTTTCTTTATTTTTTTTTTGTACTTAGTATTTTGTTTTGTGAAATAAATATCTTGTGTTCTTTGTCATAGAATTGCGACTTTGTGTTTAGCTAAAAAGATCAAGGCTTTGGTGTTGTATTTCTTTCTTTACTCTTTGGATGGTTTGGAGTTTTCCTAAAAGACTTTTGTCTAAAGTAAGCCTTGTTTATTCATGGTGGCGAAAACTTCTTCTTATGCTATAGTATGTAAGGGAGGCAATTATTTTCGTTATTTCTAGTTATATGGAGCCTTTGATGGTGGAGGGAAAGTATCTATACTCAAACCGATCAAGTAACCTTATGGCTCTTTTATCTACTTAATGTCATGTCCTTTCCTTCCCTTAAAGGGGCTGCTCCAATTAGGCCTTTGCGCTTTCTCTTTTAACTCTGAGACTCCTTGTTCTTGCAAGAGTTAGTCGTAGGCGACCGAGGCGACGGTAGTTTATTTGCTTAATAAGTCCCTAATCATAGGTCGTCGGACCATCCTGATTTGTCCAGGCTTCCTCAGTGCTTGGTGTTTGGTGCAACTAGATGTTTTAAGCATTGTGGCCCTTTAATGGTAGTTAGTTTTATCCTGACCATGAAAGGTAGGCGTCCATAGTCGCTTGTGCAATTTGCTTTGTGCGAATGTTTCACCTTGTTGTGGATGGAGGTTTTGATTAGTAACATCAACCGAAAGGGACTCTCGAATCGATAATATCAATCTAAAGTTTGTATTGTTTGACTGGGATGCCATTCATAACTATTATGGCTAAGAAGCCAATCAAAACTACTGTAATCCTTTGTTTTTCGATAAATGAATTTTGATTTTTTGTTGCTCATTTTCAAGCCTTTTTTCTTTATAATGTTTGGCTGACAGTCTGTAATGTGTGCTTATATGCCTTTGCATGGGACTTAGCAAGTTCTTAGGACATAGGTGTTGAACGTAAGTAACCTGATCAATGGGTCCCTATAGTTACGGTCCATTTGATTTGACTCCCCCACATGAGACTTAGGAAATTTTTTTAGGACCGTTTGGTTAAATGCCCTCTCATGGGATTTAGCTAGTTCTTAAGAGGCAGGTACTCAATATAAGCAACTCGATCATTAGGTCCTCAGCGTTATGGTCTGTCCAATCGGACATCTTTACATAGGACTTAATACATTTTTAGGATGCTAGTGCTAAATAAAAGTAACCCAGTTAGTAGGGTCCCAAAGTTATGATCCATTTTAGAACCGACTAGGGAACCGCTTTTTTCTTGATTCTTAGGCGGTTCTTTGACTTACAATTAGCGATTCCATTAAAAAAAAGAAAAAGAAAATTATAGAATTTAAAAAAATAATATTAAATATATAATTATTAATATTTACACTATATCATGTAAATAGTAGAATTTATTACCTATTCATTATATTTAATGTGTTATTACTAACAACACAACAAATAAATATAACTTAAAAGTATATATAGTTTAACTTATATAAACTTCTACTAAAAACAAAATCCGTTTTTGTAACAATATGAAACTATCTTTTTATCGCAATTTTCATTTTAGCCTGTAGAGTATTTTGTAATCTCATATTACTAACATCACAATTAATTTGGATGTGTTTGTATATAAACAAATGTGCATTCTAAAATTTTTTTTTTTAATTTTGGAAAATACTTTAATACTCTTAGATGTAATTATTATTTTAAGTTTAAAATTTATCTTATTAAAAGTTAAAATTCATTTATTTATTTTATTAAAGTTTTAACATAAAAAAGGGCAGTTCCGTGGTTCCCTAATCAAACTGGGAACCACCGATTTCATGAACTAGATCAAAACTATGGGAGATGGTTATAGTTTCAATTCCTCGATTTCAAGATAAAAAACTAATAGTTCTAGTTCAATTTGGTTATGGAACCATCATGATTACTGTTACGTTTGAAAAGATCTTTTTTAGTTAATTTTGTGAAAAACGAAGTTGGATTAATGTAAACTAGCGGGCAATGCACCCATGATGCATATGCAAAAATAAAATAAAATTGTAAAGCATAATATACTGCACATAAAAGTAATGAATGAAACTATTACTTTTACCATAGTAATAGATAATCTATATGCTTTTATTAAATTGCAATGGTGAATATGATTAACTCCAAAAAAATTTAAAGAACATATGCATGAATGAGTTCTAACATCAAACCTATAGTAAAGTTCAAAACAAACCTAAAGCAATAGACAACAAAAAAAATTTAAATAAAAAATATAGGTATTATCCGTAGCTACACCAAAATCAATTTGTAATATCGAATGAAAATCTTGCTGTAATCATAGTAATAAACATTAAATAAAAATACAAATATTATCCCTAATTACACAAAAAAAGAATCAAGTTGTTTGATCAAATGAGAATCCTATTGTAATCAAAGCACAATGTGCAAACCTAGAGAAATGAATAACACATTGTCACACATCAATAGAACGAAACTACTCTTTTTATCTGTACAGTATTGAAGAACATAAAATTATTCTAGGAATAAAACCCGATGCCCCATGTACTACAAAAGAAAGTAAGGATATACAAAAAAGAACTAACAAAAATACAGACAATACAATTAATGGGAAGATGTTCTACCTAGGTCCTAGAATAGTAATTTTATAGCACTCGTCGCTATAGAGTAGTTGAAGCAGAAATTTGAAAAAAAAAAAAGAAATATAATTCATGGAAGCATCAAAGGAAAATCCTAACATTTGTCAGCCATAGGTTGTTTCACAGAAATCATAATTCAAAAATGAATGTTTGAATTGACACATAAATATTCTCTACAAAAGAAAAACAATAGGTCTCTTCTTTGGTAAATAAGAGGAAATTCTATAAAATAATATGTAAAAAATATCATTAACCTTTGAATGAAAGACCGAATTAGATCATGAAAGAGGCCTACAACTCCCTTCATTTGATCCTGCCAATAACATAACCTGCTAATCACACAATGAAATCCAAAAAAGTCTAAGAAAGTTTAGGCAATAATTTAAACTATAAGGTTAATTTCTCTCCATAAAAAGTGAAAAAAAAAAAAAACAAAAGAAGTAAAAGAGTTGATAGAATTAGAATTAGAAGATTAGTTGAAGGCATAAAAGGCATTATTACCAAATTCTTACTGCTAAGGAAGGAGATTGATTTGGGAGGAGTAACTATTATAATATATATATACATATGAGAGTGTGTGTGTGTGTGTGTGTGTTGTGAGAGAGAGAGAGAGAGAGAGAGAGAGAGAGAGAGAGATGGCTAATTAAAATTAAAATATATTTAAGAAAAAAAAGAAGTAAATAAATAATCATAATAAAAGTATTGGCAACTTTCTTTCTCCTTCTTCCCTAGAATACCCTCAAGTCCCCATACCCAAACCCTAACCCCCATCTTAAGCTCCAATCATGGATGCCTAAGGACTAATGACCGAAATACCGACCACCAACCCTTGACTTTAACAAGCGTTCAAGTCTACTTGCCCCATTCTTTGTTCAACCATCATCAGCCACCAACGATCATTGATCTCCATGACCACCTGACGACCAATGGTCACTAATCTCCAAAACCTTGCAATTGCCCATGACAAAGTAGACACCATCACCCCACACATCCATCTACTACTAATATTGAGATTAACCACCACCACCACCAGGACATTCCATCTCCTTTCCTTCCTCCCTAGCAGCTAGCATAACCCACCACTACCACGGGGCCAACACAACAGCCCATAACTACCGAAGACCACTATCTTTAAACCCTAAATACTATCTAACTATAGGGTTCTCGAGAGGCAGGACACAAAAAGATTTACTTGCTTTCTTTGCAACGTTTAAAGTAAACATTGTCCTTGTCTAGTCTAGTGTTGAAGATAAATAATTATGAAGTTAAAATTGGTGAAATCATATAAAGTTTACTATCATGATAGCTCACTGAACAGGGGCTTTGTGGTATCGATATGTATATCCTATTTTGAGTCCTGTTTGAGTTGTTGCATAAAGAGAGTGAAGATGATGATGGTAAGGAGTTGATGTGTTGAGAGAAAAAAAAGCGAAGAAGGAAAGCAACCACTTTGAGAGAAAAAAAAGGAAGGAAGAAAGTAACTGATGGTAGCGGTAAGGGTGTGAACGTGGAAAAGTAGGAAATTGTTATGATAATATTAAAAGAGTGGAGTCAATAGGAGATAAATGAATAAATAACTATCAAACACTTAAATACATGATAATAAAGAAATATTTTGCTTCAACAGTTAAATGTTTCTACAGGTTAATGTTTCATCCAAACTTTGAAATTCAAATAAGATAGGAGTGGGATAAAGAAAAAATTAACTGTTTTGACTAAAAGAAAAAACTACTAAAACTACCCACCATAAAAGACAAAGAATGTGGAACATAAAGAGTTGGTGAGAGACAAAATTAGCATAATGATAATTTACTCCTCTAATATTTTGTTCAAAAAAATTATTGATATAGTAATGATTAGTTGGAGTTGAAAGCTATGTTATGAGGAGTAATTTGATAAACTCAACCATAAAATGCTAATAATAAGATCTAAGACAAAATGGGGTCCTTGGCCTTTAATAATATAGAAGATATAGGCATAATCTACTATTTGAGAGAGAAATGGATGGTAGAAGTAAAAATGATAAAAATATTCCATTCTAATAATTTTTTAATAAAAATAAAGCAACAGTAATTTTACCCGTAATTAATTATATTTCCCATCGTTTGCCCTTTTTCTTTTTTCCTTTTTTTTTTCAAGGTATCAAATGGGGTTTTGTACGGAAATACCTTTAGTTTTGAAAATAAATCTTAAAATGCCCATCTTTGAAAAGATATTCCGAATATAACCTAGGAAAAACGCATTCAAAGTGTGCGTTCAAAGTATGACTGCGAATAAGAGAAAAATTAAACGCATGCAGTAAATGCGTTCGAAAATTTTGCGATGGAACGCATGCACTATATATGTCTGTTTGGCGTCTGTTTTTGTAAAAACTTCCGAACGCATTGTATGTGTGCGTTCATAATGGAACGCACTCCCCATATGCGTCCAAGCACTCTTTTAATATCCTTCCACTGCAAAGCATGTAATGATCAAGGCTCTGGCTTCTCTTACCATTGCAACGCATGCCATGTGCACTATCATCCCCTATGCTCACTGATGCCACTAGCTCAGTTTCATGCTTCCCATCCCCATCAATTGCACATGCGGTTTTCTTCTCCATACGGTGCTTCTTAAGGCTTTTGGTGCAATATCTGTGGGAATCCTGGTTTTAATCATTGGTTATATAGATGTGATCCCTATGAGTTCGATGCACACCTTCATTGTACAAAAACTAGCAATGCTAGTTTCACACACAAGGGTCTTCAAATCAACCACCACAGGATGCATCACCCTCGATGACCACCACTTGGTCAGTTGATTTTCGAGCGTGGGGCACGCAGGGGAGCGAGCGAGCGGCAGAGAGAGACCTGAGCGAGCAGAGGGAGATGAGCGAGCGAGCAGAGAAAGATGAGCGAGCGAGTGGAGGGAGATGAGTGAGATATAGGTAAGTAACCAAACGCATTCTCCACATGCGTGCGTCAAGACCACTAGAACGCATATAGAGAATGCGTTCAAAGATTTTTTTTTTAATTTTTTACTGCATTTCTTATATGCGTTCGACTTTTATACTTTATTTTTATTTATTATTTTAGTTACATTTTGAACGCATATTTTGAATGCGTTTTTTTCATATTATATTTGAAATATCTTTTTAATGTGAGCATTTTAGAATTTATTTTCGAAACTAAAGATAATTCCGTACAAAACCCGTTTCAGATGCAGCTAAATGAAATAAGACCATTTAGTAGAAGAGGGACGACTCCATTTTCGTCCTCCCTCAGTGCCTTATCAATTTGGATATTGATTGTAAGGTATAGCAAAGAATCCTGAAGAAATGGGGGATCTTTATGCTTTGGATTTTGATGGCGTTCTCTGTGATAGCTGTGGAGAGAGCTCTCTCTCTGCTGTCAAGGTTCTCTCTCTCTCTCTCTCTGTCTCTCTCTCTCTTTCTTTCTAGTTCAACCTTCCCTCTCTGTCCGCGAGATGAGATTTTTCGTCTGCGATGTATTCATTATTGAGCTCGTGCCATAAATGGTCAGGCCGCAAAGGTGAGATGGCCCAGTTTATTCAACGGCGTCGCCTCCACCATGGAAGATTGGATTGTTGATCAGATGTACATTGTAATTTCCTCATCTCTCTCTCTCTCTCTCTTACATTTATAGGCAAGGGAACTTTCAAATTGATTAATTTGGTACTAAATGAAACTTTCGTAGATGCTACAGTACTTTCGTGATATTGACAAGTGTATACAGAAAATTGTTTTTCAAGTTCAATTTTGTAACATTGACCCAGTATTTCAACAAAAACTAAATAAGACAACAAGATAAGACCGCAAATCAAGATAAAAGGCTTTATCCTTGGATTACCTCTGACTAATCGTCGTAAATGAGAGAGTACTGTCTTCTTCTTTTTTGATGAGTGATGCCTATTGCTGTGGCAGGTGCGTCCAGTGGTAGAAACTGGATACGAAAACGTTCTTCTAGTGAGGTTGCTTTTGGAGATGAGAATACCTTCCATCCGAAAGTCCTCCGTCGGTCTACAAAAACAGTTTTTTTTCTTTTTCTTTTTTCGCCTTCTCTAGGTTTCAACATCATGTCTTACATTTTCGAGTATAACAGATAATATTGATTTTGTTTGAAAAGGTTGCAGAAGGACTCACGGTGGAGGGAATACTAGAAAATTGGTCAAAGATAAAACCAGTCATCATGGCAGAATGGGGTGAAGAGAGGGATCCTCTTATAGATCTATTTGGCAAAATCCGTGATCAATGGATGGAGACGGATCTCTCAACTTGGATTTGTGCAAATAGGTGGATGCTTCACTTTTCTAGAATGTTGTTGATTTTATATTTACTTCATTGCAATTTACAATTTGCAAATTCTAGTAAGAGAAGCAAATCAATTTATTTTCACATCTATGCCGTCTATAATTTTCTCTGGAATTTAAATTGACCTTGCAGCAAGTTCTTAAACATAGTGAAAATTCTCTAAATTTCCCTGCAGATTTTATCCAGGTATTCCTGACGCTTTGCAGTTGGCCAGCTCAAAGATCTATATCGTCACTACAAAACAGGTGATCTGTATCTTTCCTTGCATTTTTCTTTTAAATATATTTCTAATCATGATCTTGTTCATTTATCAACCGGTCTGCTGTTCACCATCCTTTTCACTTTATTCCCAATTCAGAGTCGATTTGCTGATGCTTTATTGCGAAATCTAGCTGGAGTGACCATACCTTCAGAAAGGATTTATGGTCTTGGAACAGGGTTAGTGTTGATACCAATGCCTTATATTTAACATGCCAACATAATATTTGTGTGATGTCTTTTCATAGGCATGGAGCTGTTAATAAACAGCACCTTCGTTCTTTCCCCTCTTAATTGTGAATACCTTCAATAGTCCCAAGGTGGAGGTGCTTAAACAACTTCAGAAGAAACCAGAACACCAGGGTTTAAATCTGCAGTAAGATACCATTCAGCTTCACGCAAGAAATACCCTCATTGCCAATTCCCCCTTTTTTTGCTACTAATTAATCACTTTTTGAGTTTGGTCTTTTTTCACTAGCTTTGTGGAAGATCGACTTGCAACATTGAAGAATGTCATCAAAGAGCCTGAGTTGGATGGTTGGAATCTGTACCTGGGTAATGTTTACAATCCCATATGTTCTCTTGCAAAGATCAAATTGTTGGTTCACTTCTCTATTTCTTGTTCTTCTTCTTCTTCATGTATATTTATTTATTATTTTGGTTTTCCTTTTATCAACTCTTCATATTTTCCTCCCTCTCCTTCCCGTGTGCCCACTTTTGTTATGTCAATTTTTATTTTTGTAGCTAAACATGAGTAATTAAGCAGGAGATTGGGGGTACAACACTCAGAAGGAAAGGGAAGAAGCGGCTAAAATTCCTAGGATCCAACTTCTTCAGCTTTCTGATTTCAGTAAGAAGCTTAAATAGTTATTCTGGAATTTTCTTGATCTGGTAATTTATTTGTTCTTATTCAACCAGGGATGTAGATAATGTCATCTCTGCAGCTAAAACCAGTTCGAGATTGATTTTTATACTATTCATTTGAAATGCTTGAGACTCATAAACTCCATGCATGAAGGAATCTGGGATAAGTATTAGTTTTAATTAAGTAGCCCAGATGATTTGTCATGTTGAGTATTGCTGCAATATATAATTTTCTCCTGTGGATCCTGCCTAGTGGTATATCCACAAATGGATGATGTTTAAGCAGATCTGCCAAATTCCTGGTAGTATCTTTTTAATAATTTCTAGTATGGTTGATTGCTCTCGGAAAACGGCATATTGGGAGCTACGCCATTGATGGAAATTTCTGTGGTCGGGTTATCACACGAAAGCGCTACTTTGGCACAATCCACTAAGTTTTGTGCTTGCTATCTCATCTTGGGCAAAGGGACTTTTTTTGCTATTACCGTTTATCTTTAGATTTACTCCTTTTGTAGCGGAATCTCTACTGTTTTGATCACTGCAATTGGTTGGCCAAGCAAAAGAATTTATAATATATATATATATATAGCTGTTACTGGAGATTGCATTCTTTAATGGTACATTTGATTCACTAGAATGAGATAAGGCTAGAAAAGAATAACAATTTCTTATTTTATGTTTAAGGGTATTTTTAGAACAAAACATGTTTTTTATTTAGAAATAACAATTTCTCTAGTAAAAAGAAAGAATGGAGATTTCTTACGTATTTCTTATCACACGGAATAGACATTCTTTTGATAAATTTTTTTGTAAATCAAATAAAGGAATAGATATTTCGTGGTAATAAAGTTAGAATATCGTTTCATTCCATTGAACAATTATACTATTAAGGTTTTGGATTACTCCTTGTTTAGTTAGTGGTCATATCTGATCGAACCTTTTATTGATGCCTCATAGTATGTGAAACAGGTTTTGGACAAATTGATAAAACTTTATAGGATTTCAAGTTAGGTTTTGCGACGAAGTTTACATTCCTTAGAAAATCTGGACTGTCCAAGTTTTATCCATTATTCATTTCTACTACTACTTTTCAATATTTACAAATTTACTTTTAATTACTGGAACTTTCAGTGACCTCTGTACGTTCACATTTACCTTTAAATCTTGCTTTACCCTGTAATTGCGCCTTTCTCCTCGGTATTTTCTTTAGCATTACCATATTAGAAAAGGAAAGAAAAAACATGCAAAAGCACGAGCTTGTTAAGGAGATATTGGATCTGGGAATTTTAAGGTAGCAAGGCCATGGGGGATAAAGGAGATCAAAGAGCTTGTTGTCACGAAGTGCATAAAGCTAGTTTTGGGATAGGCGTAGTTTGGTAAAGCTTAGTTTTCCCTTTGGACCAAACTAATAAAGTAACCTTTAAAGATTTTTTTATATATATATATATATATTTATCCATTTGAATCAAATTGTAAAGTTCGCTTTGGACAATTTTTTCAAAGCACCATCTGGTTAGCTCATAAATTGAACAGTAACTTATATTAAAGAAGAATATAGAAAATAAAAGGTACATGGTGCAATTTCTTATCACAACCATTAACTTTCTTTGATAATAACATGTTGATCGTTTTCACTAAGTTAAAAAACATCTTTAATTCTGTCCTACTATCATTTTAAAAGTAAGTATACTTATCAACCAATAGGATAAGAATTAAGTATTACATCGATTTTTAAGGATCTTAGTATTAGTATTCACTTTATACCTACTATCCAATTTACAAATTCTTATTATTTTAATTAATTAACTATAACTACTAATTCTAATACTAATTATGTTCACCAAATTGCTGATCACAATAGCAACTCAATATTAGTGAATTAATTCAATTGCCAAATTATTTAGACCTGAATTACTACTAAGATTTACCATGTGCATTTGTAAAATATAATCCAATAAGATAATTAAGTGTTTGAGCTATGAAATTCCTCTATTAAATAATTGAAAAATGTTGCATTTGGTATTTAAATTTTGACGAAAAATCCTATTAGTACTTGAACTTTGAAAATTTTTGTTTAATACCTAATTGGACTCTTTGTGGCTGCATTTGCTACTCTACTTTTGTAACTAACATGGACATTTAACCCTATCGTCTACCAACACATGGACAATAAATAATTAAAAAAAATGGGAGGGAGAGAGGGGGGAGAGAGAGAGCTTGGAAGAAAGAAAAAGGAAAGAGAAGAAGAAAAAAGTCCAACATCTCACCAACTCGATTCTTCACAATCTTCTTCTTTTTTTTTTTTTTTGGATTGCGACATGATGATTATATAAATGAAACTCACAAATATACAAGTGAATTGCTCAAAAAATTAAATAACATAAAATTGGTATTTGAAGAAAATCTAAGTCTTGTATTCACGGTAATTATTAAGATGAGAAACTTTAATGTGAAAGAAGTATATGTGTAATTCTTCACAAGAAGCATAAATATGTGATTTTTTTTTCCTTTGGAAATCGACCAAGAAGAATTTGACACTTTCTCTCTCTAAACCACGATGAACTTAATAACTTTTATCTAAAATTGTACTATATCACACAAAATCTATGCATGAAACTTGCACCACTAGGTTTAGTGTTTCTTAATTTGTAAAACCAAATCTTTTGTATCAATTGCGTGATAATTATTAGGATCTAGAACATCCAACTTAGCTACTTTCGAACATCTTCCACACCACACTAACAATCCTTTAAATAACAACCACACCAAACCACTTGTTGCTGCTTAATAGAGTCACCATGACTCCATAGTAGCCCACGTTCAAGCAAGCCACTTGAAAATCACCACCATCACATTCGGATATCTTCTTCTTTCCTTTCTTTCTCAATCTTTATATTTTTTTTTTTTTTTTTAGCAATTCACTGTATATTTGTGAGGTTTATCAATATAATTATCAATTATCATGTTTGTACAATTTCCACAAAAAAAAAGTGAAGATTCAGGTTGGTGAAAATTTGGACTTTCTCCTCCTCCTCCTTCTCTCTCTCTCTCTCTCTCTCTCTCTCTCTCTCTCTCTAAATTAAGGTTTTTTTTTTCTTAATTATATTATCACATGTTGCGGGGATTGAGTTGTATCTTTATGTTAGCATCGGAATTTAACTTTGCAAAGTAGACAATGAATGTAGCCATAATAAGTTTAATTATGTATTAAATTGAATTTTTCAAACTTAGGCACTTAATTGAATTTTTCGTCAAAGTTGGAGTACACATTTTCCTATTAATATATCTCTCGAGCCTATTAATTACTATCCTTAGATTTATTAATTTAATCTCTTCTTAACCAATATCAATTTAGTAATCCTATTAGTGTTCTACGAATTCACTATTAGATCTCAACCAATCCCTGGTTTCAATCTAATACAAAGGATTTATGTCATCTTATCTCTAGGATTGCAATAAAATCTTATGAAGATTTATTCGATCTAGCAATTTCTTAATAAATTATATAAAAATCTATCATGAATCATTTAACTATACTACTAATTCAAGAAAACAATAAAGAACACATTATTAGACTCAAGAAATTAATAATTTATTGAATAAATTGAAATCCTAATTACATAGCAACTCTAAGGTTTCAAGACTTAAATTAATTCTCTACTCTCCATATATAAATAATAAAAGCACAAGAGATAGAGAAAAATATAATAATCAAAAGTAAAAAACCCTTTGAAATTAAAATATTGTAATCTCCTCTTGATCTTCGAAGCTCCTGACTTGCTCTTATATGTTTCTCTCTAGAAAGACTGGAGCTCTCACTTAAAAAGCTAGATTTATAAAAAAAGTTAAGTTTCTTCCAGTTAGACTCTATTTATAGATAACTTATATTTTAAATCTACATAAGCTCACCGCAACCATGTACAATTTAATCTTCATCAATTTAAAAAGATTTGGAAAGATTGGAATCTATCTTGACACTATATGGTCTCTGCACAACTTGTGTATTAGGTCATGTATCTCTTGGATGTCCAAAACTCTTCTTCCTTGTAGAAAACCTATGCACACATGAGTAATTGGTCATGCACTTCCATATCCTTGAAATTGACGAAATAGTCTCTTCATGCGGTCATGTATTTCCAATGGCTTTTGCCAGGCTGCTGCACAAGCTTGTGCACTAGTCATTTACTTTGCAACTTTTCAAACATTGACAAGTTTTTGTCCAAAATTTCATAAAACTTGTTGCACTTGTTCTTTTGCTTAAACTTTGCAACTTTTCAAATTTTGACAAATCTTCATCCAAATTTCATGAAATTTGATCCAAATGTTCATTTAAACTCAAATATCCTTCTAAAGTCCTTAAATCACAATTTGAACAACTTAATTACCAAATATATGGAATTATTCATCAATTTAAACCTAAAATATCCTTTCTAAGTAAATGTTATTTTAGACTTATCAAACTTCCTCACACTTAAGCATTTGATTGTCCTCAAGCAATAATCAAGCCACAAACTCAATATGGACAACAATACTTCTCTAAAACTCTACTACTTAGGGAAACCAACTATCAATCTTACTCAGATTCAATTTAAAGCTCAACTTTCTTACTTTGCATTCAATCAAATATACAATTCAACTCCAACAACTTTTAAATCTCTACAAATTCTTTACCTTGTCTTGATCATGTATTCAAGATATTACAAATACTAGAGTTCAACAAACTAATCTAAATAAATCAAAATATTAATCACATCATTTAAACTAGAATCTCAAAGTAAAAATCAGACACAAAATCACCCGAGGAGAATGATGATCAACTATATGTTGTACATTTACTCGAAAGTTCATGATCTTCACACTTACTCTTCTAAGCATCACAATCAAAAGTGAAATTACGTACATCCATCCACTCCCTGGCTTTCCTCCTTTCCTTTTTTTCCCCTAAACTGGGAGTTTCAATTCATTCACACACAATTTTTTTTTTTTTTACAACTCAAGATTCTTTTGACCCATGTGACAAGCTTTCAATTGATGATCTCGAGTTTGCGACCCAAGTTAGCAAACAACATTCCCTTAAGAGAAGGTGTTACTCATACTTACTTGAGTTAATATAGCTTTATTTAAATTAGAGTGTTTTCATCAACCAGTACTTCCTAGGTTAGGTAATCTTAAGTTACTAAGTTTTAAATACCCCATCAAACCTCTATCACATTAATTCAATTGTATTCACTTAATCGAGTTTTATTTCTCATACTTTTTTTTTTGTGACCTTGTAGTGAGTTTTCAACTGATAATTATGAGCTTATCACTTAAGTTAACATGCATTATTCTCTAAATAAGGCATCCCTTAGGCTTGTTCACTCAATTCTATAAAGCCCACTAAACTTTTGCATTTCATTCCATATTTTTTTTAATTATTTGACCCCTAAGCTATTTTGATTTTTAGGAAAATTACCAAGTGACAAATTTCATTCATTCTTTCATCAAAGATTACGAGGCTCTCAAAGTTCCTTGAAGAATGAGCACATTTTAGAGTAAACTTAAAAGTACAACCAATTAACCTCTCACTAAGCGACATTGATTTAATTCCAACTCTGAAATTAAAGTTTAAATGGCAAGTAATTTTGTTTTACTTAGACTTTTTTTTTCAATTCTAGCAAAGAATAATGAATACAAAAATAAGGGAGAAATTAAATACAAAATTTCTACTAAGTTGCTTTTCCTTTTAAATGAAAAGTAATATAACAATAATTTACGTAAAATATAAAGGTTTTCCTAAAGTAGCAAATTAAAAATTGTATAATCACACTGATGCAAACATTTAAGCTGTAAATAAAACTTATTAACATATATAATAACCCATATGGCTTTTAATCCCTTCCCTTGCACGTGAGTTAAGCATTGCCCTTAATGTCTCAAATAAGCACTGACAAGGGAAAAGAAAAAGAAAAGGAAAAAAAAAGTACATGAAAACTTCCCAAATTAATTTGGAAGAGAAACTTTAGTCCACTCTTATCAAAGTAGCTATATAAGCACCATAAGATTGCAATTATCTTCAAACTAAACCTAAGGTTTTTTGTAATTGGGTTGTTACTCATAAGTCAAACCTAAAAAATCAAAGTAAAAACAAAGTGAAGAATGAAATGGTAAAAGAAGATTAGTCTATCATATACAAATTTCTGCAGTAAAAATTAGCAAAAGAATCCTTCAAATCCTTGTGACATATGCACCACAACATATGGCTGGTATCAATCACATTAGCTATCACTAAGAAGAATTAGAGATATGGTTAAAAAAATGTGTATAACAATTCTTCATGAAACAGTTGGATAGGGCAATTTAATAATTTAGGGCATGAGTCTAGAATTGTAAGGAAAGAGCCATAACTATCAAGCATAGTGAAATGCATTGTGTATTGCTCATGGTTGTGCACTAGTCGTGTAAATGGCGCAAGTGTTAGCAATTAATATCCATGACACCTATGTGAGTAAAGTTCCTAAGTTGCAATTGACCATCAATAATGCATGTATAAGCATAGGTACAGTTTGATTTTATATAATCTAATAGCATTTGAAAATTCCCAATTCGTTATACATCAACACTTACTATGTTCAACATGAATACTCATAAATCGACTATCATGCTCAAATTTGTGAGTAATTAATCAAATAAAGACTGTAAGCCCCTAGATTTTTCGATAATATTAGCAAACCTAAGAACCGGAAGTTGAAACGAAACCCTAAAATTAACCTAGTTCTATGATTAGTCTAGTGAATCTAGATCCGGCAATCCCGTGTTCTTAAACCTTAGAAAATGAAATTAAGATAATTGTGGAAAACGGTTCGTAATAACATAGGAAAGCCTAAAATATCAGATTTGAATTTTTCTAGTGTCCTTCGGATCCGATCGGGATCAGTTTTCGAAAACGTGCCGAAGCACGGATAACAAAAATATTCCGACAACACAATAGACTGTAAAAATATATAGGTTTTCAAAAATATCAGTTTTAGAATTTTTCGGTATCTAAAAATAACAGATATAGGCCTTTTACGCGTATTTTCTTTACTACCGGTATTTTAATTGTCTAATCTACTATTCATAGTACTTTTTACTATTCATTACTATTTATCTCTACTTTTTCTTACACTCTATTCTTACATTCTACCATATACCTTACAATTTACCTTCCCCATACAACTTTAATCACATCATACCTTACACATTATTCTTTTAATACAAAACAAACAAAAATAATTAATCCTCCTACTCTATACACTCCAAAACCGGCGCCACTTTTGCCCTCTCCATCTATTTTTTTTATTTCAATTTCATTTAATTTAAATCACACAAATTTCCACTCCAAAAATCTATAAATACCCCTTCCTCTTCCATTCTTTCACACAACAAAAATTCATACTAAAACTCTCTCAAATTCACTCCACAAAAATCCTCTCCCAACATCTCTCTCAAGTCTCTTTTCTTTAGAAAACCAAGTCTCACATAATACAACCCATTCTTTTCTTCTTCAACAAACCCATAAGCTTTAGGTAAAGTTTCTCATATTCTTTCTCATGTTCATATAACTTAACATGAGTTTAGTGTATGTTTCTTAGACTCATTGAGTTAAAGAAGCAACAATTTATTCATGTTTTGTTTTTGTTCATGTTCTTATTTTCTTTATGTTACTATTATGTTGATATTGTTATTATTTGTATTATCCATATATATATATATGTTTATTTAGAGCATATAAGCTCACTTGTTATTTATTTATTTTCAAGTCTTGCAATTTATTTAATTTCAAGTTGTTCTTAAGACTAGTCTCTCTAGTCTTAGACTTGTCCATATCAAATCAAAATAATTTTATTTCTTTACTTTTCTTTTCTTTTGAGGACTAGTCTATTTTAGTCCGGGATTCTTGATGAAGCTAAGGTTCCCAATACTTGACTTTACTTTTATGCTCTTATTTATTTTAATTATGTTGTTTATATATTTTTCATGGTTACATATTCTCATTCATGCATGAATATGTTGTTATTGTCTCAATCATAATAGAAATGAGCTTTCTTAAAATAAGAATAAGAACTCTTTTTAAATAAATTTTGTCACATAAAAAGTTATTTTCCTTAAAGGTTTGAAATCTATTTTAAGCAAATATTCTTCTAAAGTTAGATAAGCTAGCTCAAGTTTAGTAATAATATGTGGTTTTCACCAAGAAATACATAAAGTAAAGTTATTATAAAATCTTTTCAAAGAAATAAGAAAGTTTCTTTAGACCTAACAAAGGATTTCTTAAATTCAATTGTCAAAGTTTTCCAACACTAAAGTCTAAGATAAGTTTTTCCAAAATTTACTTATATGATGATTTCTTTTAAAGGTGGATATAACTATGAGATAGTTAGAAACACTATATGTTTCCAAACCACTAGAAATAAATTTATGAAAATCTTGAAAGATTAAAATTACTTTTCTAAGAAATGGAGTTAAAAGGAAGAAATACTCCTTTATAATAATTTAGGAAATTTTCAAAGTAAAACTAACTCCTTTTCAAAACTTAAGCTTATCTCACTTTCAAGACATGAGTCTTACAAAACCATTGTTGAGACAACACCAAATTCATGCATATAATTTGAGTTTATACATATATATACATAAATTCAAGGGATTTTTCAACCATACAATATATCTATATTTTTGTACAAAAGCCCTTGAGTGAAGTAATGTTTGAAAACTCTAGTTTTGAAGTTTAGAAGATTCGTATCAAATCTGTACGCTGCTATTCCGAGGCCCAAACAACTTCTTTTGATGAAAATCACCTTAGAAATAGATAGATCTTTTCGAGTAGGTAGAAATCGGTATATAATATGCGGAATTCCGAGTTAAAATGAGCAAGTTATGGCCATTTTAAGTTGGAATTTCCATTCCATACGATTTTACAAATTCTTTAAGATAGAAGTATAGAACTTGAATAGATCTTGGATGAAATACTCATGATGGGTATTTCTTTTGTTTAGGTGTCGAGGATCACGACCTTGTCTTCCCCGAGGATTACTTCGACTCCTAGAGCGCTATGGACGAGTGAGTTTCCTTTACGCTTACGTATTCGCGCATGTGCTTGTAGAATAGAGCACTAGATGTTAGGAAAAAGATAAAAATTGATATGCATGTGGGATATTATGGGAATTATGTATGTGATTCGTTGTGTGCGATCAATGAACAATAAGTATATCGAAACCCGATTTGTGATCGATATAAATGTTCCATGTATGTATTGTTATGTGTACAAATATTGTTTGATCGCTTTAAATGAGTTAATGTCATATTGAAATCCTCATATAATAAATTGATCATGCATATCACTTAGTATATCATTTCGAAGTTTTGCTACTACTCCTCAGCGTGGGACCGGAATGGTAAGCTGCCTAGCTACATCTTGAGGGTTAGGACGTACGGGGAATACGGCCTCAAGGTGTAGCCGAGCCGGATCGATCGCTTTGGGCATGGAAGGCCCGGGGACTAGTAGTACGGTTCGTTGGAACCCCAAGACGCGCGCGAACTTAAAGGAGGTTGTTCGGGACCCAGTTTAAAGCATTCCCTAACCACCGATGGAGGGGTAAATCCATCAAACATACGAAACCGGATAGTCGTATGTAATGTTTGATCATATGGTTGTTGCATTCATATGCTTGATTAATAAATTTGTTTGATTGTTGTTATGAGTACTATTGCGTAAGGAATACCTCACTAAGCTAGTCATGCTTATACTCATATAGACTTTTGATATTGCAGGATTACCCTTTTGCACCCGAGACCATCTTGATTTCCCCGGGTAGAATCCTCATTTTGAGAAGCTTTTGGAGGCAATCTATTTTGAAGTTATAGAGTAGATTTCTTCTAAAATCTTCTAGCTTTAGTTATGTTATTATGATTTATCGGGGGAATGCCCCTTAGAAGCTGTAAGACCTTTTATTTCAGTGAAATATATATTAAGTGTTATTTTGCATGTTCCGCTGCCAATGTCTTAAAATGCATTACTCCACCGGTCTCCCTTTGTTGAGAATGTACGCCTTGTACCGATATGGAAGCTTTCGAGTGACTGAGGTAGTCATTCTTAAGTTTTAATATTGCGTACGGCGGGTTGTCACGTTTAGGGTACCCGCTGGGGCGTGACAAAGACTATATAATGATGAATTAACTCAAGAACATCAACATTATAATCAAAGATAACCAAGCCCTAATTCACATAACATCTGCATGACATTTGCAATTAATGAGGTGGACCAAAGAAAAAGAAAAGAAAAGGGAAAAGAAAGAAATCATGCACCTTAGATCAAATGAAAGATCGAGTGGTGTTTCTTCAAATGTACGTGATTGGTCGTAGAGTGTGGAGTGATTTGTCTGAAGGAAGGGGGAAAAGAAATGTGTAGTCCATAATTTGGGATAAAAAAGGTCATGTTTCTATGGGGTATTTATATTAGTGATGTACACGGGTTATGGACAGGCTCATGTAGTAAGCATGCGCTATTTTGTGATTTAATTTAAAAAGGGTAGTGGGTGAAACCAACCCATATTTGAGATTGTGAATTGGGTTGTATACCTTTCTATGGTATGCTCAAAGGAAGAGGGGACTTACCTTCTCCACTATGAGCTATGCAATGGCTCATGCATAGTTTATGTACCATATTGAAATTTACATGAACTACTGTTTAAGGTCATGAAGTGTCATTTCTTGAGTCTTGGATAAGCATGACCGATACACGAGCTTATGTATTGGGTCACGCACTATTCTAGTCTCCAAATTGAAAGAGGAACTAGTCATGGAAAGCTCATGCTTCATGCTTAGATATTGCTATCAATGGTGCATAACCATTGCATGGCCTATGCATTAGGTTGTGCGCTTTTAGAGTCCTCAAATTTCACCTTTTACAAAAGAGTAAAGAAAAGTCTCTTTCTTGTCAATTTGAAAAGTGATATCCCTTCCAATTTAAGTCTAAATTACCTATAAAAGCACAAAATGCATAGGATAGTGTTAGTATAAAATAAGGCATTGGTTGCATCCCATGAAGCGCTTTATTAGTGTTAGTAGCTAAATGTCTTGCATTGTCATCTTAAGCAACATTAAGGTGGAGTCTAAGTTCCTCCCTTTCCTCACTATCATGTTCTCCTCCTAAATAGTACTTTACCCTTTAACTATTAACCTTAAGTGTTCCATTACTTGGATGCTTTAATTTTACAGCCCCATATGGAAAAACTCGCTTAACTGCAAAAGGACTTGACTACCTAAATTAAAGTTTTCTTAGGAACAACCTCGAATAGGAATTAAAAAATAATGCTTGGCCATCTTCCTAAAATTGCTTAAGGGTCTATTCGGATTGATAGATTTTTATTTGTATCTTATATGTGCCCGACTTATTTGTATCATATCTATTTGGTCAATTTATGAGTAAAATTACTGGTTTTTCATCGATATCTATTTTTTTGGCAAATACTGCTTGAAAACGATAAAAATATGACGTTAGAATGATTAGAATATGATGAAATAAATAGACCCTAGGTTAAGGGTGCAAACTAGTCGAGCTGAGTAGAGCCAAGTCGAACTTCCAGAGGTTCGAGCTCGGCTTGTTGAAAACCAAGCCTAAAATTTCCAAGCTCAAGCTCGATAAGAAAATTGAAGCTTGGGTTTAGCTCATTAAGGCTCATTTACTAAGTTAATCGAGTCTCCACAAAAAATTATACTTAAGTTGCCTCAATAGACAAGCCTATGAAGCACACACGCACCACATAAATAATGATGGTAGCATATGTAGCTTTTGACTCATAAGTAGAGGCATGAATCATTTTAATGTTGTAGATGGAGAGAGAGAGTAAGATGTAAGCAATGTGGGACTTATGTCAAGTAATGTGGTACTTAACAAGGAAAAAAAAGTCCCATATGCAAAAGCTTAAGAAAGGAATAGACATGCACATGTTATATTTGTTTAGTAACTTGTGTTAAATTTTTTTTTTTTTGCAATTTTAAATTTCAAATGGAATATTCCATTTGCTAAATTTGCATTGCACATTTCTTAACCATAATAAAATTTTTATTATAGTTAAGTGTATTTAATATTATAATATATTGTTTATATTAAAAATTAGTGTTAATAACAAAAGATTGATCCATATTTTAGCGTTTTCGCAATTAACTAACCTGAGTTATTTTTTTAATAAACAATTGAACTGTGATACACTCCATTTAGTTCCGTAAAGAAAAAAAAACACTATTGAGTCACATGATAGTTACATGATTGTTTCTTAGACAAAGGATAAAGAAATCAAGAAAAAGCGTGATAAATTAAAATCTTAACAAATTTAATTGATTTTTTTACACAAATCTGGTAAATCATGTAATAATAATTTTATCTATGATATTTATAGTAAAAAACTGGATTAATATCTTTAAAAGATATCCATAAAAAAATAATAATTTTTTGTAGGTGCTAAGACAAGAAATCTGGCATTTTGTACTCTATGGGGTGTATTCAATGTGTGGCAGCTACCTGACTAAAACTAGATAAGACATTAATTTTACAGTGCCTTTGCCACAACTAAATCCTTGGTACTTCATGAACATAGCTCTGATGGATAATAAAAGTTTTCATTAGAGATTAATGTGCCAATAGGTGGGAGAAAAAGAGGAAAAAAAAACAATACGAAAGAATCCAAAGAGAGAGAATAACACATTTTCCACACCCATCCATCTTCTTCCTTAGTGAGACACATAAGCTCCTTTCTCTAGACTACCTTAAACTAAATTTCATCTTCCACTATCATTCTCTCTCTATTTTCTCTCTCTAAACCAAGCTCCAACCATCAGGTCAATTCATTAACTCTACTATAGACAAACTCATTACCTTTAAGTTATCCTCCTCCATCCACAACCTAATGTCCAAGTTCGTAGCACACTTACTAGACCACCAACCTCCTCTCCTACAATCTAACCGTGACAACACCATGGTTATTGAACTCCTCCATCACCAAAGCCGAACTACGTTTGACTTAAATCATCTCCACCACCACCGACAATACAACTGCTTAACGAAACCCATGACCTATTCACCAAACCTAAATTGTTGAAAGATAAAATTGCTACAACCCGATTTAGGTTAAGACATGCCCAGCCGCCATGTATAACACTTATGTATTATATGTTAAGGTCAACATAATTTAGAGTTTACCGTGATCATTGTTAAATAAATTTTAGATTATAAAATAATTAAATAAGATTATGGAAACAATTGGAATTTGCGATGGAAAAATATAAACTTTTGTAAAAGATTTTCAAAAGGGCTACTCCCATGAGTAGACCAACATTTATAAATAAATATCATATCATCAGGTATCTCAAAATACACAGTGTTTAGTATCTCAAAATTCAACAATGGGCTCATAGATATACTCTCATCAAAATATTAGTTTCATTAATAAATTTCATTTTATAAAATGAAGATAACAATTTAGTAGTCTTAGTAACTCCACTCTTCAAGTATTTCATTGATATTCGTGCCATACCTCAAGTATTCATAAGTATCATCATCATCAAAATTATCAACACCTGAAAAATAATGGAATGAGCCAAAGCCCAGTATGACAACACCACAAGCACATACGGGATAGACACATTTGTCTTTTTTATATGCAATGAAACAACTAACAGTTTATATCTTTAAATTAAAGTGTAGCAAAGTAATAATGGAGCACTAACACTCCGGTAACACACTGGGAACCTAGGGGTCCTGAGTAGCAACAATCGCTTAGGGGATTGATATAGCTCGAATACCTATATCCCTTAACTTTATAAGTAATAGCCTTGTCTAAAGTTCACAATCGTTACTCATCTTTATCCATATTAGTCCATTGTGATTACATAGAGTAACAGAGCCCATATATTAAATTGCTCAATACAATTTCTCTCCAATATAAATAAACATTGCCCTATTACCATTTCCCCTATCAGCTACCCACCAAGGTACCTATGATGGCCTAAGCGCCTAACTACCATGCTAGCACCACCTAGCAAGGTTGCCCCCCTCAGACTAGGTCTCAAAACGACCACGCACAAATCATAAGAAAAAGCAATTATTAAGGTCATCTTTAAGTATCAATTCATTTAAGTTGCCTATCCTAACATGTAACACCAAGTCACTATGTACCTGGTGTTAAATTTGTATTATAAACAAATAGATGATAGACTAGAAGATAAAGCAAGAGGCAGACTCCTAATAAACATATGCTCAATAGATTAATTCATATAAGCATTTAACTCAATTATCAAGTTATATTAAACTTATATTAAATACACATTTTTCTTGCAAATATACATGTGAAACAATATACTCATCTTATTATTCATGGTCTGTCATACGACAATTATATTATCTCTAAGCCAACATTAGTTAATAAATCTATATTAACTTGATTTAGCCAAGTTGGATAGAATTTAATCAATCAAGTTCATTTTATATTTTAAAAATCCTTGTTGAATTTAATTAGTTATTAAATCTATCAATGCACTCTATAATTCAAAATATACTTAGTACAAGTATAAACCTAGCTCATTCCTTACTTATTTATTTGTTATTTTATTATTAATTTAATTTAATTTTTTTCCATAGAGATCACAATCTTGGTCACGCTTGTGATCTTATCCGTGATTGGCTTGATACCTATGATTAAGGCTATGTTCAAATTGTTGTGAATAAATTTTAGCTCCGAGGATATCACATTCTCTGTCATGGTCGTGATATGGCCATAATGGCCCTGATCACACTCGTGATGAATATTTTTCAAAAGTCACAAAGATATAGAGGAGATCATGAGTTTCATCACATTCGTGATTTGGCTATCACGGGCATCATCACGCCTGTGGTTGATACCTTATGCTATAACATTATTTTCTTTGTTTATTTTCCTAACTTTTAATTCACTTGTTTAGTTTAGTTGATCACATTTTCAGCAAAAAATCCAATATCATCATACAAAGTTACACTCATGTCTATTTAATACTCTTACACACACACACACACACACACACACACACATCATATTTCTATTATTGCATTTCAACAAACACTTAATCTAAAAATATGTACATATTTAGGTTCTTAACATATATGTGTATATATTACTAATTTACTATTATCATGAATTCTACCTCCATTTAGCATCAGTTTATCATCATCATCAACACAAATTTATCCTACCTCCAACATATATCAAAACATACATGAATATATATATATATATATAAATAAATACTTAAATCTAAGTTAACATTTAGTAATTTACATGAATTTATATGTCATTAATATAATCAAGCATATTAATTATATTTACTTACATGTGGGAGGCTTGTCTTGAAGAGAAATTGTTGTAGAGCTTTTGTAGGATTTTTGGTGTGTTTGAGAGAGGTTTTCCTTAAGAATTTAAGGGATTTGGAGGTTGTTATAAGAGAGAGAGAGAATTAAGGTTTCTAAGGCTCCTATTTATAGAATTTTCTAGATCTAGGGTTTTTATAGAATGTGGATGGTGTAAGTTTAATGCATGGTCTTCATGGGCTTATGGATTTGAATTCAATTGTGAGCTTCTTGAATATGGGCTTAGAATTAAGTTAATGGGCTTAGGATTTTAGATCATAGATTAGGCCTTTTAGATTATGAGCCTTTGGCAATAAGAATTGAAATTAATAAGTAAGAAAAAAGCTTGCCAATTGCATTAGAAATTGAATTTAGGAAATCTAATTAAAGTACAAATTAATATCTCACTTGGATTTAGGATTTTATGGCTTATGAATTGTATTTGAAAGCAAATATTTAGATTTAAATTTCTAGGATTTAAGGAGTTGGAATTTAGGTTAAACATCTAAATTGGATATTTAGTGGTTTAGGCAATTGAAAACTTGATGAATCGAGTCTAAGTTGATAGTTGAAAGTATTGAATAAATTTGAATTTGTTAAAATAGGTGATTGAAGTGGTTTAATAGGTCAAATCGTATTTATGGTGTTAGAATCTTTATTTTTAATAAATTCATTTACTAGTTCAATTATTAAGCTATCTAACTATATCTTATAGTTTGCATAATTCTATTAGCTAAATCATTAAAAACAATCTCTAAACTAAATTTAAATTAAGATTCAAAATTACTTGTATTTTTATACTTATTATCTAATAAATATACTTAAAAAAATGAAGGTTTGGAGTATTTCAAAAATAGTCTTATAGGATCTTCTCTAAGTAAGGTTCCATCAATTAGGAAGCTTGAAAGGGATTTGGGGTTAGGCTTTTCTATCAATAAGGGATTATGGGTGACTATGGAGAGAATTTGCTGTTTAGGTGGATAGATGAAAAAAGGATGTGTTTGGTCTTTTCTTTTATAGTCCATGACTATCATGCGACTCATATATGATGGAACAAAAGGAGTGTATCATAGGTTATTGTTTGTAAAAAAAAAAAAAAAAACTCAGGTCAGTGATTGCAAAAATGTTAAAACACAAGTCAATTTTTTGTAATTAACCCAAAAAATAATTTGTAATAATTATTTAATATAAAATATTATTTTAATTTAAATGAGCCGACTCACAAACTTCTCAATGAGCTCATAACAAACTCAAGCCTACTTCGTTTACTTAACAAGCTCGAGCCTAACTCAAATAGTTTGGCTCATTCGCAACCCTAACATAGACTGCAATATCCTTTTATCGCGGTACTTCTTAGTCTTTTCTGTATATAACATAGAATTTTATATGTAATTGCTCTCCATTTATGAAGCTTGTTTAATTAGAACTTCTTTTCCTAGTAGTTGTATCCAAGTCATAGTTGATACTTGTTATAGTCTAATAAGTCTTATGTTCTAGCTTCATAGGTAAATGCAAGCTTTCTCATAAACTAGACTATGTGGATCAGTATCTCATCTAACTTAGTGGACTAGTCTATCCTATAGTGCTCTACAATATTTTAAAAATTCTCTTTAAGTCCTAGCTAAAAACCTCTACTTTTCTTATACTGTAAGGAAGATATGGGGTAGTTATCTTATAAGTCATTCCATATCGCGTAAGTACTTTCTAAAAACTAAACATTACAAAAGTGGGTGCCCTATCACTAATAATGACCTTTGGGCTCTTAACATGGAAAATAACTTTCCAAAGAACTTGGCAACTACCCTCGCATCATTTGTTGGTAAAGCTTAAGTTTTTACCACTTAGAGACAGAGTCTATAGCTACTAGGACATACTTGTTAACATGAGAATTCGAGAAAGGGCCCATAAAGTTGATGACCTTGCATAAAAAGCCTCACATACCAAGATGAAAGTCTAGGGTATCTCATCTCTTTGAGATATTTCTCTCTCTTTGACAATTATCATCTATCTCACAACTCGTAGGCATCTTTAAATAATGTAAGCCAATAGATTCCACTTTCTAATGCTTTATGAGCTGTCTTACTTGCATTATAGTGGCCTCTAGTAAGCCCAGCATGACAACTTAAATTTTCTAGCCTTCTAATTCGAGACACATCTCTAAATCATCTAGTCTACACAAACCTTGAGTAAAAAGAGACCCTCCCAAAAAATAATGCATTATATCAACAAAGATTTCTTATTTGTTGATGATTAAGTCCTTCAGGAAAGATTTTCTCTATATTTATAAACCAAGGGGTTTCTAGTTCAATTCCCTCACTAATAGCATATAATCTCTCTTCAGGGAAGGCATCATCAATCTCAGTTCTCATCCATCTTCTCCAAGTATGGATTCTTAAGTTTAGAAAGGTCATCTACTACTAGATTTTTAGCATTTTACTTGTCTTGTATATCTAGATCAAACTTTTGTAGCAAGGAATCCACCTAATCAACCTAGGCTTAGCATTAGATTAGAACAAAATGGTCAATATGTACAATCACTTTTGAAAAAATCATATATGGCCAAAATTTGTCAAAAGCAAAAACACCACTAGTAATTTTTTCTTTTGTAGTGTAATTTGCCTAAGCATCTGTAAGGGTTTTGCTAGCATTATAAATTAGCTTAAAGTACTTATCCTTTCGTAATCCTAAAACACCAACAACATAATCACTTGTATCATAGATCAATTCAAAAGGAAGATCACAATCTAGAGCAATCATGATAGAAGCATGGGTTAACCTATTCTTAAAGGTATTAAAAGTTTGGGCATTCTTGAGAGAACTCGAAAGGACATCCTTTTCTAGAAGCCTAGTTAATGTCCTAACTATCTTAGAAAAATCCATAATAAACCTCCTATAAAACCTTGCATGACCTAAAAAGCTTATAATAGCCTTAACTAAAGTGGGTGGGTTAATTCAGCTATGGTCTTAATTTTAGCATTATCCACCTCTATGCCTCTACAAGAGATTTTATACCATATGACTATTCCCTCTAGGACCTTAAATTTACGCTTTTCCCAATTTAAGATGCAATGAGTATCCTCACACATCTTTAAAATTTTCTCCGAATTGTGGATGCAATCATCAAAACAATCCCCAAATACCAAAAAATCATCCATGAAGTCTTCCACTAAGTCCTTGAAGATGACTATCATGCATTGCCAAACATAGATAGTGCATTACATAAGCTAAAGGGCATCCTTCTATGGGAAAGATGGTATAAGGACAAGTAAAATTAGTTTTTAACTTAATCCTTTAGAGCTATAGGATTTGAAATATATGACACTCCATATAAGAAACAAGTACATTGCCGACAAGACCTCCAACATCAGGTCTACAAATGGGACTGGAAAGTGGTCCTTGCGAGTGGCATCGTTAACCTCTTGTAATAATGCACACT
This sequence comes from Combretum micranthum, assembly GCA_024138025.1. Taxonomy (NCBI): domain Eukaryota; kingdom Viridiplantae; phylum Streptophyta; class Magnoliopsida; order Myrtales; family Combretaceae; genus Combretum; species Combretum micranthum. The sequence goes on along the minus strand of JAMXBD010002400.1, from coordinate 134,881 downwards.
TACCATCCTATACATCTTCATTGGTAGGTAAGCTCATTCTCATCATTCGGAACCACAATCATTCTACCCTTTTTTAGTATTACTCGGACTAGGCTAACCAAAAATTTAGAAACTAGATGATCATGATGTATCTAATAGCTTATTTACCTCCCTTTATAACCACCTCTTTCATGTTTAGATTTTAATTGACTTTAAGGTTACACTAACTGGCTTAAATCTTTCTGGCAATAAGATTTTGTGCACAAAGAAACCAGGATTAACTCTTTTGATGTCAGCAATTTTTCAGGTTATAGCAACTCTTATGGTCTCTTAATACTTCAACAACTTTTCTTTCTAATCCTTCTTTAAATCTAAAGCAATGATGATTGGCAACTTAAAGACCTTTAGGAAGAAAACTTATTCAAGATAACTTGGTAATTACTTCGATTCCAATGTAGGTTTCTCCTCTATAGAGGTTTTATTATCCTCTCCATCTCTTGTTAACTCTATGAACCCCTTTTGTGATATTATGGATTTACTATCATCCATTTGAGCTACAAATTCTAAACTCTCAAGGTTCTTCACATAGTCTATTGTAACAACGTACTTTTAATATAACTAGCTTTAAGTCAAGTAACCAAGCATCAATACTAAACACATACAAGTATTGATGACTTTTGCCAAGCAATAACCTAGAATAGATGAGGTCCCGAATCAAGCACTAAGGGATTTAATAAGCCTCTAACACTTGTTAGAAAAGAAAATGAAAAAAGTAGTCTTATCGAGTTTACCTTTCGTGTCTATTACTTAATGAGTAAAGCCTATTGTAATGTTTTATGCAGGACGTCATAATCCCACATAACTCATTGTACCTTCGTCATAAATCCAATTGATTGAATAATCTTGGAGCTCCTCTATCAACTACTTGCCGAGACATATTATACATCATGTGGGAACCTAAATACCTATCTACTGTATCATTCCAAAGTTGCAAGTAAGCTCACAACCAATCTAAGGGTATCATTTTATGGAGTAAACAGCCAAACAATAATCATCAAACAACTAAGTTGAGTTTAAGTACCAGTCAAGATATTAATACCTGTTTTAGCAAGCAACACAAATTTACTGATACTCATTTACAGAACCTTTCTCATTTTCCCAAAGTTCAACCAATAATAGTTGTTCATGAGTTTAAAGACTCACAATAGGATAATGTTTATAGTAACCTTAATCAATTATTTCTTGTTCTTATTATTTGAATTACTCAGTTAAGGGTTCACATGTTTATGGATCCTAATTGAGGATTCAACTCATTTATGTACATTAAACTTGGGTTATGAATAAGCAATATTCCTAAGTTTCTATGTCATTGGTTTTATATAGTTAAGTTGTCTAATTAATCATAAAGGTTAAGATTGATGTTGGGTTTAAGTTAATCAATCCTTATTGGATCATGTTTTGTGGGTTTTTTTTCTTGACCTTATAAGAATAAATTCTTATAGTCCACTAATCACTTGTAGTCCTAAGTGTCTTATTCCGATTATTTAAAAGTGTGAAAGACTCTTATTTTAGATGAGGCATTTTTAGCGTTTTATGGTTATTTGATGTTACATTTTGAAATATTAAAGAAGTTGCACTCAAAACGAGCATAACATGGCCATGCTGAAAAGGTTGTGTTCCCAACATGGTTAAAACATAGGCCATGTTAAGACATTATGTTGGTCCAATGGTTTAACATTAGTAGCAACACAGTTACATTAAGAGTCATGTGTGAATTAGAAGCTAGACGTGGACAAAAGATGAGTTGTGTTGAGATTGTGTTTCCCACCACATCTTAAACACGAGCCTCTTGTAATTCTCCTAATTTTACGTAAACCTGAGTATAATAATTACCAAAAATACAATATAAAATCTTGAATAACTTTGAGAAAAAGTCACAAAAGTCACTCCTGATTTTTCAAGATTTAAAATTATTAAAGTATGAACCAATTTAATTATAGTTAGAAAAATTAGAATCTTTATCAGTAAAATTTTGAAATACAAAATATAACTTCCATAACTTTAGATAATTAATGAACGATTATAAGTCGATCATTATTGTAAATTTAAGATTCCTTTTTCCTTTAAGTTTAATGATTAGAAAATAAATTCTATACTTGTTAAATAATGATACAATAGTTTTCGAGTTATCTTTAATATTTTAAGACCCTAAAGTGGCTCTAAAAAATTTATCATTATTATTAAGAATCAAGATAAATAATTCTTAGGCAATAAAAGATGATATTATGTAATACGAGTCAATAACTCCATAAATTATCAGAATAAATCTTATATTTCAATGCAATAAAAGACGATTAATTTTTAGAACATATTAGTTATAAAAGGATTATAAGTCGATCATTATTGTAAAATTAAGATTCTTTTTCCTTTAAGTTTAATGATTAGAAAATAAATTCTATACTTTTTAAATAATGATACAATAGTTTTTGAGTTATCTTTAATATTTTAAGGCCCTAAAGTGGCTCTAAAAAATTATCATTATTATTAAGAATCAAGAAAATAATTCTTAGGCAATAAAGATGATATTATGTAATACGAGTCGATAACTCCATAAATTATCAGAATAAATCTTATATTTCAAATGCAATAAAAGACGATTAATTTCTAGAACATATTAGTTATAAAAGGATGGTTTAAAGATAAATCACTAGGGCGACAAAATATTTGATAAGATAAAAAACAAATAAATATCTATAAATCATCTAGACCTCAAATAAAAATTTGAATTATGCAAACATACTAGTTATGAAATTCTGAGTCTATATAGCCTAAAATTCTAATTGGGCTGAGAAATTTTAATAGCATAGGAGAAAACCCTAAAATTTCTCAATTACGTAAACATAAAATTTTACATTTTAACTCACACTATACTAAATATAATTTAGAAACTTAAAAATTTAATTGAATACTCTTTATCTTATACCAATTAGCAAATAATCCATTATTGTTTAATATCCACACATCTTTTAAGTAAATTATTTTATATATATCATAACAACCAAAAGTTAATAAATATCATCAAATGTATATAGAAAAAAAAAAAAAAAAGAGGAAAGAAATTTAGATGAACAGTCGAAACTTGCATAAGAAGGCCAACAAAAGTCAAATTCTACCACATGAGATAAATATCCAATGAACACCTCATCAGCTCATTAATACCTTGATTATATGTCCTTTTTAAGAATATTCATTTCCAAACTTCTCCAAGACGTAGTGTGTGAAGAGTTTTTTTTTTTTTTCATAAATGCCCATATGACAAATACCCCTTCTTAGTCAAGTATAAGTGCATTTAACTTCACCAAGTCTTTTGGGACTTGCCGAAGAGTTAGGTTCCCACCGTCCACATCAAAATAATTTAATAATTTCAAAAACTTTTCTTCTTCTTATTTCTCCTTTTCAATCAAACCCAAAAGCCTTAACTACTGTAACAATATGATAATAGCAACAACGAAAAATTAACCTTCTGGCACTTTCAGAAGTTACTATATTTATACCATTTTTTTCATTATTACATACTATATCTTTTTTTTTTTTTTTTCATTATTACATACAGCCTAATAGAGCCTCCACGTCCAGTATCTGCAACAATTAACATCCATAAAATATATTTTACAAAACCATTACTCATCTGCCTACCTAGCAAAATTCTAATATAAACCTATATACATTTATATTAGAAGAAGGGAAAAAACCCTCCATTCAAATATCTCAACGCAATTAAGAGTCTCGGATAATTTCATCAAAGTCAAGGTAACTTATGATTAAATGGAATGTAATCTTGAAGAATTGAATTAAAGGAAATGAAATTATAAAATATGTATGTATATATGGACAAAGATGTCTCGGTCCTATAGGAAAAAGAATACACATGTATATTAATTAATTAATTAAACAGAGGTGATGTTTATTTTCAAATATACATATATATAAATAAATAATAAAAAGAAAAAATAGTATATACATATGAGTGTTCAGCTCTATGAAGTTTAAGGGAAATTATACTAGATTAATATTAAATTATATGTTGATAGATATAAATTAAATAGCTAAAAAGGATTATGTATGCGTAGGAAAATATATATTGAATGCAACGAATAATAGGAACTTAGAAGTATAACAGAAATATATATATATATATATATGTATATATATATTGCTATGATTCACGGCCACGTAGAAATGATGTCACTTCTATTTTAAATACTATAGATTTAATATGAGAATATGCTAATGTTATTTATTAATTCTTTTTCATGACCAATAATGTTAGCTGGTTGACACTTAAGTAACCAAAATTGACAAATGGAGCATAAAGGTAAAAGTAGGTGCCTCCGCCATCTTAATATTTTAATGGAATTGTGTTGCATTTATTTTGCATTAAGGAGAGTAATCAAACAGACCATTAGAAGAGATGAAAGTAAATAGTGTAATAATGCATGTGGTCGTATAAGTAAATTTCATCCTCATATAAATGATAAGAAAATTTGTGTTACTCCATTTTAAAATTATTTGACACAAAAGGGTAATATAAAGTTATGTAAATAAGTCAAATATGTAGCTAATTATGATGGATGAAAATATACATGTATATGTCCGATCCTCATATATGTCTAAATGTGACTATGACAATAGTAGAAGAATAAAATAAATTTGAAATAATCCTCTAAAACAATACGAAAGTGAAATAGCTAAATGAAGTGCCCCTCGTGTACACTGTAATAGATCTTTACAATTGATTTTTAGATCTTGAATAAATGACCACTATTCTATTAAGAATTCTTAAGGAGTGAAAGTAAAATAATATGTAGTATAAAAGAAAACATAAGGATATGGTATGATTCTATGCATAGTTGGTGATAAAGGAAACTATAATGGTAAAAATACAAAACAAAATAAAATAAAATACAATGATTAATATAGGTACCATACACTAACAGAAAGAAAAGATATAATTAAATTAATTATAAATTTTAATAACCATGACATCTTAAGAACTTAATAAATATAAAATCTCAATAAATATGAAGAGCGTATGTTTGATGATGAGCTAATATAAGAAAATAAATTAATAAATAGATAGATAGAATTAAATTTGTGATACCTACATAAAGATGAAAGCTTGCATAAACATTTTAAAATTATTTATACTAATACTTGAGGAATTTTTTTAAACAATTTGAAATCTTGATATGTGTGTGTGTGTGTGTGTGTAAGTATTCCCTTTAAAACTAATCTAAACATTGATATTTGAGAATTTCTTTATATAAATAGTTTACTTATTACTGTAACAATGTAAATATGTTATAAAATCAAATTACGTGAATTTTGTAGAACTTATAGGTCCTCTCTACCTTAGATAATACATAATTAACATAGAGATATATATGTATGCATAAACCCATGCAGCTATATAGGAATGCAACTAAGCAATGTAAAATAAAAATATATTTGGTACGAATATGTTATTTAGTTATTTATTTATTTATTTAGATTAAATATGGGGGTAAACGAGTGATATAAAATAGATAGATGGAAGTAACTACAATAATTTTAATATGCAATGTACCAATATTTTAGTGAAAATATGCTTTAAATGAATGATATTTAAATGATAAGAATAAACACCAGTTTCTATTTATTTGATAATAAATTCAATTTAATGGGTTAACAAAATACAACATATATTATAATAAAATAATAAGATTCTAAATAATTGAGACATATTCATTAAAATAATAGAAAGGAATTGAAATGTGAATATTTAATTACAATATAGCTAAATCTTGTTTAAGATAAAGAAAAATGAGTTTATACGAATTTTATAGCTTAACCGAAGAAACCTAATCTTTGTAAACTCTAAAACCTATATTTAAATAATGAAATTTGGACTAGGGATGATAATACTCGAGTTTAGAACACTTAAACACCAATAGGACTTATTACAAAGCTGTCTATATGGCAATGAGTAATTATTATTTCATTTCACAGGGGATATTGAGTCCAAGTTCTCAAACCACAAGTATTTCCAAAGGTCGTACAAGCAAACAATAATGGTAGGAGAGGGAGTTATGATGATCTGCTATTTGCTTGTGTTTACTAGTGCTTGTTGTTATGTTGGTTGTATTACTTGTTTCTTGAATGACTAATTGATATGAATGCCATAATTTGCATGACCACTAGAACAAATGGATAACTATAATTACTCGACTAAACTAATTGGGTATACTTGTCGCATGTGATTGAAATCCCTCATAAGAAATGTCTGTATTTGCAATTAAAAGTATTTTGAAATGTATTATCAATCGGATTTACAATTAAAAGTATTTTTGAAATGTATTTTCAAAAGAATGTGACTTGGAGGATTTCATGTCGCCCACTATTCATCTTTTAGATGAGTTTTGCCAAAAGAGTTTATGAAATAAACATAGGAAATTTTCGAGTAATGATTTGATGGTGGATGTTACCTGAGTTGGGGTCCAGTTGTTAATTAGTGGTAGATGGTGCATGAGTTGAGGTCTACCTACCCGATCCACCTTTATTAGGTGATGGTCAATATTGGTGATAGATGTTACTTGAGATAGGGTCTATCTGCAGGATTCGCCATTGATGAGTGATGGTCAGTATCAGCGGTAGATGTTGCCTGAGTTGGGATTTACTTGCCTGATTCACCATTGATTGGTGATGGTTAGCCTAAAAATATTAACCAACGTAAATCATGTGAATAGGTTGAGGAATATTTGCTTTTTACCAATGACGGGTAAGCATTGGGTGAATCTAGATGGACGCTAACACTAGGCAGCCTCGTTCGAGTAAGGTGAGGTGTCCTATGCAGGTAAGAATGGGAGACAACTGAGGTGTAAATAGCATAAATCTATATCATCTATGGCCCTAGACTCCATAGATGCGTTGCTTGCATTCATCACATGTGCATTCATATCTTATGTAGATAGATCTGTATAAATGTTAATTTAACACTTGATAACTTGCGTAACTAGTAATAGTGAGAGACGAACTCACTAAGCTGTGGTCTCACTTAATCCCCAACAGTTTTTGTGTAGGTATAATGCTAACTAGGACTAGGCTAAGAGTGTGTGAAGAGTGCTTCTCCATTAGACTATAGTCAAGTTAGAAATGTAGATTATATTGAACTTAGAATGCAAATTTCGTAAATTGTATAAACAATAAAAATTTTGTATTTTGTAGGTTGAAACCTAATTTTTATTATTTGTAGAGGATATCGATTCTCTGTTATCTTGGTACAATGTGGAAAAATTGAATCCTTAGTGAATTTAAATAAAGTTATTATATATGTGTATGATTAAATTATGGAATTAAATAAATAAGATAGAATCTTATAATCTTTGACTTGCAAGATGGTTCTCATATTACGGATATACACATGGTATGATGATAATTTTTAGGTAATCCTACTAGCTTCCTCTTAGGGTTGTGACACCTATGTTGTGGTTATGTTAGCATGGAAAGCTAAACATGTCCTAAACACAAAACTAAGAGGTCATGTTGGCCCATATTCTTTTGAGATAACTTCAATATGACTTATATATGAATAAAACAAAAATTTTGGGTAAATTAAGGGACTAAAGTTTGAGCATAACTCATGTTTCGTTTAGATGTTAAATATAGACAAAATCCATTAATATATTTCTTAAGTGCCCCCCTTGGGCCCCATACCCACCATGCACGCGCGCACACACACACACTTTTGATTACAAACAATCAAACTTTCCCAATCCAACTTGCTATATTCATTTAGGTTCTTAATTCTCCAAATTTGCCGATTACTTATCACATAATATGTTATAATTACATATTAGTTTATCTTTAATTTAAATCATTATTAATTCACCTATTTACTACTTAAAATCATCCAAAGCAATCCATGTACAAATTATTCCAATAAAACATCTCTAAAACATCAATTAATCCAGTTATGTGTCAAATTTCAATTTTTCAATACCAATTCCAAACATCTTTATATATTATAAATTACCAAAATTAATATCAATAAAGCCCCTTAATCACTCCATTTAAATCAAGTTCTTCTCTAAAATGCTTAGTTCTACATATTTGCCAAAAAATCCATCTGTACATACCAATTGCATTCATACTAGTCCTAACAATTAATATCCTTACTTTTCATCACCTAAACACACTCATTTGCATAATTAATCAAAATTTGCATATTCAAACATCAATTTCCACTTCTATGTATCACGTCACATGCGGCATAATTTATATAATTTTTCATCAAATTGCAAATTCCAATCAATATCTAATTCAGCATTCAATCCCATATCAAACTATTCAATCAAAATTCATATATATCTTACTCCAAACATCATATTCATCAATAAAATTAGTTTTAGTTATTTCCAAAGCCCGTTCTACACACCATTTACTACAATAACTAGCAAACTTACTTCAAAAAGTCGTCACATTTTGATAGTATAAGCTAGTATTGTGACTTATTTTACTTAAAAGTGCACTATTTCACTTGTTTTAATTGCTACACCAAGTGGAGGCTTCTAAAACATTCAAATGCTTTTAGTACCTAATCATAAACCCATATGCCCACTTTAATTCTCATGCTTAAAATTTTATTAAACTCATAATATCTCACTTTAATATCCTCTTATAACAAAATTTATGGGTCTTGAGTGCTTGTTCCTCTTCGAAAACTTCTTCATTTCCTAATGAAAAACATGATTTAGTAACTAATTAGTTATTCTTAAGTTAATCCCATTTAATTAGTGCTAAAAAGGTTAATAAGGTTTAGAGTTTTAGACATCCATGCACTAGAGAGGATTCTAGAAGAAAGACTAAGAGATGAAAAAAAAATAAATAGAAAGAGAATGTGAAGGGTAGGTCGCTACCTAGGGTTTTAGAGGAGGTATCCTAAGCACCCACTTTTCGCATATATAAAATTTGATTAGTTCTAATTAATTTAGAGTTCTTAATTAAACTTATGGAAATATTATGAATTTAATGATAAAATTAAGTTTATTTTATATATTTAATGAAATTTCAAAATTAAATTTTATTTGGGCATAACTATAATTTTGTGAAATTTTAGGCCTTAATCACATTGTTTGATTTCTAATTAATAATTGGTGTTGAGAACCACTATATATTACATTATAGGCTCATGTTCTCTCCTCTTTATGTATTGTTGTTCATTAATAATCATATATCTTATAACTTTTAAATTTGTTCTTACACTGTAATTTATTGGAAATTCTATGTCTATTGGTGGACCATCTATCTTATCATCTAACTATTAAAATGATTAACATAGTTAATTTAATATAGGAATTTCAGTGATTTAATCATGATCATGCATGATTTTATCCTTCTAATAACTTACAAGACCAGTTCTATATATATTAAAGTCAAACCATAGATTTAGAACTATCCTAATTTATCATCATAATAAAAGACATGGTTGTATTTTCCAGAAACTTTATTTTTTATTAAATTAACTAATTTGGCTCATTATTGGTTACATATTCTAAGACCAACGATAGCTATCGATGTAACCATTTTTACATCTAATTTTTTTTTTTACCTCAATGAAAATTTGATTAGTTTTAATTATTTTAGAATTTTTAATTAACCTTATGAACATATTATGAATTTAATGACCTGATTAAGTATATTCTATTTTCTTAATGAATTTTCAAAATTAAAATTCTTGTCGGTTCCAGTTTGGACAAAATAGTAATTTTCTGAAATTTTAGGCCTTAATTACATTTTTTTTTTATTTCTTATTAATGATTACTGTTCTGGATCATTTTGGAACCACCATGTATTACACTATGACACATATTTTCTTCCCCTCTCTTTATTCTTATTCATTAATTATTATATATCTTATAAATTTTAAATTTATTCTTCCATCATAATTTTGTGGAAATTCTATGAGAACCGGACCTTTCGACCATTAGTCTAATCGTCAAAATAAGTATAGTAAATGAAATGTTAACTATTTTAGTGATTCAATCACGATTGATATGGTGTAAGTTAGATGTGACGAGACTACTCCTGTCAAAATTAATGATGAGACCATAAAATTTTCTGCTATGTTATCATGAAACTATTGAAATGATTAAAATAATTAATTCCATTCAGGAATTTCAATAATTCAATCATGATCACGCATAATTTTATCCTTTTAATAACTTACAACACTAGTTTTATATATATGAAAGGCGGATCATATATTTACAATTGTCCTAATTTATCATCGTAATAAAAAAGACTTAGTTGCATTTTCCAGAAACTTTAATTTTTATTAAATTAACTAATTTGCCTTATTATTGGTTACTTATTCCGAGACCAATGGAAACTATTGATGTCTCCATTTTTATCTACAATTTTTTTTACCTTATAACAACTAAATTTTGATTAGTTTTAATTAGTTTAGAATTTTTTAATTAACCTTATGGACATGTTATGAATTTAATGACCCAATCAAGTCTATTTTATTTATTTAATGAAATTTCAAAATTAAAAATCTTGTCGGTTCTGGTTTGAACAAAATCGTAATTTTGTGGAATTTTAAGCCTTAATTATATATTTTTTAATTTCTTATTAGTGATTGGTGATCCAAATCATTTCCTAACAATTGTATACTATACTACAACACATATTCGTTGCCTTCTCTCTTTATTCTTGTTCATTAATTATTATATATCTCATAACTTTTAAATCATCATAATTTATCGAAAATTCTAGGATCTATTGTGGGACCATCTATCTTATCATTAAACTGTTTAAATGATTAAAACGGTAGTTATTGTAATACCCTAAATTTGATTCGAGTATTACTGCCACGTACAATACTTTTGTATTACACGCTCAGGCTTGTTAGAATGATATTTATTGTGAACATTTGCTACTCCTTTTTAATTTATTAGATTCACAAAACAACTGGATTTAAACTTTCAAAATAAACTTTTATTAAAACAAAACATATATCTACTTACTTGAGTAGATCAACTTTCATAAAACAAAACTCTACTATCAAGTATCTCCAATACTTTATATGACGGTAGATCAAAACTTTAAAAATATTACAAAAACATATGGGCTTCATAACTAGCCCCTTAAAGAAAAGTAAATACATTTTTAGAAAATAAATCCAGCTCTTATAACAAAACAAAATAAAATAAAATACATCAACGGTCCTAAACTCACTTCACTCAACCAATATTGCCTAAAATCTAAGCCAAGTATCATCATCCTCAACACAATTAACAACTATAACTCCATCAACACATCATCTTCATTAGAATACTGGAAAAGGAACAACAACCACAATAATGAGCCAAAGCTCAGTACACAGTAATAAAACACACGAATGTCACAAGAGCTTTACTAAATGTAATGCAACAATAATAAGTCATTATCTTTAATTTAAAGTAAACAAATAACACTGAGCACTCACACTCAACAATTGGGAAAACGATTTACCATCGCTACCCCACCACCACAGCAATGGGGAAGCGCACCAATAGCCTCCGCAGATAGCTATCCAGGCAAGAACTAAAGGTTCTGAGTAACGCAGCTACTCAGTGGTTGATATAAGCAGTCTGATTACTTATATCTAGATAACATACCAGAAAATAGCTTCATCCAAGGCTCGCAACTGTTACACACTCTACTCATCCTCAGTCCAAAACTCATCCAACTCAATCGTTCCCATAAACATGAACCATATCATTACTTCTTCTCGAGCCTAAGTAGACGTTGGGCCAATACTGTTTGCCCCATCGGCTACCAGCCGAGCCATTTATTAGAAGTCATTGTATCATGATGAGTGGCCTAAGCGCCTAAACTACCGTATCCATCAAACAAGGGCCACTTTTCAGACCGGATTCAACGAAAGCACAACCATACTCATCATTTATTAACTAAGTTTGAGTTTTAATTCGTTTTAGGATGCCTATCCTAACAATCACCACATAAGTTACTACGTACCTTGCTAATTCAGAATCCCAACAGAAACAGAAGATAAGCTAGATTCCATTTTAAAAATAAATCAGTTATTAATATCTGTAGATTCAAAATTAAACTCATATAAGAAATCTAATTAAATATTCACTTCTCTCAAACTATTTTATACCCTATTTGATCAGACACAAATAGAACCTTACAATGGTTGCGAAGATTGCCCTGCCAAAATACGGACAGTTATCTTCGCTTGTCAAAGTATTTCTTTTTACTTTTATTAAAGTCATTTATTGTAAAAGCATTGTGACATCATTATATTCAAAAAATTCATTTCCTAAGTAAACAACCATTTGAAACAACATATTCCCTATGTTATCTATGTTTATTCTAACCCATTAACTTAAGCCAATTATTAACTATTAATATATTAACTTCATCCTAGCTAATTTGATTATAGTTAATCATTTAATCCAATTAATAAGCTAAGATAATTAAACTTAGTCAATCTAGTCCATTTTAGCTTACTAAAGTCTATTCAATCAAGTTGGACTTAGATTAATTAATTAAGCTCATTTTATATTTAAGGTTTATATTAACTTAAGTCTATATTACTTAATCTTAACAAAGTTGATTAAATTTAATCAATCTAATTCATTTTAGATCATTAAGCAAGTTGAACTTAGATTATTAAATATTCATTTTATATCCAACTCTATGTGAAATCAAATTATCTACTAAATCTATAAATTAACTAAACTCATGCTTAATCATATCATGCAACAGATGTAACACATCAAATATAATTTATCTATCTCATTTTAGCTCAAAAAGATTCATTTTATACTTAACTATGTACTTTTATTTATTAAAATAAGTTTTCAACTTGTTTAAAAAATGTAGCAGCTAGAAAGAATTAAAATTTTGGCCTTGACAATTTTTGAATTTGTAAAAACTTAAGACATAAAAGTTGTATATCTCTTTTTAATATTTCCAATGCAATCTAAATCACCTCAATCCGAGGTCAGATGAAAAAGTTATGAGCAAAATATGAAACAATGTTGCTATAGGTGAATCCAAATGAGCCATTTCAAGGGCCGTTTCCAAGGTCGTTTACTCCATAAACCCTCCATATGAGCCATTTCCAAGGCCATTTAGACCTAGGAGATTTGTATAAAAAAGCTCTAGAACTTGCAACACCCCTTTGTATGGGCCGTTTGACTGGGTGTTTGAAACTTTTTGAACTTTCCTTGTTTCAAACTCTAATTTTACACATTTTTCACTCCTCTAAACATACTCTAAGCTCTACACAAACATCTCAAGCATTTACAACACAAAACAAGTATAAACTCCACTTCTCAACATCAACAACTCTCAAACATCAATTAATATGAATTAACTCCTTCCTTTCTAACTTTCTCCAACTCATGCATACTTAAAATAACTCCTACATACAACACCACTCATCCAAATACAACACTTCAACTCAAAACAACTTTAAATCATATAACACCTATTTACTACAACTTCAAGCATCCCAAAGCTTTCTTAATAACTCATCATACCAATACTAATTGTAATCTACCAAGAACTAATTTTTACAGATATTCAAGGAACAAAAAGGAAAATAAATCATCACAAATGGCGTATAAACTTACCTTAACTTGAAATGATGAGTGGAAAGAAATTCTTGGTGATTTGGGCAAGGAAATTTGATAAAAAGGTTGGAGAATTGTGCTTAGAAAATCCAACAAATTTTAGGTCTGTTTTGGCTTTGATATTTTTGACAAAAAGAGTTGATATTATTCTTATTATGTTGACTTTGAAGGCAGCTGCTGTGGAAGAGAAAAAAATGCATGGGCTTGGGCTTTTAATTGTTGAGTTGGGCTTGTTTAAGGTTCAAAATCTGCCATGTTACATTTGGGTTTGATTTTGGTTTAAGTTTGTTTTAATAACTCAAGCTTTACATGCATTAAAACCAACAATCAACATAATTATCAAAACTCACTAACAGATTATATTCTAACATGTTTAATATGTCAACTAAGATATATTCACATAATTTTATATTTCAAACAAATAGAACATATATATGTTATACACTACTATACTAAATTATATCAACACTCATATTTATTAACTAACTATTTACCATAATTTTATATTTCAAACAAACATAAATATATTTAATTACCCAACTCATCATATTCTCATCAACTAAACACTCAATAAAACTTCACAATTTAATTAAATCAATTTGTATATATTAAATCATCATGTATGAGAATTAGCTATTTTATATTTGTAATATTAGAAGATAAAATTTCAATTTGTAAAAAAAAAAAAAGCTATATAAAACAATTAAACATTTAGAGAATAGATAATCTAAATCTCAATTTCAAATTAACCTATTTACTAATTTAATTATATCGATTTGCCTTTCATTTTTTATTATTTATTTATTTTACTCATTTAAATCATCTAAACTATATTTACAATTAATTATCTATTAGATTATTCAATTAAACCATCCTAAATTAATTAGATTAGACTAGAGGTATTTCAATTATTTCAATACAGAATTTTAAAATTCATTATGTTCATACATGATTTTATCCTTTAATAACGTACGACATTATCTATATATATGTATAAGTCGTACCATAGATTTAGAATTATCCTAATTTATCATCGTAATGAAAAAGACTTAGCTGTATTTTCAAGAAACTTTAATTTTTATTAAATTAAGTAATTTGCCCCATTATTGGTTACTTATTCTGAGACCAATGATAACTATTGATGTATCCATCTTTATTTATAATTTTTTTTTACCTTATAACAGGTAAGATTCTACTTAGAAATTGCTGATTTCATATACATACCACATGGATGATCATTTCAAAAAATGAAAATATATGAATTATCAATCTGTTTTGTTGCGTTATCCTTTTACGGTCTATTTTATTCATATTATTTCATTCATTTGTCATTAAATATATTAGTAAAAAAAATGAAATACCTAATAAATCACTATAAAGTTTATTTTACATATTTTTACTACGTCTGTATGTTTCATCATATTCTAATCATTTTAATGTAATATTTTTGTTGTTTTTAAATAAATATTTATCAAGAATAGATACTAATAAAACAAAAATAATTTCACTTATTATTAACGAAATAGATACGATACATATATAATACAGATAAGCTACAGATGCTAATCAAATACAAATACGATACAGATAAAAATAGAACGATCCATATTTATTTTTACAAAAATACTAATTAAATTTCTTTAAATATATTAAAATGTTTTCTTTCAAAATACGTCAACTTTTTGCTTTCTTACATCAATCATGATCTTATATCATAATTATGAATATATATATATACACACACACCAAACAATATAATTTTCTAAATTTTAGATTTCAAAAACTACTAATTAGATAGAGAACAAATACAAATAAACTTTTAATAATGCTATAGCCTAGCCCAACTTTGTTTTTTTTTTTTTTGCAATTTTTTTTTTTCCTTTCTCGTTTATCCTTGTACCTCTTTCTTATGAACTTGTCACTTTTTAATGTTTTTTCAACATCAAATAAATTAATAAAGAAAAAAGAGAGAAAGAAAGAGCATGGGGAGGGAGACGACAGAGAAAGAGTCGTCCGGGGGCCCACAATCCTCCCGTATGAAAAGACGTGTAGATTAAAGAAAGAACGGATCTGGGTCTTTTCTATGGCCCACTCTTTCATTTTTCCTTTCCCTTTCTCTCGCACTCACTCTCTCTCTCTCTCTCTCTCCACCTTTAAAAGTCTCCATTAATTGACACATGACTTTCGTGCTCTTCCAAAATATTACGCCATTCTGCAAAAACACAAAAAGAAAAAACAAATAAAAAATTTGTTATTTGTTGAAGAAAGCTTATGGATCTAGCTATTAATATAATATTTAAAATATTAATTATTTAATAATTTAATCACTATTAAATATGATATAAGCTACAGAATGATGATGGAACCGGTGCTGTTAAGTGTTAACCACGAGGGATAAAATTTTCCTCAGTTGAATAATGCTGATACCTGCTTTCTCTCTCTTTGAAATAGTATTCAATGAGTACATAGTTACCAATTGCGTTAAATGTGTTATATAATAAAAAGTACCACCTGTATTGAAAAAGTATTAATAATTATATACTTATATATATATATATATATATGTATTAGAGCGGATGACACTGAAAAATAAAAAAGGGAAATATTTTTTCTTAAATAGAATAAAAGGAGAAGAGAGAGGATAAAGTTATAAAAAAATAACTACTCTATTTTATTTTATAGTTTTTTTAACACAGATAAAAGAGATTTCGGCTAATAATATTATATATTACACGTAGTTTGTTTGTTTCATCATTTTTTTTTTTATAACATCATTTTTTCTATTGTTTTTAATAGATATTGTCAAGAAACTAATACAGACGAAAAATTATCAATTAACCAAAGAATTGATATTAGTATGGTACAAATATGATATAAATAAGTTATCGATACAGATATGATGCACATAAAAATCCAACAATCCAACTAATATTGAATCCATTTGGATTGTCTGTTTATCATATGTATTTGTATATATATCTAAACCTTATTTGTAAAAGTGTTATATTTTATCTATATGAAAATCGATATATTTTTTTATCTAAATGTATTTATATAAATAATTTGTTAAAAAAATTCTCTCTCTCTCTGCTACTGACAGAGTACACAAACAAACAAAAACAAAAACTCATAGCTTCAGTGCCCACTTACTATTGGGCCTAAAGAAAACCAAATAAAGCAAAAGAAAAGAAAAAGGTAAACTAACCATTAACCAAACCAAGCACCATGGCCGAAAAGCTTCCTTTACTTGCAGAGCACATTCACCATTTCTTGCGTGTCCTACTCTGCTACTGTTTTACACCCTACACTCTACTACAACCACACTCGTTGATATAGAGATATAGAGAGAGAAAGAAGAAGAAGCGCTCTGACTCTGACTTTGTCTGCTCTCGTTCTGCAGTTTGCAGGCGAAAAACAATTTTAAAAAAAATTAAATTAAACGGATATATTGCGCCTGTGATTATAATTACGTGACTTTGTCAAGTGTAGATTTCTGATTTATTTCTGGGTCTTAGCCCTTGTTTGCTCCGAAACCCTAATCCGAAACAGATTTCCTCCACATTCTCATTCATTCATTTTTTTTTTTCCCACTGGTACGTTGTGTGCTCTCACTCCCTCCCTCTCTCTCTCTTTCCAACATTTAAGGGTTTTAGTGGGAATGTGTTGCGATGTAACAGAAGTGTCGTAGGTTGTTTATCTTTATCATCAGTTTTTTGTGTGTTAATGCAATTGGGATTTTCCTTGCTGTAGTTAGTTAATTTTTCTAGTGCAAATATGCTACGTTTATAGCTCTGGCTTATTTATGAAAACATTATGATCTCGTATGATGGCTGGAGAGTTGTGGATTTAAAAATAGGTAATTTGAACTGTGAGCTTATTCTGAATCAAAACTATGTAGCTGTTTGAAAATCCCTGTTTTTTTTTTTTTTTTCTCTCTCATAATTTTGTGTATCGTGTTGTGGTGTGCTGAATGTTGATTCATGGGGATAAGTGCAACCCAGTAAGAAGTTCGGGAGAGATTTGGAATTGATAATTGAGATATGATTGGAAAATGCTGCGCTCTGGGTTAACTTAGGTTTTCTACTTCTTGCAGTGTTCACGAAATTTGCCTATGTGATCGATCACCGTGTTTGGAATGGAGAAATTTGCAGAAAGGAAGGCATTTCCTGTTAGTTTACCTGCCGAGGGTCGGATATCGGATGTCCGCATGCCCTCTTTTAGAGACATGGCGGATGTTAAGGAGGACCATTCGACAATTCGAAAAAATGGGCTGCCCCTTGCTTCGAGTGGGCACAAAGTGCCAACAGGAGAACGGCATGGCCGGCCTATTGTTGAAGATTCGCAAGTAAGAAGATGGAAAGGAAAGGGTTCGGATTACTTGCAGGGACACGAAGGTAAAAGTTTAACTGCTTTTACATTCAAGAGAAGTGGTGATTCTTTCGAGGAAGTTGGTTCAACTTCTTTTTCTGGGGTTAGTCACCCTCCAGAACCCATTGACACGGATCTCATTAGTAATCCTGAGACTGGATGCATGATGAAGAACTTGCCTGTGAAAGGACCTTTCATGGCAGATTTCTCAGTCCGGGCTTCTACCAGGAAACCAAGTCCCATTGTCTTCTCTCCAGCTGAAAGTATTGTTGAAGAACCTAGTGATTTAGGTTCAATTTCTTCCCCATTTTCAATTGCTCGTGCTTCACAAAATACAGAAAATCCAATTCTTCCGCATGAATCAGAGGAAAAGGAATGTATTTGGGATGCTTCTTTGCCTCCAAGTGGCAATATGAGCCCACTTAGTAGTAGTGATGGTGTGGGTGTTGGAACAGCTATGAGCACAGTATACAGCTATGCAAGCACATATAGGAGTGATGCCTTCACAAGTGATGGCATGCTTAGTGTGGATAGGAACTTTGAGTGCATGAAAGCGAGTGTTCGTGGTGATTCACTCGAGAGTACAAAAACTAGCATGAGCCGAGCAAGTGATAGTAGTGGCCTTAGTGATGACAGTAATTGGAGTAACCTCACTGCAAGTGCCAACAAGCCTCACAAAGGTAATGATCCGAGGTGGAAAGCTATTCTTGCCATTCGAGCGCGTGATGGCATTCTGGGCATGAGTCATTTTAGGTTACTCAAAAGGCTTGGATGTGGTGACATTGGCAGTGTCTATCTTTCTGAATTGAGTGGCACTCGATGCTTTTTTGCCATGAAAGTGATGGATAAGGCATCTCTTGCTAGTAGAAAGAAGCTAAATAGGGCTCAAACAGAGAGAGAAATTTTACAGCTGCTAGACCATCCTTTTTTGCCAACCTTTATACGCACTTTGAGACTGATCGGTTTTCATGCTTAGTCATGGAGTACTGTCCAGAGGAGACCTGCACACTTTAAGACAACGGCAACTGGAAGCATTTTTCTGAATATGCTGCACGGTATGATTTGAAACACCGATATGTGTTTTCTTTTGTGGGCATTCGTGTTTAACAAGGGATGCTATAGTTTGTGTAATTGTGTTCTTCCCTTTGCATTCGTAATCTCCTATAAGAATATGATTACTAGTGGAGCTTCTAAAATAGGATAATTTCTTAAATTGAGAAATTATGCCACACTTCAATGATTTTTTTGTCCTCAATTATTTTTGTTAATTTGCTCATTATGTTACCTATGTATATTCAGCATTGAAAAATGCATAACAGCTGTGAAGTTGCTCCTCTGTGTGTGTGTGGGTGTGGTGTTTTTTTTTTTTTTTTTTTTTGTTTATTTATTATTATTATTTATTTTTAATAGGTTTTAAAATTTCCAAGTCCTCTTTGGGGATTTTCACAACTTAAGCTATCAAAACTAAAGACTATCTTTGCTTAAGTAAATTGTCGATATAACGATTGGTTAGCCTGTTTCTTCTTTTCTTCTTCTTCTTTGGGTAAGAGTGGTTTAACCTGTTTCTACATAGGAAAACAATTAAATACTTCTGCAAACATGCTTTCTAATTGTCTACTAGACAGAAAGTACTTTCTGAAACATGTTTTCGAATTACTTACTGGGAAAATAAATATGAAGAAGAGAAAAGAAAATTGAAGTAAACTGTCAACATTTTTCCCCAAGCAAACAGTGTTCGTGTAGCTTCCAAATTTTCACGTCTATCCCTATTTCTTTGACTTGGCAGATCATCCATTTTTCTTTACAAGAGGTAATGTCTGGGTCATGGTGAGAGTTAATAATCCGAATCATTTTATTATTTCAGGTGTGTTTAGCAATTTGCCATATCTAATTGAGGTTTCTGAGAGAATTTAAGTCTGGTTTCAATGATGTGGCTGCCAACTCAACTAATTCATAAATAGACAAAAATGCAAAACAGCATCATTAAAAGGGGGGAAGTAGGGGGAGCCCTCAAGGGTGAATACTCAATTTTGATAAGTTTTGGGTTACGTGTATTATCAATGTTTTAAGGGTGTCATGTAATTTACCTTTCTGTTACTCTTGATCTTTTGAGTAAAACCAACGCAATCAAATACTCGGGTAAAAATTGTATGCCTCTCATCTTCTCTAGAAGTGTGGATCTTCTGGCTGCATTTTCTGTTTGCTTCTCAGCATATATACTGCTCCTATTTTGCTATGTTTTTCTTTTCCTTTTTCTTTTTTAATCAGAAGTGAGAAAGGAAGTTTGATTAACATACGATTTGTAGGAAAAGGGAATAAGCATTTCAAATTAAAGTTGATTTCATCTACTTGACAAGGGGGGGTGGAATCTAGTTTTAGTTGGTAAATGAACCAAATTAGCTTTTCTTTGGTCGAGTCGCTGCTGTTTCTGTATCTGAGCTGTAGTAGTTTTGGGTCTATTTCTAGTCCGAGAACAGGGGTATTAATAAAAAATCCTTTGCAGTTTATGAAGTGTTAAGGCTACAATAATTTTGATCCTTTGTCTCTATGCTTCTCTGAATAATGTACATGTCATATTATAATTAATGTCATTGTGACAGTGGTTTTTATATTCTAACGGAGGGATTAAACCTTTGGTATGTGCTTTATTTTTCTCACCAAATTATGTGTTAACATTTGAATCTTGTTTTTCATTCCGCTACCTTCAGGTTTTATGCTGCGGAGGTTCTCCTGGCTGGAGTATCTTCACATGCTTGGTGTTGTCTATAGGGACTTAAAACCTGAAAATGTTCTAGTCCGTGATGATGGTCACATAATGCTCTCGGACTTTGATCTTTCTCTAAGATGTGCTGTATCACCAACTCTGATACGATCCTCATATGATTCTGACCCTTCCAGAAGGGCTGGTGGAGTTGCATTTTGTGTTCAGCCTGCCTGTATTGAGCCGTCATCTGCTTGCATCCAGCCTGCATGCTTTATTCCACGAATTTTTCCTCAAAAAAGCAAGAAAAAGGCCCCAAAACTTCGAACTGAATCTGGTTTTACTTCCACCACACTTCCAGAGCTTGTAGCAGAGCCAACCACAGCCCGTTCCATGTCCTTCGTTGGGACACATGAGTACTTAGCTCCTGAAATTATTAAAGGTGAAGGACATGGTAGTGCTGTTGACTGGTGGACTTTTGGCATTTTCTTGCACGAACTGTTGTATGGTAAAACCCCATTCAAAGGATCAGGGAACCGTGCTACATTATTCAATGTGGTTGGACAGCAACTAAAGTTCCCAGATTCTCCAGCAACTAGTTATGCTAGCCGGGACCTTATCAGGGGTTTGCTGGTGAAAGAGCCACAGAACCGGCTTGGGGTGAAAAGAGGTGCAACAGAGATCAAGCAGCATCCATTCTTTGACGGTGTTAATTGGGCACTTATAAGGTGCAGCACACCACCAGAGGTGCCAAGACCAGTGGAACCTGAGCTTACGGGGAAGTTTGGTGTGGTTGAAACCGTAGGAGTTGGCAGTGCCAGCAAAAGGATTCCAGTAACAGACATGAAGGCTGGGGGCAAATATTTGGATTTTGAGTTCTTTTAAATTTGAAATACAGGGATTGTACTTTGTTCTATCAGAATGTCCTGCTGATCCAGAATATGCTCCTTTAGATCTCTATGCTACTAGCATTTTAGGGTTAAATAGTCCCTGTATGGAACTTCCTGTAAATGAAAATGCTAATCCTAAGTTAACAATTGAAGTCTGTTCTGATCATGATGGACCTAATGGTCTAAAGCGGAAAATTCTCAGATTTCCCATCTTGGTGAAAGTTCTATACAGCAGATGGGATGGTGGTTTAGTTGCTGGTCCCATCGTATTTTATGGTCATGCTACCCCTTGAAAATATTTCGAGACTCAATGCAACTTCACGCATTATGATACACGAATCGCTGAGCTTGATTTGATATCCAACATTTACATCTTGCTGGGGTGGGGAAAGAGACTAAAAAATCTGTCTTGTTCACTTCAGTTTCCTAACCATACCCATTATCAAATATTATTTTACGCATCTTTACAGGTCTTAAATTACGTTGCAATTCGGGTTTGTTTGACTTGACCTTTATCATAATCTGATCTATTAGATTATTAAGTTAAATATTCTATATAAGTAATCATATTATTTTGAGTGAATGTCATAAGTGGTACTTAGTTTTAGTAAAATATGTAATTAGGTATTGATCAATTTAGAACTTCAAAGAAATTTTTGTGTATGCTAATGATATCTAAACGTTATATAGATGATAGAGAAGCTAGTTTGACAATGGTATAATTGAGGCGAACAAAAAATTTTTCAAGTATTAAATTGATTAATTTTAAAATTTAGTTAACTAATAATATATTTTGTCAAAATATATGTAACATTTACAACATTAACCCTATTATTTTTCTTTTGAGATGAATGAATACTAGTGTGTCGACTTTATTGGTGCAAGTTGCGTATTGGCAACTTGAAATAAGAACCCTAATAGAATACCATATTTTGGTAAGATAATATCACATATAGATGAAAATACCAAATATGAACAAAAGTTAACACTTGCTATAAGTATAATATATGGATTAAAGTACCAGATATGGGTGGAAGTTGGTTCTTATTGTAAGTACCACACATGCATCAAAGTGCCAAATATGGATAAAAGTTGGTACTCACTATAAAGTTCCACATATTGACTGAAGTAATAGAGGTATAGATAAAAAATACCAAATATGAAGAAAAGTTAGTGCTCCTTATAAGTATCACATATAGACCGAAGTACTAGATATGGACCAAAGTATCAAATATGCACGAAAGTTGGTACTTGCAGTGAGTACCAAATATGGTCTAAAATACTAGATATGAACGAGAGTTGGTACTCGGTCGAAGTACCTCAGTTGAAGTACCAAATATATAAGATATGCACAAAGTATTATACATAAGTGGTACTTATGGCAAGTACTAGACTTGGTCTAGTATTTTGTGTCCATATCTGCTACTTCAGTCCATATGTGATACTTATATTGAATATCAACTTTCATCCATATTAGATGCTTTTAGTTTGTTTCTAGTACTTTAGTCCATATGTGGCACTTGTGGTGAGTACCAATATTCATCCGTATTTGATACTGGTCCACATGTGGTATTTATAGCGAATACTAACTTTCATCCATTACTGGTACTTTTGGTCTATATCTGGTGTTCGATCCATATGTAATACTTATAGCGAGTACCAACTTTTCTTCATATCTAGTAATTTTGGTCAATATCTAGTATTTCAATTCATATGTGGTATTTATAGCAAGTACTAACTTCATCCATATATTCTACTTCATCCATATCCCACTCCAAATGTGGTACTTATAGTGAGTATCAACTTTCATATATATATATATATATATATCTCGTACTTTTGGTTTATATATGGTACTTCAATCCATATGCAGTACTTACAGTAAGTATCAACTTTCTTTATATCAACCGTTCATTCATTTTATTATAATAGCAATTCCATTATAGTTTTGTTTCTTTTGAAGAGTTATTATTGTTTAATTAACCTTCATAGTAATATTAAAAGCAATCTCTATTACAATAAATATTGAATAGTCATTCTTTAGTTAATCTTACAAATGTCAATTCATAATAGAATTGCATTTTTTTCCTCCAACACACTTTCATTTAAATAAAAAATTAATAAAAAAAATTCTATTATAACTCTATTCCAATAATTGGTAATAGTAATTCTATTATAGTCTTACTCATTTGACAAAGTGAACGAACACTTAGTACTTTCGTCCATATATGGTATTATGTTGTCGAAATGTGATATTTTATGTAGGCTGATCAGTTTCTACTCATTATTTTATTACAAAATGTGAAATTTTATGTAGAGTGACCAGTTTATCTACTTATTACTTTATTTCTAAATGTTATATTTCATGTAAGGTGACCGGTTTACCCATTCATTACTTTATTTCAAGTCCCCTGTAGGTGATTTGTACCAATTATTTCCCTTTGATGGAGATGTTCCTAGTCTAGTATCTTGCCGGGCTTTGGTGTGTACAAGATATGCTTGAAGAAGAGAATGCTATTAGCTTCATTTGCTCCATATTTCTCTCTAAATTCTTCTATAATTTCTTTTTAGTTTTACAATAGTAATCTTTTAAGTTTCTAATTTCTTCTAAAGTTTTCAGTTGTTTACATTTCTTCAGAAAATTCTATTGTCCTTTTTTTTAATAGACAAGTCTTGTAAGATATTGAATAGATTAAACTATACCTAATTATGATTATATTATTAATATTTTCATATTAATTTTTATAATCAATTAATGACAAAAATGAGCTTAATAATCCCTTTTAATAGTTAGATGATGGGTTAAATGGTTTTGTGATAAAAAATATTAGTTATTCATCTTTTTATTTTACTTACTTTAGTGCTTTTTATTTCATAGTTTGAACTTCCCTTTATTACTTTTTTATTTAACTATATCTCTTATTACTTAATGTATTATATACTTATCATTTTTATGTAAGTCCCTAAGTTGTGCATAAAAATGTTCTACAGACAAATTTAATGAACCTGATTTTTATTAATATAAATTATACTTTTTTCATAATTAAGATTGTATATGATTACATTTTATTTTTTTATCCGTATTATATTATTACTTTAGTTTTCTTTTTTTTTTAATATGCCATTACAATGAGAAAAGAGAGATTTAAACCTAATATATCCTACATAAAAGATAGGTACTAATTTAGCTTTTATTCTATTAATAGTTATGGCTATAAATGAGTTGAGTTGAATCAAGTTAAGCCAAATCTTTAAAAGCACAAGCTCGACTCATCTAAAAACTACTGAGCTTGAGCTTAAATTCAACCAAACATTTTATCGAGCTTGAAATTTAGATTTAAACTCAGCTTGCTTAGATAAACAAACTTCATTTTGAGTTTGAATCTGACTTATTTAAAAATTGAGTTCTAGTTAAGATAAACTTTTTATGGAGTTTACTTGAGGTCAGCTTATTTAGATAAAACAAGCTTTATTTCAAACTCAAGCTTAACTTCTTTTTAATTTAAATTTTCTGTCTTGAAATTTCTTGAACTTCAATATATATATATATATTTATATATATATATATATATATGAGTTGCAAAATATAGATACTAATATATATTAAATGGAAATTAAGGCTTTTTGTATTAATTATATATTTATATATGATGTATCGTAAGCATAAAACTCATAAAATTACCAGCAAACTATTCATGCACCTACTAGATGGATAGGCACGGTGCGATTCGATCCATGTTGACCTTTTAAATTGAATTAAATCTAAAATTATGGTTCAATTATTTTTATAAAATCGAACCTAACCATACTATTTGGTTCGTTGCTTTTTCGAACATAAAAAAAAAATGATTCGGTATAATTCAATATATGATTCGAACCGTATACCAAAAACAATATTTGTTTATAACAAAACATTGGAATGATGAACAAGCATAAAAATATGGTAATGCCTATGCTTTAACATCCTCACTTAAAATGGATTTAAGCTGCTTTACATCATCGTTAAAATGCTTGTCTAGATTTAAAGGAGCTAAAATACATGGCCTTTATTTAATTTGGTTGGCTATTTTCATCAGTGTCGCGCATCATCCACTCAAATTCACATATAGATAAAGAACGTTAATTTTAAAAGTAGCCTTCTTTCGTGAAATCAAGAATTTCTACGCATAAAGCACATTAACATTAATTTAAAAGTTGCCTTTTTTCATATCTATTATTACATCAATGTCCATATTTCTGTTGGAACTCAAACAGAACTTTGAACCAAATATCACCCACTAAATGAATCGTAAACCAAATTGGTTTAGAAAAAAAAAATCGAATTTTCGATTCAGTTTGATGCGTTTGCAGTTTGATTAGTTTTTTTTTCACCTCTTCCTATTTTGATCATGTCCATGAGCCTACTAATAAGTTGGTTCATGAGTATACTCACGATTCTATTCAAAAGTCTAAATTGGAGCTCAAACTTGATTTGTTTAGATAGACGGGATTTTTTTGAGCTAGAGTTAACTTATTTACTAATTAACTTGTATCGAGGCAAACTCAAGTAGCTTGCAAACAACTCAGCTCATTTAACCTTACCAATAGTTTTAGGGATCCAAAAACACAAGTTGAATATAGCATATTTTAGGGATCCAAAACCAAGTTTACAATAGAATATATATACATATATATATATATAACAGAATCCTAAAATGCTGATGGGATCCAAGAGGTACATTAAATTCATAAGGCCGAGAAATTTACCTTATGTCAATCTTAGTTGTGTGACAATGCGGATTTGTAGGCACTACAATCTTACGAGCCCCTCTATGGTGTCCAGTATCCACAGAATGAAAAGACCAATATCAAAACGATTTTCATGTGCTAGCACTCTAGAATGATTCCATATTTGTGTGAGAAATTCTCAAAAGAGCTATCGTGTTTTTCTTTTTGGGATATGTAGAATTTCTCTACAAATCTAATGTGACGGCTAGCATCGTTAACCCTAGGCAAGAGCTATGGTGTCCTTTTATATTAATAATAATATTCTCATGAATTAGGATGTTAATGTTAATGGAATCCCTAGTCTAATTACGGTTTCTTAATTCAAAAGACACATATTCCTATTTTAATCTTTCTATTAAAAAATAACAAAGATTATTATTATTTATTCTTCTTAACAATTTAAGATTAATAAATAATTTATAATTCTTGCTGGCTTATTTAAATTAAACCCATTGCCCTTTTAGTTAATTCTTTATGTGTGACTCTATAAGTTCACTTAATGCAGTAGGCAAAAAAAAAAAAAAAAAAAAAAACCTTTTAGGCCCACGACATAAGGTGGCCTCTAGCAAGACGTTATATTATTTAAATTAAGTGAAGATTGGTAATTCGACTTTACACATTAAATAGTTAATTATTTGTCCCTTTATCACACGATATCTAACGATTACACATAAGGCATGGATCATGTCACTCATATATTATTTAATCACAAGTTTTTTTATTCCTAAGTTTGACTAAATAAACAAAATATTAATGACTATTCCTTATTAATTCATTTGAGCACAACCATGCATTTTGCCTCAGTCTCACTTTTCAAGAGAGCCCGAAAGATATCTCTCTTAGATTAATGAGAGATAAATTCCTTCATGAACACTCATATTACTCAACATAATTCATTCCATATCCAACCATAGCCTTATGATCATTCGGTTAAAGATGATGAAGGACCAAGTCAAAATATGGAAATCACTATATTATCATGAGGTCAAAGGAATAAAATAACAACATTGTGAAGGGAAGTATTCATATTAAGATCCATGCGATGCTATTATGATGGATCGATCCAATATAATGTACTCTTACATGTATCTATATGCTGAGGTGATATCTCATGTCTGTGATTAGTAGCACGTGATTATCAGTCAGTCAAGATATTAGTCTTACTTCATTATCATTCCACACAATGAACGGCTAAGAATAATTTAGAATAGTATTCTTATCATCTTATCGTTGAACTTGTGAGTTCAATATGAATTTTGATGAGACAACTAGTTGCATAATTAACTACTCAATTATGTTATATTACACTTAATTAGTCAAACAACTTAGATGAACAACATACTAGATTATATGTGTGTGTGTGTGTGTTTATGTATGTGTTGTTCTTTGGAGATTACGCGGGTGCAAAATTAGCAGGTACAAATTCTTGAGCACAGCCTTAGTCGCAGCTTTCATCGAGGGCTCGACAAGTTCATTCATCTGGGCATGACAAGTTTGAATCTCAAGCTTGATAAGTTTATAGAAGCGCAACCTTGATCGAGAGCTAAAGCCCAAGGCGTGACAAGTTTAAGGGGCGAGAAGCTTAAGGCTCGACGGGTACAAATGAGCACAGACTTAATCGAGGGTCAAATTTGAGGAACAACAAGTTTAAGACGCGACAATTCTAAAACACGAGCCAATGTGGCATAAAAGAGCCATTATGTGCATTTAATTAATGATTCTAAGAAGTTACCTTGAACAGACAATTAAGTCTTTAAAATCTATAAATAATCTTTCCTTAGGAGATTCAAGCAGAGCAAAAGTAATTAAGAGCTTTTATTTGTGAACAAATAAATAAAAAAAATCTCTCATTGTTTTTGTACTGTTGTTCATTAATTTGCAAAATCTATAAAGAGAGAGAAAATCAAATTAATGCTATGTTCTTGTTTTTGTTATCTATAAGAGAGCATCATAAAGAGAAGGAAATATTTTACTTCCTGAGTGTTGCAAACTTGTGTATTTAAGTTGGTATGATTGAGATTAATAAAGTGTGTGAAGTCTTCTTATTGGAGGCGATTTGGGTAATCGTGGAGAGTAGAAAGCGGGCCGAACTCCATGTCAAATCTGGGCTTATATCTTTTTTTCCTATCTCTTTTATATTCTTTTCAATACTCTATTAGTGTCATTTATGTTGTTATTAAAGTTTAAATTGATCTATCACATAAAAATCTATTGTTTGAGCATTTTAAGTCAAATACTCAATCCCCTCTCCTCTCTTGAGTATTTTCTAGTGCGTTTTTACTTATAATTTTACTATTAAAGTCATCTACTTTAATGATATAGGAAAGAATATGTTAAAATGAATTATTTTAAATGTGATTTTGTAAAAGAAAAGTTATGAAATGATATTTGATAATATTATAAAGAAATATGCATATAGAAATATGCCTTGTGTGTGGTATGTTTATGCTTGCACGCATAACACTAGCGAGGTTGATCCAATGAATTCAAGAACAGAAGCAATCAAGTCAAAGATTTGAGACATGACAAAGATGCAAAGAAGAATAATTTGAGGCATGACATATGAGAACCTTGGACCAGCGAGCCGGTAAGACTAGGGACCAGTAAGTCGGTGGCCGTTTATTCAACCATTATGCCTATTAATTGCCACCATCCGTCAGATGTTATCGCCAACGAATATTTAAGTTTTTTGAAGACTATATATATACGTTTTGCCTTAGAGATTTAGATAAGTTTTTAATAACTTTTGAAAGCTTTCATTTGCAAACAAAAAATCAAGTTTCTCTCTTAAATTCTGTTCTCTTATACATTATTTTGTAAATTCTAGTAAGAGAGAGAAAATCATTCGCTTTGTTCTTATACTTGTACTCTATAAAAGAGCATCTAGAGAGTAAAGGAAATATTAATTTCTTGAAGTGTTGTGACTTGTGTATTGCCCATCTTGAGCATATTTTTGTTAGTGATTAATAAAGTAGTCGTGAAGTCCTTGTTTGAGGTATTGGTGGATCGTGGAAAATAGAAAGCGGGTCAAACTTCACATTAAATTTAGACTCAAATTCAATGTCCCCATCTTTTATATTTCTTGCTATAATATGCTATTATTTTATTCATTGTGTTAAAGTTAATTTATTCATTGCATAAGAATTCAATTTTTTACTCATTTTAGGTCAAATACTCAATTCAACCCTCTTTCCCCTCTCTTGAGTAGTTTTTTGTGCATTTTCATTTGGTATCAAGCCTTGTCTCTAATTTTTTATGCTTAATCGCATTTAAAGTAAAGATTATGGCATCGATGCACTAGGGTTTTTAGAGGAGCAAGCTATCAATAGGCCACCGCTTCTAAGCAGGGTAGCTACCTATATTCGAAGTGTATAGTGAAAACTTTCCTAAAAGCTCAAAATAGATTGATATGGAATGTTATGGAATAACCTTTAACTATATATGGAAAAG
Source organism: Combretum micranthum (assembly GCA_024138025.1). NCBI lineage: Eukaryota > Viridiplantae > Streptophyta > Magnoliopsida > Myrtales > Combretaceae > Combretum > Combretum micranthum. Next base: position 105,038 of record JAMXBD010002400.1, on the reverse strand, counting down.
AAGAAAAAGATTATAATGAAGAAAATTAAAAAGATTAGATTTAAATGAAATAGCTATGAATATATTGCATTGTGGGTTGAATGAAAGTGATTTTAATAGAATCTGTACATGTAATCAGCTAAAGAAATATTGGATGAATTAGAAAAGAATTATGAAGGAATATCAAGGTTAAGAGATAAAAATAAGTCTTTTATGTGGATAGTTTGAAAATTTTTAGCATGCTTGCCAATGAATCCATAAATGAGATGCATAATAGATTCATCAACATTATAAATCCTTTGAGTATGCTTGGGAAGAACTTCACTAACTTGGAAATAAATTCTAAACTTCTCAGGTCACCACCTAAGGATTAGGATGCAAAGAGAGCAGTCATAGAAGAAGCATGAGATCTAATTGCTATGGGCAAGAAGAATTCCTTGGAGCACTCAAAACGCAAGCTTATTAAGAAGCAAGGAGAGGAATAGAATAAGAAGGCTATTGCTATGAAAGCCACTAATCATGACTCCAACAATGATGATGAACTAGTCTTGATGGCCAAAAAGCTTAAAAAATTCATGGGGCCCAGAAATAAGACAGAGAGAGTAGATGATGAACAGCACATCAAGATACAAGAAGAAGGATGTGATAACCTGCTACAAATGCCATAAATCTAGACACATCCAACAGTATTGTCCACTACTCAATATAGCCTCAAAAGGACCTAGAAAAGAAGCTCTCATCACCACTTGGAGTGATGATGACTCAAGTGACTCAAACAAGAATGTGTGCTTCATGGTGCTAGATGATGAGGTAAGTTCTCCATCTTCTCCTTCTTATGATGAATCGTATGCTGTGTATGATAAAGTATGCAATAAGTTAGTAAAGGTAGAGAAAAGAACAACATGCTTAAATCATTAATGATGGAAGTGGGAGAAGAGTTGGAAATTTTTCAAACCAAGTATGAAGAGATTAAAATAGAAAATGAAAAGCTGTATAAAGAAATTACTGTTCTAAAATCAAAAATTGATAAGATAGATAATAAGCGTAAAAAGTTAAAAAGTTAAATTCATGAGTTGAACAAGATCAATGAAAAATTAACAGTTGAAAATGATTTGCTGGATCTTGAAATTGAAACTATAAATAATAATAATATTGAATGTGCAAACAATATAATGAAATTCTAAAAGAGCTAGAAGAATTGAAAAATTAAAATCTTCTGCTGAAAGCTAGCTTAGATGAATAAAAGACAACTATAGCCAAATTGACAATTGGTAAAAGGAATTTGAACACGCTTCTTGGAAATCAAATGTGTGATTCAAATAAATATGGTAGTAGCTATAGTACAGAAGGTAGTTACAAGCCCCATAAAACTCATTTGGTAAAAGCCACCCATGAGACATGCAATTACTGTGGCAAATCTGGTCCTATTGTACATAATTGTGCAATAAGAAAAAGAAAATGCATTTGAATCATAGAAGCAAGCTAGTTTGGATTCCTAAGAGAGAGGTTCTTATTCCTCCTAACCAAAATGGAACAAAACTCAAATGGGTACTAAATAAATAATACTCTGTTTTGCATGAATCTTCAAGTGGGAACAACAAATGGTACTTGAATAGTGGCTACTCTAGTCACATGACTGGAGACGCATTCAAGTTCACATCTCTAGGCTTGAAAGATCAATGGAGTGTCACCTTTAGAGACAATTGAAAATCAACCTATCTTGGTGAATGTATCATTCTCATAAATAAAGATTTATTTATTAAAAATGTATTGCTTGTTGATAATCTGAAACATAACTTGCTTAGTGTAAGTGAATTGTGTGATAATGGTTTTAAAATAACATTTCTTGCCAATAAATGCTCTATTGGAAAAAATTGATAATAACCAAGCACATTTTGAAGAATATAGATAAAAAAATATTTACAAAATCAATTTAGATGACTTTAAATCATCAAATGAAACTTGTCTATATTCCCAAAATGATAATAGTTGGCTATGGTGTAGAAAATTGGGATATGTTATTTCAAAACTTTTTAAAAAGAATTTTGTCAAAAGTTTACTAAAGATAAATTTTCAAAAGAACAATATTTGTCAAGCAGGTCAATAAGGAAAGCAAACTAAGACTTCTTTTAAGTTTAAGGATGTTATATCCACTTGTAAGCCATTAGAGCTATTATATATGGACTTATTTGGTTCTATTCAAACTATAAGTTTAGGAGATAAAAAATACACCTTGGTTATTGTTGATCACTTCACTAGATATACACGAACTTTTTTCCTTGCATCTAAAGATGAAACAAATCATGTGTTTTTTAGACATTGTAAGAAAGCTCAAAATGAAAAAGGTCTAAATATTGTGACAATTTGAAGTGACCAAGGGGAGAATTTGAAAACTATGAAATGAATGATTTTTGCAGTAAATATAGCATGAAACATACTTTTTCAGCAACTAGAACTCTACAGCATAATAGTATAGCCGAGAGGAAAAACAGAACTTTAATTGAAATGGTTAGAACCAAGTTATGTGAAAAAAATTTAGCAAAATATTTTTAGGCTGAAGTTGTGAATACTGCTTACTATATATCAAATAGATTTTTTATAAGACCAATTCTCAAGAAAACCCTACATGAGCTTTGGAAAGGAAAAAAACCTAACATATCTTATTTTCATCCATTTGGCACTAAACATTACATTCTAAACAATGGAAAAGAACAATTAGCAAAATTTGATGGTAAAAGCGATCAAAGAATCTTTCTAGGTTATTCTTTTATAAGTAAGGCATATAGATGTTTAATAAAAGAACATTAGTTGTAGAAAAATCTATACATGTTGCTTTTGATGATTCTTTGCCTTAATTATGCTTAAAATGATGATGTGGATACAGTTTGTGCTTATTTGAATAAATTCTCTCTTGAGAATAATACTAAAGAAGATATTGAACATAAAATGGTACATGGATCTACTAATTATGATCTTGCTAAAGAATGGAAATATGCAAGATCACATCCAAAAGATATAATAATTGGTGAACCTTCCAATAAAGTACAAACAAGATCATCTTTAAGGAACAGGAGTAATCTTGTTTTTTTATCACAAATCGAGCCTAAAAATATTGAAAAAGCCTTAAAAGATGAATTTTGGATACATGCTATGCAAGAAGAATTAAACTAGCTCACAAGAAATGATGTCTGTAATTTGGTTTCTAAACCTGATGGTAGACCTATTATTGGAACCAAACAGGTATATAGAAACAAGCTTGAGGAATCTGATATAATAACAAGAAATAAAGCTAGATTAGTTGCTAAAGGATATAATCAAGAGGAAGGCATAGATTTTGATGTGACCTTTAGCCTGGTTGGTAGGTTAAAATCTATAAGAATGCTTTTGGCATTTGCGGCATTAAAAAATTTTACTCTTTTTCAAATGGATGTCAAAAGTGCTTTCTTAAATGGCTTTATAAAATAAAAAGTCTATGTAGAGCAACCACCGAGTTTTAAAAATAATGAATCCATGATCAGGTTTTTAAATTGAACAGAGCTCTTTATAGACTAAAGCAAGCTCCTAGAGCTTTGTATGAAAGACTCAATAACTTCCTTTTAAATAGTCAATTTTCTAAAGGAAAAATTGATACAACTCCATTTATCAAAAATCACAAGTTAGATACATTGATCGTGCAAATCTATGTAGATGACATTGTGTTTGAAGTTACTAAAATGAGTCTTATAAATGAATTTGTCGAATCCATGAAGAATGAGTTTGAAATGAGCATGATAGGGAACTTAATTATTTTCTAGGTCTTCAAATAAGATAATCTAAAAATAGAACCTTCATTAATTAATCAAAATATACAATAGATCTATTGAAAAGATTTGAAATGGATAATTGTAAAACGAGACCCACACCTATGAGCACAAATGTAAAACTTAAAAAAGATGAAAATGGGAAAAATGCGTGTGAAGAGCTTGATAGAGGCATGATAAGTAGTTTGTTATATTTAACAACTTTAAACCTGATATCATGTTCTCGATATGTGTATGTGCATAATTTCAATCTTGCCAAAAAGAATCACACATGAATGCAGTAAAACGCATATTCAAGAATCTTATAGGCACTATTAAAATGGGCTTATAGTACCCAAAGTTTACGTCGTTTATTTTAGTTGGATACTCTAATGCTGACTTTGATGGGGCCAAAGTTGATTGGAAAAGTATAAGTGCATATGCCACTTTCTTGGAAATTCTCTAATATCTTGGCACTCAAAAAAACAAAGTATAATTGCACTTTCAACTGCTGAAGCTAAGTGTATAGCTGTTGGTAACTGTTGTGCATAAGTTTTATGGATGAAACAAACTTTGCTTGATTATGGTTTGAAATATGAAAATGTTCCAGTTCGTTGTGATAACATAAGTGCTATAAATTTAACAAAAAAATCCAATTCAACACTCAAGAACCAAGTATATCGAAATTAGACATCATTTCATTAGAGATCATGCTCTAAATAGAGATATCAACTTGGAATTTTTTAATACAAACAATTAAATTGTTGATATTTTTACAAAACCCTTGAATGAAGATCGTTTTTGCACTTTGCAAAGAGAATTAGACATGATAAAAAAAGATGAGTTCTAAATATTATTGCGCCAAGTCGATCTAAAACTTGTTTTTGATCTAAATAAGCTATTAAATATAATACATACATATAAATCTGACCTGCTTTTTGAAATGTTTTGTTTTTGGATGCTGCATATTTGTTATAGACTAGCTTGCTAGTCTCCCCTTCACTAGTTTAAACCCCCTAAATATGCACAACTTGAATATGATAATTATCAAAAATATAACATAGAATTTTTATGAGGTTTGAGAAAAGTCGAAAAGATTACTACCGATTTTTTCTCAATTTAAGAATATTAAAATATGAATAGTTTAATTATAGTAAATAATAAATGAAATTATTTGTCATGATATAACACTTGGTCCACATATTAAAATAACTTTGATAAGTTGATAATATTAATTATGTAAAACCATAATTATTATATTACTAATATTATATATGTGACCCTAGAGAATTTTCATTTTAAGTTCAATAATAAGAAAATATAAATATTTTCAAATTAGAGATAATTTAATGATTAATTAGGCCATAAAACACCAAAACACTAGTAACCTAACCCTTAATGAGTAAATTATAATTTATGATAACAGATATTAAAGCTAAAAAATGAAAATATCAAACTAAAGATTTTAAGTATACCATAGTGTTCAGAATATTTAATATAGTAAGTACGTAAATTTTCATCTAAAAATACTAATAAATGAATATTTATCATACGCCTCAACTAGAAGTTGAAAAATAAACTTTCTCGACAATTTCCTTAGATGACTTACTCCTATCGCCCCAAATTGCCTATAAATACTCTTCTGTTTTCTCAGTTGTTGTATACCTCTCTCTTTTCTTCTCTCTCTTTCTCTTCCTTCTTTCTTTTCTCTTTCTTTCTTTCTTTCTTTCTCTTTTTCTTTCTTTCATTTTGTTCTCCTGATTCTTCCATTGATTTTATAAAAAAAAAAACTCCAAGCGTCTTCTATAGATTAGGAGAAGGAAAAAAAAAAAGAAAAAGAAAGAAGACAAATTCTTCTTCAATCAGGAAAAGAAATATAAAAATAATAATAACAAATAAATAAAAAAAACCAAAATCTTCTACCAACTTCAAATGCCCATCCCTTTCACATACTATAACCGATTTTAATTCCAAAAGTGGTATTGTGATCGTGACAATGCACTCTTCAATTCAATACCATATAAGGTAAGGTTTCGATCACTCTAAAATCATGCAAATATGATTTGAACATAGAAATTTTTATAATATTAGGAGTTCCTACATTAATGTTTATTGCAAATATATATATTTACAATAATGATTTAAAACCATGTCATATTAGTGCGTATATTTTGATTAGCTAATATTACATTTCACTTCTAAAGTCCATTTGTCAGTAAATAGAAATTTAAAGGTGAATAGTTAGAGTTCAAAAATACGTGATAGGATCAATAACTAATCAAAATTTACAAATCTAAAGCTCAAATAAAAATTCTAATTTCATAAACATGAAAGTTAGAATATTATAATCCTATATAGCCTAAAACTCTAATTTAGCCTATTTGGTCCGAAAACTCTAATCGTATATGATATTATGACTAATTCATTATGATAAGACCCAAACTAAAATTTTTAATATCAAAAATACTAAAGTAAAGATATTATGAACCTATGTAGCACCATATCCTAATTTAGTTTTAAGACCTTAAACCCTAATCGGTGAGCATGCATGTCTTAGTTTTAGGCAGCAATTAGAGATCAAGTAGTTAATTAAAACCCATGAATAGTAGCACCATCTAAAAGATTGATTAGTATATATGTGATGGAATTTGAAAATGAAATGAATATACATGCATGGACATGCGTTTTTTGGCCATGGATTAGATATAAGGAAACTCACATTTAAAATTTATGTGTTTAGTAAGATAATGATTGAACTCAAAATAATTTCATGTATATATGTATACTTTATGGTCATGCTTTGCATAGAAAAATTAAGGTTTCTAAGTTGAAATTATATTTAGGCCAATGAAAACTTAGAGTAATTGATCACATAATTAAATTGAGAATATATTCATACGTTGGCAAGTTTAAGGAGTTAGAATCAAGTTTTAACACATAGAAATAGAATTGAATTAGCAAAAAAAAAAAAAAAAAAAAACAATATAGATTTGAATGGAAGATATCCATATGTTTAGGTTTCTACATGACCTCCTACATAAGTTGTACAAACTTTTTGACCTCAAATGAAAATCATATTTAGATTTGATAAATAATATAGATATAGAATGACTTTGATTAGAGATAGTTAATTATATGATTGAATTAACGAATTAATGTTTAAATTTTAATAATATGTACATAAGTATATGACTCGGTTTCATAGGAATTCTAAAGGAAATTATTTCATCTTTATTACTAATTTTATTCTAATTATTATAATTCAACTAACTAGGTTTAAATAGATTAAGCTACTACAAGAAGTGATTAAGATACATGTACATATATATTCGGTCATATACGTGTATGCAAGGAAAGTTATGTTGAATTTGATAAACAATATAACTTTTGTTATTATTCAAGTTTCAAGTAACTATTTATATGCTTAAATTAAAGAAATGAGATAAAATTAGAAATATACTAATGCTTATATACCTCTATACCTAAGTAACTTAGGAAATATAGGATTTTTAAAACTAAATTAACATAACTTAAGGACGTATTAGCTAATATGAACTTGTGCATGCTAGATGTCATATTTTGGTTATGCTAGGGTTTATGTATACCATAAGTTATAATGAAGTATCTTACATGTACAAAAGATGAATTGCAAAAAGTATGAATGAGATTGAGGAGCAAAACTGTGTAGAAAACCCTAGATGTATCACTATGACATGTTTCGACCCTGTAAGGACTTAAGAGGAATGATCTTTTAATTGAACTCAAAAGTATGCTCAAATGTACACATATATCATCATGACACCTAGAAGTTAGGGTTTCAAGATCAAAGTGTTATGATTCAAATGATTGTTGAACAATATATTAATTTAACTTGAATCAAGTGATTAATACAAGAACTACTAATACAAGCTAAAGTGTAGATCTTGGGTCATATAGAAAAGATTCAAGTTTAGAATTACAATTTAATGCCATCAAAATATTAAATGAATAGATTATGATTTACCATGGAAATTCGCTTAAGAACATATTTCTAAAAACCTATGTGTCTCGGCATATATATATAAGTTAGTGTCTACAATGCTAAATTTAGACAATTCAAGTGCAAATAGCTATATGATGGTATAAGTTGTGATTAAAATTTAAACTTAAGAAATACTCTAGGAAATAGAAATATGAATTTTATCATATGTGGGATCACAAGGATATCAAGTGTAGATTAATATATGTCATAAAAATAATATTTAATATGATCCCATTTACTAAAGATAAATGTCTAAAATAAGATTAAGAGAAACACAATGAAAAAAATTATAATAGGTGATTCAGCCAAAAGAGGAATAATGAACCTGAGTTGAGAATAATCTCTAAATTGCTTAAATATATATAAAACAAGGAAATGAACTTAGAAAGAAAATTAAAAAAAAAATACAAAGCAAGAACAAAAGACATCTTTTAGACCCTTAATATGGCATGGTTAAAAATATACAAAATAAATAATTGACAACTACGCTTAGTAAACTTTTCAACACTTATTTATACACTAAAAATAGAATTAAAATGAGTACAATAGACTTAGATTGAGATTTCACTATTAAAATCAATAATTGAAATTATTTAGGGCACTTTCTTAAGAAAAATGAGTTTGTTCGGATTTTATAACTTAACTGGAGAAACTTAATCTTTACGAATTTTAAAATCCATATTTAAATTTAGACTGTGTATGATAAAAGTCGGTATATGACACATAAGATGCAACCGAAGTTGTAATGTAAATGGTAGTATAGTAATGGATATCTATTATTTCAATTCCTAGGGAATATAGATCAGACCTTAGGTTTCCTTGTAGAATACTACAACAATTAGAGAGGATGACAGATGGGTAACTTTGACCTTATCACATTGTTTGTGTTTGTAGTATAGTTGCATATATAATAATATATTAATATTGTTATGCATGTGGGATTGGGTAAATAACATGATGCTTGGTGTATGTTTGGTTTCCAAAACATCGTATTGAAAGAAATAATTACTTTGTGTTGTAATTAATGCATGAAGCATGTTGATGTTTTTCTATGAACTGTATGATTACTTGAGAACCTAACTTAATATTGTTTGATTATATATTTAAATAGTCATGCATTACATAATTTGCGTCTTTTACATAAAAAACGTGACAACCCGTTACATTTTTGTGTTTTGGTTCTTTGATAATGCTTGGTTTTTCTAGATGAAAGGTTCTTAGTTCTACACAAGATTATCTTTGTTTTGTTTGGTTCCATGAGAACTAATTAGCAAACAAAGGAACGCCGCCCATGATATCGACATAAAATTACTAGCACTTAATGGAGTTTCCTTATTCCAAGGATATGAGTAAAATGTTTAAGATGAATTTGTGAAGGTGTATGGTACCTAATCTCCCTTGGTTCTCTAATTCTCCTGGGCAGGTAGGTCATTGAGGTGGAGTTTCTCAACTAGGTTCCTTTAAACCCAATGGAAGGGCATAAATATACATTCTATTTAGATTCTGGGTTATTTAAGTTTGTACTTGTGCATATGATTGATTGTTACGTTGCATATGCTTGCTAATTAAACTTGTTTTTTATTGCTTAATGTATGGTCTGATCAGGTTATCTCATTGAGCTGTAGTCTTGCTCACCCCCCAATAGTCTTTGTGCAGGAAGCACCGGGAATGAGCTAAGAATGTGTGAAGAGTATTTCTACATCAAACTTTATTGAAGTTAGAAACATGGTATATTGAACTTAGAATGCAAATTACATAAATTGTATAAACAATTGAGACTTTGTATTTTGTAGATTGAAACCCTATTTATATTATTTGGCAGGGGATACTGATTCTCTGCGATCTTGGTGCAATGTGGAAAATCGAATCCCATAGTTAAGTTTCAACAATAGTATTATATGTAAATTGTATAATCAAGGTATGAGAAGCTAATAAAAGAGTAGAGTCTTGTAATCTCTGACTTACAAGATAGTTCTCATATGGTGGGTGCACACGTGGTAAGATGACTTCAAAATAATCCTACTAAGCCCCCCTTTGAGGCGTGGCAAGTGGCTCATCGTTGTTCATGTCAAAGCTTGACATGAGGCTCAATTACCTCTGTTTTTTCCTAAAATAATGCATCGGTTTACTAGTGGATCAAGGACTGGCTTGCTAACATGTGCTCGAAGGGTTTATCAATGGCTTAATCTGACCCTCAATCAACTCTGTGGATTTATTATTTAAAATCGCTGCTGGCCTGTTTTTCACATGCATACATATATGTGATATTCTCTCTCCTCTATCATTTCTCTCTTCTTTTCCTCTCTCATTTGCTTTCTCTCTCTCCTTTTTCTCTCGTCTCTCTCTAAAAAACTCTCACTTTTTAAAAGAAATCAACCTCTATCTTTCTCCTCCATCTTCTTCCCTACCATCTCTCCTTCCTCCTTCATCTTTCTTTCTCTACCATCTCTCTTTCTCTCTCTTTTGCTCTACACATTATGCCTCGAAGAACAGTCAGGGGATATGCTCTACCAGCTCTATTGACATTTGATGGGTTTCTATTCCCCTTCATAAAGCATTCAGACAGGTATTCCTTATTCAAAGATCTCTTTATCGATTTGGGTGGAAATTATAATGCAGATGTGCTACAGTTCTTTAGAATTCCTCACATGTGTGGAGTAGTAGTAAATAACATCATGGAAACCATGTCTTTTCTTGCTAAAATAAAAGAGTAAGCTGTTAGATTATTTTAGTGCAATTTGATTGATTATTTGGAAGATGATGAAAGTTTAGGCATTGGGATGAAGTCTAGTTTCAATCACTTAAGTTTTGTGAGACCTATGTTGTATTTGTATCTATATGATAGGAAGCTTGGGATATCACTTTTTGATATTTGTAGCCTGATTAGGGTTGATGATACTAGAGTTAGGATGCCTAGTACATTTGATGAGGCTCAATACTATGAAGAGCTATTTATAGTGTCTAACATAGGTCAAAATTGGCACAAACCATGCAATTTATATTTTTCAAGATTGTCTCTTAGGTGTTGAATTCTTCTTCAGTTTTTAACAGATACTTATGTACCATGTAAAGGAAAATAGACCACATTAACCCATCATGACTTGTGGCTCATAGTTCATGTTTTAAGAGGAGATAAGATTCTCTTTTTTTATTTAATATTTAGGACTTTAAAAAATGTGACCAATAAGCTTGCTTAAGCAGTTTTGAGATAATAAATTGATTACTCAATTGCTAAGGATAAAGGTGTCGAGTTTCGACTTTTGCACCAAGACTCACCAAGTTTAGTTCCTACCTTATCCTTCAATACTATTAGTTCATGGACTTAGAAAAGACAAGATGAGATCGGTAAGAAAGAATCCTTTAGAGCCTTTAGTTGGAGGTGGTGCTTTATTACTTAGTTCTGGTGCAGATACAGATTCTTTTGATGACGATGCACTCCAGCTCCACCAACTGATTTCTTTTCTCTCAATACCTCTAATTCCTCTTGCAACAACTTTGAGAGCATATGGACACCAGATTTGATACGATAGAGACTCGGATTTCTAATCTTCGCTTAGATTTCCAGACTTTCAGTTCTAATATGAGAGGCTTCATGGATCATTTCTATTCTATTCATCCTCGTTCGCATCCTCCTCTCTGATCTTTCTTTCGATTTGTGTGCTTTATGCATAAATCTCTATATTTGGACTCTATGTGACTTTTTATGCTACATTAATCCATTTCTTTATTAAAGGACTTACATAATTGCTTACTTTAGCTGTTTCTCCTTATTCTCTTTGTTCCCTATGTCATATAAAATTTTTTGATGAGGTCAAAGGGGGAGAAAAAATGGTGTAATCAAAAGAGAGAAATAATGGTAATAATGGATAACTAAGGGGAAGAAAAATTGTATGCTTGATGGATTGTTCTTAAATTATGTATCTACAGTTGTTGCAAAAATATGGGGGAATTTTCATTAAGGGGGAGAAAATAACAAATTGCTTTTATACAACTATTTTCCCTCATCAAAATGGGAGAGAGTGTTAAAAATGAATTATTTTAAATGTGATTTTGATGAAAAAAAAGTTATGAAAAGATATTTGATAATATTATAAAGAAATATGAATATAGAAATCTGCCTTGTGTGTATGTATGTGCTGTGTTTATGCTTTTAGGCATAGCACTGGTGAGCTGGTCTAGTGAATTCAAGAGCAGAGGCAATTGAATCCAAGATTTGAGGCATAACAAAGATGCGAAGAAGAAGAATTTGAGGCGTAATGTGTGAAAACCTTGGATCAGCGAGCCAGTGGGATTAAGGATTGGCGAGCTAGTGGCCATTTACTTCGACTGTTGCATGTATTAATTGTTGTTGTTTGTTAGGCGTTATCTCTAGTGGAAATTTAATTTTTTTGAAGACTTTATATATATGCTTTGCCTTGGAGATTCATATAACTTTATGACAACTTTTGAAAGCTTTCATTTGCAAATAAACAAATCAAGTATTCTCTCTTAATTTTTGTTCTCTTCTACGTTATTTTATAAATTCTTACTAAGAGAGAGAATCATTCGAGTGCTCTGTTCTCATACTGGTACTCTATAAAAGAGCATCTAGAGAGTAAAGGAAATATTGTATTTCCTGAAGTGTTGTGACTTATGTATTTCTCATCTTGAGCGTAATTTTGTTGGTGATTAATAAAGTCATCGTAAAGTCCTCGTTTGGAGGCATTGGTGGATCGTGGAGAGTATGGAGCAGGCCGAATTATTACTCATGAATTTTAGATGCTTAAATTCATTTAGATGCTATGCGTGTAGGAGACATGATTAAAGAAGAAATAAAGCATCCAATAAAATGACTAAAGATATTAAAATGGAGAAAAATATAATAATAATAAGGAAAGTTAAAGGTAATATGTTGAACATTTTCAAAATTATTATTAAGGTGGATTAATAAAATGACCCTACTCAATATAGTATGACATGATACTTTTGTAATTAGTCATAATAAAATGTTTCTTAATGTAATTACAAAAGGATTAATGTAGACCTGCACTCTATATAATCTTATGTTAGTCAAAGCCATTAACTCATTTATAACAACACGCATCAAGCCCATTAGTTGTCTCGTAACCTTTTGAGTTTAATTATAAGTTTGGGAAGTGGTCCCATCATTAATTTTAACGGGACTGGTCCCATCGATTATTCAATGGCTCACCATGATCGAACTACTCACTATATTTATTTTAGTTAGATGTGACTGATAGTCCATCGACGAGACCACAGAAGCTCCCTATAAGTCTATTCAATTGTGTATTAGATATAAGGCTGCTTGGTGGTTTTCTAACCAATGTGGGATAATGGTTTAAGAAAATTATAGTTTTTTTTTATGTTTATCCAAACCATCTTAGCAACAAAACAAAAATTTCCTTGCATATCTCAATTAGCAAACTATTTTAGTTAGAGATTTAACTTTATCGATTCACTTCACTATCCTAATGACATTTCATTATACCAACTTAGTTTTGGAATATGACCAGTATAGTTGTTTCCTTACTAAATGTATGGGAATGTGTTCAATGTGATTACTAGTTCCACATTCCACTAGATGGGATTGTGAGAATACACCAATAACCTAACATTAACTTAATAAGCAAATTTGCTTTCCAATAGCACGTGAGTTTCACTCTCTACATTAGTAAATATGCAAGTTGCCCATTGATGGATACATGATTAGCGGATTGGACAATTCGAGTGAGATGTTTTCCACTTCTTAAGAACTATTCGATGGAGTCAATCTTGACACTAAAGAAAAATGACAGTGCACGTATCAATGTGAAAAATCAACATATGTACTCATATAGTTAATCCTAACAACAATTTGAAAAATCAATAAACATAATTGTAACCCCCAAGTTTTTCTCTAAATGAAGTTTAGAAATTAAAATTTAAAATTTTGTATTTGAAAATGAATGTTATGATGCATGGAATATTGGATAAATTCAAGTATTATTTTTGTAAAATAGATCTAGTAGAAATAGAAATTCAAAATTTTCAATTGAGTTATTTCAAATTGTTGGCCAACTAAATTATGTTTTCAAAATTCCTTTAGAAATTGAATTTCATAAACTTAACTCTTAAATCATCAAGAATTTCAATATGGATTCTTATAAGAAGTTATCTAATTACAATGAAAGTATAAACTAAATTTTACTAAACTATGTACTAACTTCAAGAAATAGATGGTATTAATTCATTAGATGTATGAGAAGATAGTTTGTGTTTCAAACTAAGTTAAATTTTGCAAACTTTTAAACTCTTTAGCCCACCATAACTGTTATGTAACTACACACACATGATTACTCTTAAATGCCATAAAAGTCAACAAATCTACTTTATATATATATATATATATATATATGGATAATTATCTAATTTTGACAAAAAATTCATCCCTCTCCTCCCCATTCCAAATGTAATTTCACACACACTCTACATTCCTCCTTTGATTTATTTCCAATCAACAAGAAAATCAAGATAATCTTCTTCTATAAAGTTAAGAAACTAATAAGTACGCTAATACTTGTTTTACTTTATTGTTTTTATATTTAAGTATGTGTAAATTAAGAATCTTATTGGTTGATGGTATAGGTAAGGTTATTATGAGTTTTGTTTTTAGCTATGTCATGTGAAGCTATAAATTGTGGTATTAAGTCTTAAGTCATGGATGTTATAGGCTAAGAATGGTTGGTTGATTTTCATGGAGATGGATTAAATGTGGGAAGTTATGAAAGTGAAAAGGATGAATAAGAGTCTTGTATAGTGATGTTATAGTGTTTTGGTTGGAACCAAACCTTTGGAGTTGGTTAAAATGTGTAAATCGTGACGTAAAGAAGTGTGTTTCGTTGTTGGATGAGCAAAGGGCGTGGTGTGTTCTGCGTATGATTCTGGTGGATACACCCCTCTCTATGGGGCATGGCAAAGGGCATGGTAGCCTCTATTTCCACGCCTAGGTTAATACGCCTTACATATGGGCTGTAACAGGGCGATGGTAGCTTTTGAGGCAACTTTACTCATATGCCCATCTATAAGGGGTGTAGTGTGGGGCATGGTGGCCTCTATGTCTCACCTTGCTCCATATGCCCTTTGATAAGGGGCGTGGCCTGAGGCATATGGCCTCTAAGTTGCATTTATTCTCCTAAAGATTTATAATCTTGTTTACTCCTCCTTTTCCTTGTTAAGTAGTTAGTAATACAAGCATTTCTATCTTATAGGAGCCCCAAATCGAGACTCGAACTTTCCATTTAATTCTACGATGATTGAAGAGAATGCATGGGTGAGTAATTGAATCTTTTCACTTACATGTGATTGTAGTATAGTTGCACATGATTCTAATATAATAAAAAAAATTGAATTCATGTATGGGAATTGGGAAATAATGCATGTTATATGTTTGTTGATAGAATAATCTTGTAATGTTCAAAGTGATTACCAATTGGTGGACATTAATTGATGAATGAACATTGTAGATTGTTTGAGAATTTGATGGTCGCCTAATAAATTGATCTAAACCTTATTTGACCTATAAATAAATTAGTCATGCATTGTACTCCATAGCATATTTGCATTTTTTTGGTATTTACGTCATGTATTATCGTTTCAATTCTATGGTGATGCTTGTATAAATCTAGTGAATCTAGTAAGATTACCATATAGTCACTAATTCTATAGGAACTAAGTAGGCTTGAAGGACATCGTCTAATGAGGGTTAGTACGAAACGATAATACTTATTGGAAATTCTAAGGACTCAGTGAAGTGGAGGAAATGTTATATGTACATGTATATATGTTCATAAACAAAAGTTGATATTACAATTTGAAATGAACACTCCTTCTTTAGTTGTTTGAATTTCCTGAACGTGAAATACAATGTTGGTTCTTTAACCCCAACGGGCGGGCATCCCCATGTGGTTGGGTTTTGATTACTCAAATTATGTTTGTACGTATGTTTGAGTATTACATTTCATATGAGTGTTAGTCAAACATTGTATGATTTATTATGTGGTGTTGAAATTCTTTTATTCATTGAGCTTTTTATGTTGAAGCTCCTTTAGACAATTGTTTTCTAGGAATTTAAACAAGAAGACCAAGATTTAGACCAAGTACGAACTAATAGATTAGAGTCTTATGTTTCCACATTGGAAGGAAGACTTTATTTTCTTAATGGAGACTTAGAGTTAATATTTATAATAGTATAAGTTTAGGAGTGTTATCTTTTGGTTGTGCTTAAGGTTAGACCCTTAAAGGCAAAGTTGCAAATCCTTTATATGAAGTTTGGAGACATATATTGTTGTTTCCATATTTGGCTTGCATATATGTAATATCTTTCTTAATCTAAACAACCTTCAATCTTGTTAATTTTGTCCATGCCACGAAGCATGTTAGTTGTACAATAGTTACCTAACTTCCTGAAGGCTTCAATTAGTTACATGAAGTATTGTTATTACTAGGGTACCTTGTGAGGGTGTGACATTAATTGTTTAATAAATCTATAGCAAGTGCATTAAAAGCCATTAACCAAATGAACATTGTACTCATATAGTTAATCCTAGCAAAAAAAGTAGTTGACAAAATGAGTAGAATATTACAAGTATAATGTACTTAAAAAAAAATTCCATAAAACCAAATTAAGGAATAAAATTACAAGAATGGTGTTATTATATTGCACCTTAGAGGTACGATAATTTTTTTTTAAATTAGACGTGTACCGTATGTCCAATGAGCAATATACATATAATTATACATATATCTCTTGTTGGACATATGATACTAGGCTCAAACTTGTATCGCAAAACCAATATGTGATACATAGGTTTTCAAAACTTTTATCACCTAGGTTGCTGTATCTCGGTTTGAAAATGTGATACAAGTAGAAATATTTGTATCTCCACCCAATATATGACATAACGAAACTAATTTGGCATTTCTTTTGAACAATTTGTATTTATGTATTTTTTTAAACAATGCTAGACACATATTCTACCCCGTAATGAGAGAGTAGGAAACAATGAAAATGACATCGCATTAATGCAAAAACATTGTCAAATTACATGCCATGAAGCAGTCATTATTGACTACTCTCAAGAGCAATGTTATCTTGATTAAGATATGTGGTTCATGTATTTACATAAATTAATATATGTCATTCAAAACTTTTGATAGTTGAACATATAAGAAGAACATGAGCATCAAAATTTTGGCATATCTCAGCTTTCTCATTTCTCAAATTTGTTTTTGTTTTTTTTACTCTTGTTAACTACTTTTATCGTATGTTGTTGAACGTAATGTCGAGTTTTTTAGGACATCGGGTTCTTTAGTGACATCAAAATGGATATATGAAATGTCCTTTTCTGATTTAATCTCCTTACAAGAGTCGCTCAGCCCATCTTAAAAGTTTATTATGACTACTTTAACACCTTGCTCCACAAAAGCCATTGCAACAGCAGCTCCAACTCAACCTTCGGTTATTATAGCAACCTTTCCTTATAAACTCATTGGGGTATGTAGTTTGAATGCTTGAGTCAAACGTATGCATGGGAACTTCGTATTGACCCACATTTTTAATTTTATGTGATGAGCAATTGGAGAGTCTATAATTGAACTATAAAAATTATAAAAGACCTGCAAGTTTAATGTGCGTATTAATTATGATGAAAATCAATGTTGCCAAAACCGGACTGAGGTTTGACGTAGATAAGCTAGGGGGTCAGGGTCGAACGAGTTCAAGTAGCGATCTAACCGGGGTCACAAAAAAGTAAAAATATAAGGGATAATTTAATTATGAAAGACCAATATATATGATATCACTTAATTAAATATATATTTGGATCAAATTCATCAATTAATTATTAAATAAGCATAATGTAATGATTATATTCTATAAATTTATGATAAAGTATGCATAAATATTTATATTTTGATTTTTTTCAGTCTAGGCCAACCAGTTTGGGTTTCTCGGTTCGACTTGCCCGGTTGACCAAGTTAATCTGGGTCTTGCTGGCTCGATGCAAAAACGAGTCATACATGAGACCCTGCCCCACATTAGTTTCGGTTCTAGTCGAATCGGCTGGTCCTCAACCATTTTGACAACAATGGTGAAAATAATAATAATAATTAAAAAAATGATGGAATGGTGATTACGATAGTAAAATAAATAAGATTGTATGTGTGACTATGCTATTCAATCAGGTATCAAATTGTTGAGGTATTAAATTCAACATTAACCTACTATAAAATTACCAATTGTAGATTAAATGTATATTCACTAAAGTTGAGGTATTAAATTCAACATCAACCCATTGTAAAATTACCAACCTTAGATGTGGGGTTTTTCTTAAAATTATCATGTGTGCATTATGGAAGTCTGAAAATAACTTTAAGAGAATGAGGAGGAGCAATAGACAATTGTGGTTTCTTATATACATGGAGAATGATCATGTTTATGTTATGCAAGTCCCAAGATGACATTGAGAGAATGATAGGGTTAAACTATCAAATTTGACATTAACCTATTATAAAATTACTAACAATGGACATGAGGTTCTTCTTAGAATGATCATGTGTGTGTTACACAAGTACTAATATGACTTTAAGAAAATGACATGGAGGAGGAATAAACAATTTTAGTGTTTAATATGCACAAAGAATGATCAAGCGTTATGCAAGTTTTGATTTGACTTTAGAGAATGACAAAAAAGATAAAGAAAAGTTCAATAGTTCAGTTAGGTATCAAATTGAATGAGTTTAGGTAACTTAATTGCATATTTGACCAAAGTTGAGGTGTCAAATTCAATATTAAATCCATTATAAAATTATCAATTATAGATGTGGGATTCCTTTTAGAATGATCATATGTGTGTTACATAAGTCTGAATATGACTTTGGAGAATGGCGAGGAGAAAAAACAGATAATTTCAGTGTCTTTATATGTACAAGTGATTTAATTGCCACAATACTATTGCAAAATTACATGTTGAAGGTGTGATTTAAGTTTACGAAGAAATCACACATTGAACATGTGATTTCATATGGCAATATATTCAAAAAAATCACATGGTAGAGATGCGATTTTGCAATAGTCAAGTTTATGTAAATCGCATGTGCTATGTGCGAGTTTAATGTTTTTCTAAAAATCACATTTTCTAAATGCATGAAGTATATCAAGGTAAATTTTATTTAAAGGAGTGACAAATAGGTTTAGTCCCCTCCAAATCACACAATATCTTCAAAAGCCTTGCTCAAACTTTATCTGTTAGTTGTATGATAACAACACTTCTTTTGAATTGAATTTCTTGAGTTATGAAACATATCTTATTAATCTTCATCTTGAAAAAATTTAAATTGAGTTTTATACTATGCCTATGATAATACTCCTCTTGAATTTTGAAAATATATCCTATAATTTGTTGAAAGTATCTTGTTAGTTATAGCCTATAACAACTTTCTATCTTGTGAAAGATATCTTATCTGATAAGTTTCAATAAAAGATATAAGATTTTCTAAAATTTACCCATTCTGAACCCTCTTTTCCTTTTTTTTTAGTGAAAAGTCAATCTAATCCTTTTACATTTTAGAAAAAAAACTAAAATATAATGGGATGGAAATTAATTACCAAAATAGATCATCAAAATCGCATATTGAAAGTGCAACTTTCATAGGTAAACAATTTGCATATAAAAGTCACAATGTTTGTGAAAATGACCTCAAATATCTCACACATGCAAAATGCAAATCTTCAATTGCACTTACCATATGCAACAACAACTAGATTTGTTGCATTTAAGCTGTTGGATAAAGAGTGAAGCTAAAGAAGGACAGAGGTGCAATTAGGAGGAAAAAAAGGAGGAATAGATAGAGAGAGGAGTAAACGGAGGGAGAGAAAGCCAATAAAAGAGGAGTCGAAAGAGGAATCGGTAGAGAGAGAGCTGGAGAAAGATAGAGGAGCAGATAGTAGTAAAAAATTTCTCACATGTTGTATATGCGAGTCTTGGACAAATACTAATTGCATATACCATATGCAAGTTAGATGGATTATTTTAGCAATTAATTTGTATCCATGCCTATTTTGGTAAGTATTTTAGAAATTCTCTCTAAAAGGAACAAAAAGTTTCTCATCTTTCTCATCCAAAGCATGTCGTAAATATAGTAATTCAAAATTAGTTTTCAGCTTATCCTTTGAATATAAAAGTTGCCATGAATAAAATATTTTATTCATCATCTAAAGCCTTAATTTGATAGTAAAATTAATCTTCAAGATATTAAACCAATATGTGTTGAACAAATTGAATATATCACCCTAATACATCAAATAAGTGGAGTTAGACTTTTATAAATATCAAGGAACCAACTTAAATAAAATTTGCACATGGGGATATCTCATTGTGTAAAGGCCCGCTATTTGATTCTTAGAGTTCGGGAAATTCAAGATCTATGCCAAGCACTCGTTAGATTGATATCAGAGCCTTAGGTTTTCTAAGAATCATTCCAATTCATTGCGAATCGAATACGATACATCAAAACCCTAAATCGGTTCGTTCATATTTTCTTTCTCATTTCTTTTGTTGTTGAATTTGTTGTTAGGGTTCTTATGACAAAAAAAAAATTGAATTAAAAAAAAAAAGAACATCAAGAAAAGAATTGCAAAAGGAGAAAAGAAAAAGGAATACAAGTGAAAAAAAAAATCATCAAAGAAATTGGGAATTCATATATGTTTTTTGGTTGATTGGAGTTTAGATACCATTACATACTTACCAAGGATTAAGGTGTTTTGAGGAACGATATCGGAAGGAGAATTCAAGAATCGAGATCCAAGTTCGAAATAAAACCACAGGATGAAGGATCGAGAGGTAAGGTGGTAAGTGTATTTTGAGTTTGTGTGAAATACGAGTGTTGAGTGTTAAATTTTTGTGAGAGATATACGTGAAGGAGTGAAGTGAGGTTTTTCCTTTCATTTCTATTATTTGTTTGGAATTCTAACATTACAGGATGTCTAACTCACCAAAGAAGGAAGGAAACGAGAGCAGCTATTTATAGAAAGATATGGCTTGAATGTTTGAAATGTTGCATGGATTAACTGCACGAATGGAATGCATGGAACAACAGAAATAAAAAAGAGAGTCTAATTCTGATGATGAATAGGATTGCATGAAGCCTGTTGAGACCAGATGCAAGAGCAATTCAAGAGAAAGCACTAGTAGAGGAGGTAAGAAAATTGATATTAATTTTAATTCCATAAAATTCAAGATTCCTCCATTTCGGAGACGAAATGATCTGGATGCTTATCTAGAGTAGGAGCATAAGATTGAATTAATTTTTTCCTATCACAACTATTTTGAGGAAAAGAAAGTCAAATTGGTTGTAGTAGAATTCAGTAGATATGCTGGCATTTGGTGGAATTAGCTGACACTTAGTAGAAGAAGAAATCAAGAGGATCCAATCACCACATGGAGAAAGCTTAAGCAAATCATGAGAAAGAGATTTGTGCCTTCACACTATTGTAGAGGTTTGCATCAACAATTACATGAACTTACCCAAGGAAGTAAGAGGGTAGAAGAAAGTAGGAGTGTAGAAGAGTACTACATGGAAATGGAAACACTCATGATGAAGATTGATTTAAAAGAGGATGATGAAGCTACTATGGCAAGGTTTCTAAAAGGGTTAAATAGAAATATTGCAAATAAGGTCGAGCTTCGGCATTATGTGGAATTAGAAGACATGTATTAGATGGCATTGAAATTTGAGAGCCAGCTCAAAAGGAAAGAAAAATATAGTTATGGAGGATCTTCTTCTAGTTCATGGAAGAAAAATTGGAAGAAGGAGGATAAGAACAATAAGAAAGAAAAATTTACTCATGCTATTTCAAAAGAGGAGCCTTCTAGTAAATCCAAAGGTAAATCTGAATCTCAATTTGGTTTGAGTAAAATTTGAGGTTTTAGGTGCAATGGTATTGGTCATATAGCTTCCTAGTATCCTAACAAGAAAGCCATGATTGCTTTGGGAAATGATGAGTATAAGATAGCTAGCGAAAGTGAAGGAGATGACATGCTTGAAATGGAAGATGTAATCGATAATGAGAAAGTAGATACTTCAAACTTATCTTTGGTTATCACGCGTACTTTGAGCACACAGTGAGTGGATGAGAGTGATTTTGAGCAGCAAAGAGAAAATATTTTTCATGCTAGAGTTGTAGTGAAAGACAAAGTTTGTAGCTTGATAATTGATAGAGGTAGTTGTGCCAATGTCATAAGTGCTAATTTAGTAGAAATGCTAAAATTGCCTATACTGAAACATCTTGGTCCATTTAAATTACAGTAGCTAAATGATCCTGAAGAGGTAAAGGTGAATAATGATGTTCGCATTGGGAAACTACAAAGATGAAGTATTATGTGATGTTGTGCCCATAAATGCATGTCATATATTGTTTAGTAAGCCTTGACAGTTTGACAGGAATGCTACTTATGAAGGGCGTTCAAATCGATTCATTGTGAGACAAAATGAAAAGACATTTTATTTGAAGCCTTTGACACCACAACAAGTTTAGGAAGATCAAAAGAAATTGAAACAGGAAGATGACATGTTGCGATCTAATGAGAAAAAGAGAGAAAACACGAGAGCTAGTAGGGATGATACACGAGTGACAGAGAGAGAAAACAAAGTGGCTAATGAGAAAAAGGGAGAGAGTGAGAAGAAGAAACAATTAAATTGTTTTGCTACTAAAATTGAGATCGGGAGTGCTGTAAATGAGAAAAGATATTTAATTGTACTTATGTACAAGAAGATCATGTTTTCTACTAATGCTTTTGACTCAACTTTGCCTAGTTCTGTTATGTCTCTGTTGCAAGAATATGAAGACATATTTCTTGAAGAGATTCCTGGAGGGTTGCCACCAATCAGAGGTATAGAGCACTAAATAGACTTAATACCAAGAGCTTCTATTCCAAATAGATTAGCCTATAGGAGTAGCCTTGAAGAGACTAAAGAGATCCAAAAGTAAGTGGAGGAGTTACTAGCAAAAGAGTTTGTTCGTGAAAACATGAGTCCTTGTGTTATGCCAGTATTGCTTGTGCCTAAGAAAGACGAAACCTGGAGATTGTGTGTGGATTGTAGAGCTGTCAATAAATCATGGTAAAGTGCTATCATCCTATTTCTAGGTTAGATGATATGCTAGATGAATTGCATGGTTCTTATCTATTTTCTAAAATTGATCTTAAAAGTGATTACCATCAGATTAGGATCAAAGAAAGGGATTGTAGACACCCCATTTTTGCTTATTTAAGACTATAATTTATAATAAAAATTAATATTATATCAAGCCCACAAATTAAAAAAAATTAAAAAAAGAAAGAAAATCATTGCAATAAATATATAAGAGAAAAAGAAAAAATAATAATAATTTTTAACAAAAATATTTTCGAGCTTGATATAATACTAATTTTAATTATAGATTTATTTTGGACCCAATTAAATACCCCATGTAAATTAGCTTATTTAATTGAGCCCACTTTTGAAGCCTTAAATATAATTTCTGTGCAAACTAGAACAAGGCATAGGCCAGCAGCTTGTATGGATAAGTCACTGACATGTATAAAGGAGACTTGGGTTTGACTTGAGTTCGACTCTGCATGGAGGCAAATTGCCTTTTTTCCCCTTGTTTTTTTTCCACACGCTCTCATTGGCTAAATGATGTGAGCACATATGTCAATGGTTGGATGAGGTAAGCGCATATGTCAGTCAGCTGCCAAATGAGGTAAGCGCATATGTAAGCCCTGGAAAATTTCAGTAAATAATTCCAAAATAAAAACATATAAAATAAACTTTGAAAATGACTCCCAATTAAAATCGTACTTCAACTAACCTGAAATCTAAAACAGATCCAGAAATTTCTTAATCTGAAACAAAGAGAAAATCCTCAAAAGTAACATAAGAACTTAATAGTCCCCAAATCCAAAGCCACTACGTGTAACACTCTATGTTTCACCCTGACTTGTAAAATCGGGTAATATAGAACCTAAAAACAATTTATTAAACAGTAAGTAACGATAAACCTTCAGGTATAAAACCTGATTTAAGAGATTCGAAAACGTTAAGAGATATAAAATACCTACGAAAATAAAATAATGTATGAATACTCCCAAATTAAATACGTTGTACAAATATAAAACATTAGCATCCAAATTAGCAACGATCTAAACCGAGAAGTCAACCGAAAAACCGAAGCCAACAATTCCCGGGAAGCCCTAGTAGGTTAACCCGGTAATCCCGTAATCCTACACCAAGGAGTCGAAATATGAGCAAAGAGTGTAGTTTAGGTCGCAATAATACTAGAACGCTTTAAAATATAAGATTAGCGAGTTTTCCATCTATTTCAAACTCAGTCGGGTATAGACTTCGAAAAGCGTGCCCCGAGATGCAAAACATTAGATATATGATATTAGTACCATTAGGCTCGTAAATTTATAAGGATTTCAAGTGCCTCAGTTGTACTAATTTTGGATTGCTTGTGAACCCGGTTTTTTTAATAACCGGGTAAACTCCGTAAATCGGAAACCAAAACCCTAAGTAGGGTTAGTACAAGCAACCTAGGAACCCTAGGTCCGGCTTTTCTTCGATTTCTATATACAAGAACCTCTACAAAATAATTTAATGTGGATTATTGTTTTAAAGTATATTTCAACCATTAGAAAGTTTTAATTTCGAAAAATTTTCTATTCCAGGCCTTCTCGAGCTCCATTATGGAAAAGCGAGCCCCAAGACTAGAAACTCAGAAAAATATTCCAGAATACTCCTTAGAACCGTAATTTTATAAGGATTTAAAAAATATAGATTTTATAATTTTTCGGGCTATAAAAATTACAATTATAGCTTTTTTCTCGTGTTTTCTTTACTATCAGTAAAGTAGATGTCTTGTCTGCTATTTACCACTATTCATAAGTACAACCACACACACACTACCCATGTCATATTCTTATTTCCTACAACTACTCATTATATTTTCTTTTCGTCCAAAAAAATTTTGTTTTCGTATTAAAATTATTACATTTATTACACAATTTGCAAATTCAAATAAAAAAAATCACTCTCTCTCTTACTCCTACAATGGCCGGGCAGATTGACCCCCCTTTTATGCCTTCAAATTGATTTATTTTATCTCTTTTATTACTTCAAACAAACCCTAAATTCACTTAATATAAATAATCTTTAACTTTCTCTCTCCTTCATTTTTATTTCCATTTTGTCTAAAAATCACAAAACACTCTCTCTACTGCCTCTATTGCCGTGCCGTGAACCTTCTTCCTCACTACACACACCACACACACAACAAGCTCTTTTCTTTCTTCATTTCTTCTCCAAATCTCTTTTTTAGGTGATGATTTCAAGCTTTATTACTACTTAATCTTGTAATGGCAGAGTATTCTGTGTGTTTTTCACTTTAAATCCCCATGAGCAAATACTAGGATAAGAAAACACTAATACATGAATCTAAGCCATCACAAGAGTAGATATTGTGTTTAATAGTTTTTTGTTGAAGTATCATTATGTTCATGCATATAAAAGTAGAGATCTTGCATGAAAAATATATGTTCATGTTTTTAAACTCATTTTCATGCACTATAAGTAGTAGATCTAGCATTTAGACACTCATATTTTCTTGACATTCATGTTCATATGAATATTTTATGTTTTCATGCATTAATGATTCATAAAGGCTTAGTCTTGTATATATAATGTGATAGTTGTAGATCTTTATGAAGATAATACATGGAACTTGAAAAAAAAATTTTTGTTAAGTTCAAAGAAAATTCGTATGATTTTCAAGACATATTTTAAAAACCCTTGAAACCACGTTGAAACTTATAGTTTATATGAAAAATGAAGGGTATAAGTAATAGGTATCATAAGTAATGATTTTTATAAGTTGAAATGAGTTTGATATGTGTAATGTGTAAAACAAGTAGTGGAATTTAGATGGAAAATTTTGAGTTAATGTTCAAGTTGTAAAATTTGTAACTTTAGATGATGCCTATATAAACACCTAGTATCAAGCTCAAAATGAATGTTTTATGTGTTTATAAATGAAGTCCTTAGGTAATGGATATAGTAAAGCTTAAATTTTGATGCATCACACAAGTTTTCTCAAAGGAAACATGCAAGAAATGGATTTTTTCAAAATTCGGATTTTTGTGAAAAGCCTAAAAACATACTTACAAAGTGAAAAATGTAAGTTTTTATGTGGAAATGAAGGTCTTGGATAAAATAGATGATGAAGACTCATTTTTACTTAGATAACAAGGAAATTCTAAGAATGAAATCCCGAAACACTAATGTGATACCAAATTTGAAAATTGGATTTCAAGAAGTAGTTATCGTTAGAGTCTTGTAAGATTTAGGAGTTCTCAAATTTTCATTGTCAAAAATCATCAAGATCATGCATATATTGGATTCACCACATGTCATTCATGTTAGGAACTCATTCATATTTTATATACACATGAATCATCAACTAGATACATTTTGATCAAGTGCAAAACAATTTTTCGTAAATGGAAAAGTTTACAGATCAGATCTAATCCCTCTATTCCATGACCTAAATGTTTTCAAAACTTGAAAATAATATTAGAAATAGATATATCTTTGAAGTAGATAGAGATCGATATAAAATTTACGAAATTCCGAGTTAAAATGACCAAGTTATGGCCATTTTAAGTTGGAACTTCCACAAATAGCGAGAATAACGATTTTCTTTAGTTTTGATACATAGTTTGGACTAGTTAAGTGATGAAGTTCTCATTAGGGTATTTTTATTTGGTAGGTGATCACGAGAACGACGAATCCCTACCACCCGATTATTATTACTAAGAGACCGACGTACCATGGTCGAATGAGTATCACTTCCAATTTCAATTATTGCTTGTGATTGTAATGATAGCTGCACTAGTTGCTAAGCAAAGAAAAAAATGAATATGCATGATGGGTTACTTGAGAATTTTATATTTGTTTACTGTTGTTTATGTGAAGTTGAATTTAAAGAATATCGAAGCCGGTGATAAATCATTGTTTGTAAATAGAGTTAGAATGATTGTCTGCAAGTATTGCTTGGTCACCTAAAAGAATTGGATTAATCGATTATTAGACATCAAATACAAAGTTGAACTCATTCAATCACGATGGGATGAAGATTAGCATTTGTTGATTTTTCGTGATCCATAAAATGAATATGTTGGTTAATCATGATCCATGAATCAAATTTATAGTTCAGTTGACTGTGAGCTTAAACGGCGTTATACCGTAGGATTCGTTAATCTACTAACCCGGGATGGAGGGCGCAAGTCCATCCACATATGATTTACGGCTGGTCATATGTTTGTTGAATCCACGTGTTTGATGCATTTCATTTGATTGATTAATCAATTGCTTGAATGTTATGTCTTAATTGCGATATGGAAGTTTTCACTCACTAAGCTAGTGTAGCTTATATCCCAATAGTTTCCTATTGCAGTATGAATACTTATGGCTATCTTCGAGGAGCCGCGAACATCAGGTACAGTTCTTAGACATTAAGGAGCTTTTGATGAGGCCGGGACCTAGAAGTAAACACGAACTTCTAATCATGTCTCCCAAATTAGTGTTTGAAGGGTAATATAAGGGATTTTGTGAGCCTAAGAACTCTTAACGTTGTTGACGGGGGTATACCCCTTAGTTCATGTAATAGAATAGATCTAAAGGAAACGGTTATGATTTACACTCTTGTTGCTATGTATGTCTCCTTAGACTACTACAAAGCAAAGCATGGTCCCTGTATGTTGAAAGTGAGCCTTATTCTTGATGTTCAAACTCATGGGAAGGCTAAGGTTGCCTTACTTGAGTTTAAATATTGAGTGTAGCGGACCGTCACATTTATGGTACTCTTGGGGCGTGACAGCATATGTCAGTGAGCGTAGGTGAACTGTAGGTGAGTGGTAGGTAAGTAGGTAGGTGAGTGTATTGAGCCTATAAATACCTGACACATATCAATAACAGAACAACACAGAAGAAAACACAAAACAGAGAGAAAAAAAAAACACAAGAAAGAGTACGAACCTAAGTTAGAGGCAACTCGAAGACATCAACAACCACTTTAACGGCCATGACCCGACACTCCGGCAGTTTCGACCCGATCCAGGTAAGATTATTATTATTTTTTCTCAAAAATAAAAAAAGGGGAAAATGATTAAAAAATATAAAAAACAGAATATGCATAGAAAAGGTTTTGTCACTTAGAAAAAAAATTTTAATACAAATAAATGTGATAGCTTATAGGCTCATATTAAAAAATTCTCGATTTTCTTAAAAATCTCAAAAATTAAGAAAGTTAAAATGAAAAGAATTCCAAAGTCTAAAATAAACCAACAAATTAAATTTTTATAAAAAGAACTACGTAACGTCTGATACTACGTAGGCACCTCTGTGGCGACATGAAATCTAAAAAAATATTTTTTTTACTCCATCGCATTATCTCGTGAATATTGAGTTAAATTAATTTATTGTAAATATTAAATGGTCTTGTCATCAATTTGTATATAAAATTGTAAATTTAGAAATTCATGATATTTGATTTATTTTCGAGCATTAAAAGGATAAACTTTAAATTTTAAATTTCAAGTGGTAACCATATGATTTTAATAGGTTAACCCGCGAATCCAAAATTTCTAGTTTATAAAATTTGGTTTATAAATCAAATTTTTCGCAAACTAGTAGCCAAGTTAGGATTAACTAACCCATTAATCCTAAATTATAAATTTTTCTCGATTCCAATCGGGTGGCGATTCCAAATTATTTTCAAAAATTAAATTTTTTTAATTCTTAGTTGATGGTTCGTATTAAATGGATTCGGGTTTAATACGAATTGAATTAAAAGAAATAAAACTAAAAATGAAAAATCCAAGCTCAACAGCTTTGCAACTCCACTGGGGATGCTTATTTTTAAGAGGTCTAGCCACTTTAAATTTTTGAATTTAAAGTTTATCCTTTTATGCTCATTTTTGTATATTTGTTTAGCCATTAATTTGTAAATAGTTGTACTAATGTTTTGTTTAAGTGATGCATAACAAAAAAAAATTCTGTAAATAGTAGGGGCAAATGTTTTCTTTCTAGATTGCATATTTATGTGTGCTAGATACGGTCAAAACCAGGCTGTCTTAGGACCTTAGGCAGGGAGGTTGCTAGTAAGATCCGAGCGCTATGGCATTTCCACCATTTGGTTCATGAAATGACCTCCTGCTCCGATTTAGTGTTGATCTGTGATCCACAGGACCAGGGAACCTTTTGAACCCACTTAGTTGCATTCATGAACCTGGATTGACAAATAAATAATAATGGGGCATACCTTAAAGAGTTACAGCTTCAAATTCTTTTAAAATCCTCCCTTGAAAACCATTTATCTCATTTCTTTCCAAGATTGTAACTGAAATGAAAATTTTCAAAATTGTTCCATTATTAATTAGTTGTCAAACCTTAAATTTGAATCCGTGTGACTTAAATGTATAGTATATAATGAAAATAATTTATTGTATTTTGTAAATAATAGCTTATTGGTAGTATTATAGTCATTTGTATATAGTTCAAAAAAATAAAATAAAATGCTAAACTTGTAAATTGTCCTTAAACAAAAAAAAAAAAGGATAAAAAGATTTTTTTGGCTCATGTAAAATAGTGTGCATGACTATGAATAAAAAAGAAAGAAAAAATTATCATTAATTTTGTATTATTCCATATCTTTTTTAAATAGATCATAATAAAGTAAATACAAAACTTGTATATAAAAGTTGTTAAAAAATGTATAGTTAACTTGTAAATATCTGTAGATTGTACATAATTCGATCATCTGTTAGATTAATTCCTCGTTTAGATAGTTTTAAGTTCTTTTCAGTTACAATCACTCTTTGTCACATGTGTTCCACTTCTTTATACTCAAGTCTATCATCCTCTAAATGCCAGTCTCCATTTATGAATATTTAAGAAAAAGAAAAAAAAAGTCATCATTACTCTTTACAAATTATTTTGAAAAAGAAAAAAAAAACAAAGTTATAAAATAGGTTTTGGTTTGAATTTTTCCACAAAAAAAAAAAAGAATAATCTCTATAAGTAATTTTCCACTCTAGGTTGTAAATAGGTATTGTAAAATGTGGTTTCCAAATACTTCTTTGTAAATATCCATTATTTTTTCAGTAATTAATATTTAGTTATTTCTAGAATATAGTTTTCAAATAAATAAAAAAAAGGTTTTTCAAAAAAAAAAAAAAAAAGAAAGAGAAACTTGTTAACAATCAAGGATCCTTTAAATTTTGAGACCAATGATCACTCACTTTAGGCTAAAGGTGAACTACCAATAAAAAGAGATAAAAAATAGGGGGTAACCAAAAGGACTTGATAATTTACTAACTAAGGGCATTTATTGGGTTTAATTTCTACAATCTAAACACAATACAAAAGCGACATTTAGTAGATTATCTTGAGGCAATTGAAAAGTGGATGATTAAAAAACCAAGATTGATATCTCATTATTTTAAAAAAGTCTAGAATGATAAGAGGTCAAACGAACCATAAACACTAACCCTAAACACTATAGAGCAGAGAGTGACATTAAATGGAGAAAATAGACTCATTCCTTAAAGGAGGTCCGCCTTGAATTTGATACTTGGGTCAAAATGACATTAAGCATTCGTTTCAATATCTCAAACACATTTATCACTTGCCAACCCAGTTAAGCCTATTAATGAAGTATTTTAAGAGTAAGCCCTATCAAGAACTACCCCATAATGGGGCAATTTGGAGGTTAGGGTCATTAATAAGGAGAAAAAAAAAAAGATTAACTATTGTGTGCTTACCCTAGTTGTATCAATTCAAGAGCAATCAATTGATATAGATAATTCATTTCCTCTAAAAGGAAGAAGAGACTTTATTTCAAAACCACACACAACCCATACACTTTGAGTTATAAGCCATCCAATGGAAGTTAGAGAAACAAAAATCACCTTGAATTCATGTTAAAAAAAAGAAGGAAAACAAAAGAAAAATAAAGAAAGAAAAAAGGATTAGAAAAAAAAAAAAAAAAAAAAAAGAAGAAGGAAGAGGTACAAGAATAAAGTATAAAAAAAATGAAGAATAATCAAGCAAGGTGATTACTCCAAGTGCATGTTCAAAGCTCAAAACCACCAAAACCCATCAAAACACAAAGTCCAAAATCTATATCATACGACTACCCACAATACCACCTTTTTAGAGACTCTTTAGATCATAGGACATGATTTATTAATGCTCTTAAAACTAGGGACAAGCCATTATTAGTTTCCCTTAAAAGTTATTGACTTGTAAACTCGAAGAGCTATGGATGAGGAATTTTCTAAATGATCTATATATAATACTCATCTCATTGTAAGCCTATGATTGAAAGCCTATGTTATAACCAAAGAAAGACCTAATAGATTGACTAATGCATATCACTTACAAGTCGAACCATAATTTTTGGAATTCGAGTCAAATGTGAAAATAAACCTAAGAGAGTGTAAGGAAGTCCTCTTTGACTAGACAATTCAAAATGAGATAAATAACCATGGTATGAAAATCATTTGCCCCAATTTGAAAGGTATCTACCTCAAGTTTAAGAATTATTTTCCCCAAAGTTGAAAAACGATGCCCCAATATCAAATCAGAGTCCTAAAAAAAAAAGTTTTCTCCCAATATTTAAAATTTTTCATTGAGAAACCTTAAGTAGTTTAATAGTTTAATAGTTAATCCTAAGGCTGAACTAAAACGAGTGATCAACGGAGCAAGCCCAATGCATAATGGATCCCGTAGGATTTCCACTTGTTAGCATTTTCCCCAAAAAAAAATAATAATAAGGGGGTAAAGTCTTAGGTGAAAATAATCTTTAAAAAAAAAAGAGTTTTTCAAAGTCTTCGCTCGAATTTTTCATAGATGAATTTTTTTAGAAGAGAAAATAGAATCTCAATACTTAGGAACTTTAGTCATCCTCCCTTCAATTCAACTTCAGGAACTTTAGCTATCTTATAAATTCTTTAGGAACCTTAGCATTCCCATAAAGATTTCAAGAGCTTTAGTTATCTTATGACACTCTGTAAGCCTCGAAAAATTTCAGTAAATAATTCCAAAATGAACTTAAAAAATAAGCCCTAAAAATGACTCAAAATTAAAATCGAACTTTGACTAATCCTAAATCACGAACGAATATAGAAATTTCTTAATCTTGAGAAAATGAGAATTCTTTGAAAATAAAATAAGAACTCAACGGTTTTTAAATTCAAAACCACTACGTACGACAAATTCCATACTTAACTCTGAATTGTAAAATCGGGTAATATAGAACCCAAAAATAAATTATTAAAAAGTAAATATCGATAAACATTCGGAAATAAAACTCAATTTAAGAATTCCGAAAACGTTGAGAGATTAAATACTTACAAAAATAAAATTTAAGATAAATTTCTCAAATTAAATATGTTGTAGAAACATAAAACATTAGTTTCCAAATTGGCAAAGATCTAAACCGGAAAATCACCCGGGAACCCTAAGTGGAATACAGTAGTTAAGTCCGGCAATCTCACGCTCTTAGCCCTAGAGGCCGAGGTGTGATTTAAGTGTTTAGAATAGCTCATAGTAATATAAGGTCGCTTAAAAATATCATATTGGTAAATTTTTTACTTAATTCGAACCTATTCGGATACAGAGTTTGAAAAGCGTGTTCCAGGGCTCGAGATATAAAAAATATACCATTAGTACCGTTACACTCATATTTTCATAAGGATTTCTAAAATATTAGTTTTATAATTTTTCAATAACAAGAAATATCTGATTTTGCAATTATATTCGTATTTCATTACTACCGGTAATTAATTAGTCTTTTGGTACTATTCACTACTATTTATTATACAATTTTATTATTCTTATGAACCCTTATATTTTTAGATAAATATTTTACATATTATGGAAAATTCTGTTTTTCCAAAATTTAGTTCGTTTTGGATTTTTACGGGATCAGTTTCTGTTTAAGACCCAATGCTAAAAATAAAATAATTAAATTAATAATTTGAAAATATTTTTATTTTTATAAAATAAATTAATTAATTACGTTATTTTTATTATGAAAAATCTGCTACAAATATATGGAATACATTTTTTATATGTTTCTTATTTTTATTTTATTTATTAAGAAAGTACTTTTACAAACCCATACCTTTAAGTACACCTTTCACACATCACTTCTTTTTCATTTTAATCTTTCTACACTTCATTATCACTTTATGGTAGAAAATTTGACTTCTTTTTGCTGCCTTTTGTCCCTTGAAATGCTCCCAATTTGATTAAATAAACCTATTTTGATCCTTTTTCAAGAAGCTACACTTACACATTAATTACACATTATATTTTCAAGTCAAAAGCTAATCAAATTCTCTCTCTCTCTCCTCCCAAAATTCACGCCTGCCCTTGCATTGTATAGGCTGCCATTTTATTTTATTTTTTACTTTATTTAATGAGTCTTTAACTCATTACATCTCTCTCTTTCATTTACACCTTTAACCCTTTGTCATTCTTTACACTTTTCTCTCTATTTTTACTCTCTTTCTCTCTTCTTTTCTCTTGTTCTTCCAAGAAAACAAGCTGCCCCTATTTCCATTTCTTGCTTCCACACTCCATTCTTGAAGATCCTTAGAGTAAACCTTCTTTTTAAGCTTTCATAGAGGATATAGGTAAAGTATAGTGAGAGTTTCATGCATCAAATGACCTTCCATAAGCTTAAAAACTAAGAATGATGATGCCAAAATGAAACACTCCTCTTATCCATGAGTACTCTCTTATAATATTTATTTTCTTGTTAGAAGTAGTTATATTTTGTTGATCTAGCTTTTTATGTAGCTTTGATTATGTTTATGTTTAGATCTATGAGTTTATAGTTCACTACCATGCATTTCTTTTATATTCATGTTCATATTATGTGTAGATCTTAGATTTGAACTTGAATAAAAGTAGTAAAATTCGTATCTTGACGAAACCTATATTTAAAAACCCTCTTCCAAGTCTGAAAATGGGAGTTTTAGTTGAGAAAATGAAGATTTAGTGGATGTATATCATCAAGACTTCTTTTTATAAGAGTCAAAGGTGATTTTCAAAAGTTATTTTCAAAATAAAAATCTCATTTTCGGATTTTGTCCAAGGCATAGTTTAAAAACATGTTTTACAACTCAAAATTGAAGATTTTATTCAAGAAATGGAAGGCTCTTAAGATAGGATATGTAAAGGATGATTTTCCTAAGTTTAGATGGATTTTATCAAAAGATATGTCCAAAAATAATTTTGGTGAATTCGGATCTCAACCAAGACTAACTTTGAAAACCCATTTATCAACTCCAAAACTCATGTTTTATGTGAAAAATGAAGGGTATAGGTAATAGGTATCATTAAGTAGTGATTTTTACAAGTTGAAATGAGTTTTGATGAGGTCAATGTGTGAAACAAGAAGTAGAATCAAGATGGAAAATTTTGAGTTAGTAGTCAACTTGTAAAATTCGTAACTTTGGATGATGTCCATGAAAACACCTATTATCCAAGTTCAAAATAAAAGTTTTATGTATTAAATGAAGTTCTTAAGTAGTAGGTATAGTACAGTCTTAAATTTTAATGCATTAAACAAGTTTTTCCCAAATGAATCATTCAAAAAGTGGATTTCTAAAAATTCGGATTTTTGAGTAAATCCTATTTGAAAACATATTTGCGAAGTGCAAAATGCAAATTTTTATGTAAAAATGAAGATCTTAGGTAGTATATGTTATGAAGACTCAATTTTAACTAAGATAACTAGAAATTCCTAAGAATAAATTCCAAAACACTAGTGTGATGTCAAAGTTAGAAAACTAGATTTTTCATAAGTAGTTGTTATTGTGGTCTTGCAAAATAAAAAGTTATAAAATTTTCTTTTAGCAAAAATCATCAAGATCATGCATACATTAAACTCATCACATGTCATTCATGTTAGGAAATCATTCATATTTCATGTATTCTTGAATTATCAAATAGGAATATTTCAAGCAATTACAAAACTATTTTTCGGAAATGGAGATCATTACTGATCAGATCTGATCCCTCTTTTTTGTGACCTAAATATTTTCAAAAATTTAAAATAATATTAGAATTAGATAGATCTTTCGAAGTAGATAGAAATCGATATATAATTTGCGAAATTCCGAGTTAAAATGACAAGTTATGGCCGTTTTAAGTTGGGACTTCCGCAAATAGCGAAAATTACGATTTTGATTAGTTTTGATATATAGTTTGGACTAGTTAAGTGATGAAATACTTATTATGGTATTTCTTCCTTTTTATGTGACCCCGAAATCGACGATTCCCTACCACCGGATTACTTTTAATAAGAGACCGGTGATCCAATGCCCGAGTGAGTCTTCTTCTTATTTTGTTACCTTGTTTGTGATTATAGCTAGATGCATTAGAATTATAGGAACAAGATAAAAATCGATATGAATGGGGATGGGATAGATGATGAGACTTTGATGTCTGTATGCCAAAGAATACTAAAGCATATCGAAACCATGATTCGATTGGATAACTGCACTGTTCATATTACTTCTATTATGTGTATGATATTGGTTGGTCACTCTAAAGAATGTATGAATATTTTGACCTAAGCAAAAATTTAAATTGGTCATGCATCGCATCGGACATGTTGCATTTGGTAGCGTGCTACTCCTATGTAGGTCGATCGGTATGGTCTGAGGACTCGTTTGGATAATGAGACCCGGTGCCAGAGCTCATTCATAGGGAACTAAAGCGCATTGGGATGCATTCCATGGGTGAGCCTAGCCGAGTTGAGTGCTATGAGCCAAGGGCTCGAGGACTAACAGCAGTCGTATAGACTTTCAATACCATCTCTAACCCAAGATACGGAAGGCGTAAATCCATTCTGTGTGTGGGTTCCAGATACCCATACATAATTGTCTGCTCATGTGTTTGTTCATGCATAGCATATGATTGATTTATAACTTGCTTGTTATGGTATAAAATTAAGGGAATTCTCAATAAGCTAGTGTAGCTTATACCCCAATAGATGTTTGAATAAACAAGTTATCTCAAGAATGCTAAGTGGGGACCGAGATGGTTGGAGCCGAGAATGACTTCGGGATTCCAGCAAGGAATAAAAATGCTTGAAGATATTAACTAGGTTTTGTGAATTGCCTTGTAATAGTTTTATGTAGTGAAATCTTTTGATGAATCGAAATTGAAGTATAGTGAATGGTATTTGAAATATAATGAGTTGTGTTTCCTTTACATTGTTACTCAAGTTGTATCAATATAAAATGTATCACTCCGATGTGTCTCCTCCATGTGTTGGATGCTTGTACATAGTATGTAGGCCTTCGCATGACTGAGGCGATCATTCCTAGGCTTTAATATTGTGTACGATAGACTGCCACATTTAGGGTACCCTTCGGGGCGTGACATACTCTTAGGAACTTTAGTTATCTTATGAAAATTTTAGGAACGTTGGTTGTCCCATAATGTTTTCAAGAGTTGTAGTTATCTTATAGAAAGAACTTTTGCTATCTTATGAAATCTTTAGGAACCTTAGCATTCCCATAAAGATTTCATGAGCTTTAGTTATCTTATGACACTCTCGGGAACTCTAGCTATCTTATGAAAACTTTAGGATCGTTGGTTGTCCCATAAAGTTTTCAGGAGCTATAGCTATCTTATAGAAGGAACTTTTGCTATCTTATGAAATCTTTAGGAACCTTAGCATTCCCATAAAGATTAAGAGCTTAAGTTATCTTACAGAACTCTTAGGAACTCTAGCTATCTTATGAAAACTTTAGGACCTTTTTTTGTACCATAAAGTTTTTAGGAGCTATAGTTATCTTATGAAACACTTAGTAACTTTAGTTATCTTATGGAGATTGTTAGGATCTTCAGGAGCTTTATTTGTCCTCAGAGAATTTCAGGAACCACTGAATTCCTTTGTTTGGGAACTTTGGTCATTCTCTAAGTGTAAGAGTTTCAGCTACCCCATAGAAGTTAAGAGCTTCATTTTGAAAATTTTAGGAATCATAGTATTCTTACAACTTTTTGCCATCCTAAGTCAGGAGCTAAAGTTATCCTTTGAGAATCTTAAGAACTGTGGTGTTCTTATCTTTACATAATCTTAGGAGTTTTTGTACAAATACAAGCCAAATGCCAGCTTAAGGAGCGCGTTTGAGACAAAACATGTGCCAGCTCAAGATGCCCACGTCTAGGCCAAAGGCCGGCTCAAGGAGCGCATCTATATCAGATCACAGGCCAGCTCATGGAGCACTCGTCCGAAGTTGTTGAGAAAGCATGGTCAAAGGACTCTCATCATCTAGTTATAATCTCCTGTGGATCAAATGTAGAAGCCCATTATCCACCTT
This sequence comes from Combretum micranthum, assembly GCA_024138025.1. Lineage (NCBI taxonomy): Eukaryota > Viridiplantae > Streptophyta > Magnoliopsida > Myrtales > Combretaceae > Combretum > Combretum micranthum. The sequence continues at coordinate 67,779 of JAMXBD010002400.1, read as the reverse complement.
CAGTTTGCCCTGAGCTTTCAAAAGCTAAAAATGGGGTCTCTCTTTTTATCTTTGTGATGAAGTTTTATCAAACATCACCACAAAGAGGGGCAGCTGTAGACACCCCATTTTTGCCTATTTAAGGCCATAATTAATAATAAAAATTAATATTATATCAAGCCCACAAATTAAAAAATAATAAAAAAACAAAATCATCGCAATAAATATATAAGCAAAAAAGAAAAAATAATAATAATTTAAAAATATATATTTTTTGATATATTACTAATTTTAATTATAGATTTATTTTAGACCTAATTAAATACCCCATGTAGATTAGCTTATTTAATTGAGCCTACTTTTGAAGCTTTAAATATAATTTATGTGCAGACTAGAACAAAGCACAGGCTAACAGCTTGTATTGATAAGTTACCGACATGTATAAGGGAGACTTGGGTTCGACATGAGGTAATCGCATATGTCAATCAGTTGCCAAATGAGGTAAGCGCATATATTAGTGAGCGGTAGGTGAATGGTAGGTAAGCAGGTAAGTGAGCGTATTGAGCCAATAAATACTTGACACATATCAATAATAGAACAACATAGAAGAAAAACACAAAACAAAGAGGGAAAAAAACACAAGAAAGAGTTTAAATCTAAGTTAGAGGTAGCTCGAAGACATCGGCAACAACTCCGACGGGTACGACCTGACTTGATTCCAGTAGTTTCTACCCGATCGAGGTAATGATGATGATGAGTATAATAATAATAATAATAATAATAATAATAATAATAATAATATTATTATTATTATTATTATTATTATTATTATTATTATATTATTATTATTATTATTATACAAGTTTTTTTCTCAAAAATAAAAGGGAAAATGATAAAAAAAATATAAAAAATAGGAAATATGCATAGAAAAGGTTTTGTCACTTAGAAAAAAAAATTTTAATACGAAAAATGTGATAACTTATAGGCTCATATTGAAAATTCTTGATTTTCTTAAAAATCTCAAAAATTAAGAAAGTTAAAATGAAAAGTATTCTAAAGTCTAATAAAACCAACAAATTAAATTTTCATAAAAAGAACTACGTAACGTCTGATATCGATTAGCGGGTACGTAGGCACCTCCGGGGTGACATAAAATCTAAAAAAATATTTTTTTATTCCATCGCATTATCTCGTGAATATTGAGTTAAATTAATTTATTGTAAATATTAAACGGTCTTGTCATCAATTTGCATATAAAATTGTAAATTTAGGAATTCATGATATTTTTTTATTTATTTTTTAGTATTAAAAGGATAAACTTTAAAGTTTAAATTTCAAATGGTAACCATATGGTTTTAATAGGTTAGCCCCCGAATCCAAAATTTCTTATTTATAAAATTTGGTTCGTAAATCAAATTTTTCGTAGATTAGTAGCTAAGTTAGGATTAACTAACCAATTAGTCATAACTTATAAATTTTTCCCGATTCCAATCGGGTGGCGACTCCAAATTATTTTCAAAAAATAAATTTCTTTTAATTCTTAGTCGAGGGTTCATATTAAATGGGTTCGGGTTTAATATGAATCGGATTAAAAAAATAAAACTAGAAACGAAAAATCAAGGCTCGACTGGGATCAATGGAAAACTGCTTTTAAAACCAAATTGGGCCTTTATGAATGCTTGGTTATGCCTTTTGGTCTAACTAATGCACCTAGTACATTCATGAGATTAATGAATCATGTCATGCGACCTTTTATAAGTAAATATGTTGTAGTGTACTTTGATGCATTTTAATCCACAGCAAAAACTTAGAAGAGAATGTAAATCATCTAAGAGCGTACTTTCTATTTTGAGAAAAGAGCATCTATATGCTAATCTTAAGAAATGTTCTTTTGTCTTGAAAAGGTTGTGTTTTTAGGATATGTTGTAAGTTTTAGAGGTATAGAGGTAGATGAAGAGAAAGTAAGGGCAATTAAGGATTGGCCTACACCTACTAGCATTACTGAAGTGAGGAGTTTTCATGGTTTGGCTAGTTTTTATAGGCGTTTTGTCAAAGATTTTAGTACACTAGCTGCACCATTGACTGAGATTGTTAAAAAGTATGTCGAATTTAAACGGGGTGAAGCACAAGAGAAAGCTTTTAACTTAATTAAAGATAAACTGTGTTTTGCTCCTTTGTTGTATTTACTTGACTTTTCTAGGACTTTTGAGATTGAATGCAACGCTTCTGGCGTTAGCATTGGCATTGGAGCTGTGCTAATATAAGAGAGTAAGCCAATAGCATATTTTAGTGGAAAAACTAAATGGAGTGCTATTGAGTTATCCTACCTATGATAAGGAGTTATATGCATTAGTGAGAGCATTGGAGACTTGGCAACACTACTTGTGGTCAAAGGAATTTGTCATCCATACAGATCAAGAATCAATAAAGCATTTGAAAGGGTAAGGAAAATTGAATAGGAGACATGCCAGATTGATGGAGTTTATTGAGACATTCCCATATGTTATCAGCTATAAATAAGGCAAAGAAAATGTGGTTGCTGATGCATTACCACGCATGTATGTTCTTCTATCAACTCTTAATGCAAAGTTGCTAGGTTTTGAGCATGTTAAAGAGTTATATGCTAGAGATTCTAATTTTGCTGTTGTTTTTGTTGCTTGTGAAGTAGGAGCTTTTAACAAGTTTTACAAACATGAGGGATTTTTGTTTAAAGACGGAAATTTGTGTATTCCTCAATGTTCTATAAGAGAATTGCTTATTAGAGAATCTCATAGTGAAGGATTAATGGGGCATTTTGGTGTGATTAAAACCTTAGATATTTTAAATAAACATTTTTATTAGCCTTATATGAGAAGGGATGCAGAAAGGATTTGTAGTAGATGTGTTACTTGCAAAAAGGCCAAATCTAAGGTAATGCCTTATGGATTGTATAACCCTTTACCTGTTTCTAGTGAACCTTAGACTGACATTTTTATGGATTTTGTTTTGAGTTTACGTAGATCTAAGAGGGGTTGTGATTCAATATTTGTTATTATTGATAGATTTTAAAAAATGGCACACTTCATTACTTGTTATAAAACTGACAATGCATCACATATTGCTGACTTATTCTTTAAGGGGATTATCAGGTTACATGGAGTGCCTAAAAGCATTGTGAGTGCTGGGATGTCAAATTTCTAAGTCACTTCTGGAGAGTTTTGTGGAGCAAAATGGGGACTAAGCCATTATTTTCTACTGCTAGTCATCCACAAACTGATGGACAAATTGAATTGTTGAACAGGACAATGACGACTTTGCTAAGAGCTGTAGTTTAAAAGAATTTGAAGTCTTGGGAAGATTGTTTACCATTTATTGAATTTGCTTATAATTGCACTGTTCATTCTACTACTGGTTTTTCTCCATTTGAAGTTGTTTATGGTTTTAATCCACTAACACCTTTAGATTTATTGCCTTTATCAGTCAAAGAAGGAATTAGCTTGGATGGTAAGAAGAAGGAAGGAATTGTTGGAAAATTACATGAACAGTGCAACAAAGGATTGAAAAGAGAAATGAGCAATATGCTTAATAAGCTAATAAGGGTAGAAAGAAAATCACCTTTGAATCGGGTGATTAGGTGTGGGTACACTTAAGAAAAGAGATTTCCATCTCAAAGGAAATCAAAATTGGAGCCTAAAGGCGATGGACCATTCAAAGTGATAGAAAAGATCAACGAAAATGCTTACAAGCTAGATTTACTAAGTGAGTACAATGTAAGTGCTACATTTAATGTTTCTGACTTAAGTCCTTTTATCGTAGGTGAAGCAGATTCGAGAACGAATCCTTTTGAAGAGAGGGGGAATGATGAAGACCTGACTGCACCAAGCTTACCACGATAAATTCAAGTACCTGTCGGCATGATCACATGAAGCCGAGCTAAGAAGCTTAGGGATGAATTCAATGAATATTGAAAGAACTTCATGGATGAGCATACAAAGCATATTAAAATTGTACTAGAAGGAGAACTAAAGCTATTCAACATAGTAAGAAGGAATGATGATGATCCGAGACAATTCACCATGTCAAATGAGGCCAAGAGGACTCTAACAATGCATGTTCTAAGGAGTACACTGCCAGTGCAAAGACTAGCGCCACCAGTCTAGATGTGCAGAACAACCAGCATTCGAATCAGAATTACATACATATGCACTTCCTTATACATTGCCGGCATTAATGAGTAGACCACCGGCATACAATGCAAACATAATACAATTTTCTAAGGCTACCTCTAAAGCCAACCATTATTATTCCTAAGCCATCTATGTATAAATGCTCGACTAAATGTGCTGTTTCGATACTATTAGGATTCCTTCTTTGTTTTGTTATATATATCCTAAGCTAGGAAAAAATAAAACATATTACAGATTATTTTCCCTTGAAAATAAAACCGAGAGAAATCCTTTCTCTTTGAGTTTTTTTGAGAACTTGTGAGATATTCAAGAATTTTAATTCTTGTTGAGTTCTTTATAATACCAAGCTTCTTGGTCGGTATTTCCAATAAGGTCGTGATCTCCATATCAAGGTTCTTTGGATTACTCAACCATAAGGTCAAGGTCAATTCCATCCAATTATACCAATGTTCGTGAGATTTCAGAATTGATTCTGAATATTCCATTGGGTCAAGGTCCACTATTTGATTCTTAGAGTTCTGGAAATTCAAGATCCGTGCTAAGCACGCATCAAGTTCTTTCTCAGCTATATGTATATTGATGTATGCTTGTTGCTCTATATGAATCATAAACCAAGATCCAGAGTTTCCCATAGACTACTACTATCTCTAAACAGGATGCATAGGTGAGTAACTTTGATCTTATCATGTTATTGTGCTTATAATGTAGCTACACATATCTCTATATGAACATAACTGGTTATCTATGGGGATAAAAATAATGTGTGTTGTATGTTGTCTGGATGGTTGACAAGCTTTAATACCAGAAGTGATAACCAATTTTTTTTTATTGTTATGTAATGCATATCGATGGTTGTTTGAACATCGTATGGTTACTACTAACTTGATTTAAGTCTTATTCGATCCTTAATCTAAAATGGATATGCATTGCACGACGGAATACTTCCATTAGTATGGTACCTACATCACATATTGATATTTCGATTCTATGGTAATGCTTTCTTATGCCAGCGAATCTAGGTAAGGCTATGATAGGGTTGTCAGTCTCATAGGGACTAAGCATGCATTGAAGGATGTCACTTGAGTTAGAGTTGGCTTTAGGGTGTTAATATTTAGTAGAATTTCTGAGGTTCTATGTTGAAGTTAAGATTATGTTACATATGTATGTAAGTATATATATATATATATTAATATTACTAGATAAATTTGGAAAACTTCTCTTTCCTTAGTTTTTAGGCTCTCCTAGGCATGGACTACTGCTTTTGTGTTTTGTTGTGTTATCAGAGTTGGTTTTAAGTTGTATAAAAAGCCTTTTAAAAGAACAACTCAAAGTGGAAGCTTTCAAAAAATTATAAAACTAATTGCTCTTGTCCAACTTCGGTTAGCAACTACCAACAATAATGGCAAGCGCACATACCGAAGAAGTATAGAAAGAATTAGGTCAAATCCTAAGGGAATAGTGGCATCTATCATATTCACAAATGTCACTAATCTACTAAAAAGAAGACCGCTTAGCCTATTCAGCTGAAATCAAACATGTATCTAACGCGTGTTCCATGCAATTAGATCTACGAAATTAAAATCAAGCTATTAATTATAAACACCGAGTCAATATTGAATTAAAAGTGCATTTGAAATCACATGAATCAGGATTCGGATTCACAAACCCGAAGCTGTGAGAGATTATTTCCATAATTGTCAAAATCGCGAGTCAAATATATGATTCTATGAGTTTATAATTTTATATGGTTTTCCTTCATTAAAATTGATGAAAAATTATTAAGGTGTAGACTTTAGATAGCATTATGAATTTAGATGTGCGTTTCTACACATTCACGATTTTACTGGTTTTGCAAGATTTTATACGATTCTACAGGCTTAAATGAATAGCAAAATCGTGATTTTGACAGCCATTATTATTTCTCCATAGATTTAGAAATTACAAACATTATTTGAAGAAATAAAATAAAATTTAATTGAAGGATATTACAATTTAGCATAAAGTGTTGCAGAAATTATAAATAATGGGCTAAAATGATTTAGCCCAAGCAAGAAGAAACATAATTCTTTTGCTCCATAAATTCTCTCGCTATGCTACGTTAGTACAATTCTATCGTATTCATACTATACAACCTGCTTATTTCAACGTTTGCGCCTTATTTATAGAATAGAACGATAGCATAGAAATCATGAAGATTTTTATTGCTGACATGTCAAATTCTTTATAACAGAATGCAAACTATTTATCCACACGCGCGTCTGTATCAAGTGCTCAAATAATTGCTCGTCGAGGGGTAAGTCAAGTGCTCGAGTGCTGCATTAAGGAAATGGCTCGACTGAGCTGATAAAAACGCTGTTGGTTTTGTCCATTCTTCCATCGAGGGGCTAACTTTAAGATTATCAAGGGCTCGATGTTTGATGATTTGACGTGTGACATAAGTCAAGAAAAAGTCTGATCCTCATTGAGTAACTATCACGGGTCAGGTTTGGGGTACAACATTGAGGTGCGATAGAAGCTTTTTCAGGTTTGGGCTGATCTCCTCAGGATAAGTGTCAAAGGTTATGTTGAGGCTAAATTTAGGGCGTGACAGATCAATTTTTGCTTTTTTTGCCTTACATTTTTTGCATCAATCGGTATTATTCATGGCACGACTGTCATGCCCCAAAATAGGGCCTAGTAGTATCATCCTGTAGTCATTATACCACGTGTGCACCCGTAATATGAGAACCGTCTTGCAAATAAGATATTACAAGACTCTATCTTATAATTGTTACATGTAATGTAGTCATACCAATATATTATATAAATACTAAGGATTCCGATTTTCCTTAGTTTGCCAGAACCGCAGAGAATCGGTATCCCCTACCAAATAATGAAATTGAGGTCAAACCTATAAAATACAAGATCTTAATCAATTATACCATTTATCTAATTTGTTCTTTGAGACCAATATAATCTATGAAACTATCTTCAGCAAGGTCTTTTGATGTAGCACTCTTCACTCATGCTTAACCCAATCCCAGCTAACGTTATACCTGCACAAAGACTGTTGGGGGGTGAGCGAACCACGGCTCAGTGAGATAACCTGACCAAACACACATCAAACAATAACAAACAAGTATAATTACCAATCATATGCAATGTAACAATCAATCATATGTACATTACAAGCTTGGATGATCTAGAATCCAAAGCAGGATGGAGATTTACGCCCTCTCATCGGGGTTGAAGAATCCAATGCTATGGCCCACCTACCCAGGAAGACTAAGCATACAGGAATACAGCAATACTCACTTAATTATCTCTTTAAATTAACCATATCTTAAATCTCTCATTTCCTGTTTTCTGCCTTAGAAACTCCACTAAGTATTAGTCCTTTCAAAGCGATACCATAAGCGGCGTCCTTCATTTACCATGTAGTTCCTATGGTACCACAGCTCAAAGGTAACCTTGCGTTGATCTAATAGCTTTTAGCCTAAGTCAACCAAGCATTATCAAGGGCCGAAATACTAACACTAGTAGGCTGCCACTTGCTCAAATGCTATTTATGCAAATCATGTAATGCATGATCATTTTCTTTTATAGTGTCAAAAGCTTTTAGTCAGGTTTAAGGTGATCATACAATTCACAGACAATATCAACATGGTTCATACAGTAATTATCATACAATAAACTTATCACTTATAATAGGATAAATTTGGCAATCAAGCATACACCAAACATCATGCAGTATACCCAACCCCACATGCATATTAGTTTAATGTATTATTATTGTAAATGCAACTATATTACAAGCACAAACAGTATGATAAAGTCAAAGTTACTCACTTGCGGTCCTTGCTAAACTATTGGAATATGCTACTGGAAATTCGAGAATTGATCTATTTTTCCTATAAAAACAAAATAACAGATATTTATTATTTAACTAATCTATTCTTCTATTAGTTCCGAAAAATAAGATATCTGAAATAACATATTCACCATATTAATTATGGTATAACTTATACTATTATTTATACTAATTCTAAATTAGACGTATTTTAGAAATTACGTAATCCTTTCTTTTTGTGGTTTTACTTAGTATATTAGTCTAAGCTGTATTAATTGAAACTAATCGCATAATTCAAATACTAATTCTATTTTAATTAGTTTAACCAATTCAATATGATTTTACTTAGTAAAATAATTCATTTAAGATATATTAGTTCTATTTATATTATTTACAATCTATCGTCACTTATGAAGCCAAAATATATATTATCATAATATAAATAACGTAACCAAACTTCTATGATGGTCTAAGTGTCCTATCTTGATATTTAATTTGGTTTCTATTACCTGTATTGGTCCTTTAATGTCCTATGATAATAAATTATTATTTAATATTTATTTTTATTTTGCTTGTCTTGATCTTAATTTGATATCTATATTTATATCTAAGGGGTTTCCTTTGTTCTTTAAGTTCTACATCTTTTGGTAGTAGATTTTTATTTACTATTTCTTGGTTTATCAATCTTATCTATCTTTTTAAGTTAATATTTTTATTATTTAAGGTCACATTCTAGTATCTAGTCCCTATAAAAAAATAATTCTTTTAACATATTTGTAAGCTAATGGAATAAGATATATATATACATAAATACACAAAATATAAATTAAGATTTTATTAAATTTTAATAAAAAAAATAAATATATATATTTTTAATAAACATATAACAATTATATGTGAAATTTATCCTTCTAATAAGCTTAGGAGCTCATTCAGTTGTTGAGGATCATTTATTCATAACTTGCTCTTGAATGCACATAGATGAAAATATATTCTAGGGATTTAGATCTTAGGATTTATTTTGTTGCATGTATCCTTCTATTCTCATTCCAATCATATATCATTTCTCCATGGCATCTAAATGATATGTTCTTTTATCATGATATCATTTACGTTCATAAGATTAAAATTCCCTATAGGTATCCTAATGGTCATATAGACTAGATCTTATTATCTAGGTAAGGTTATAGGTATATTTTACTAAATATAGTAGAGGTTGGTTTATGAAACTTACATGATAGTTTAGAAACTTCTATAAGAACCAAAACTACCATAAGTATGTTAGGGTTTTAGTTAGTTAAATTCTACTTAATGCATTACATTATAAAGTTACTCTACTAGTCATAGTTCTTAGTGTATGCATCACAAGTTCTATGTATTATAAATGTTAATACTATGGGGGTTTTCATGGTTCTTGTTATTCTATACTAAGTACAATACATTTCTATTATAGAATAAGGATTACTCAAATTTAATAATTCATTAAATGCTCATCTACATATTCATATAGTAACTAAACAAATAGTGATACATAGCTAATTTCTAAGCATTAATTTCCTAGTTTTCTACGTAGTTGAAATATAAGATATAATATAAAAATAGAATTACCTTGGTGGAATAAAGATGGTGTGGACAACACTCTTCTTAAAAAAAAATTGATCCTTTAGAGTATTGATTTGAATTTGGTCTGGCAATTTGGAGTCTTCATGGTATGGCTTATGACGAAATTATAGAGGTAAAGTGTTTATATATATATATTATATATATATAGATGTTAATTTACGGTGGGGCTTGGTGGGAGAAAAGGAATTGTTTTGTTTGTTATTTGACTTGCTTTTGTGGATGGGAATAAGGAGTTTATGAGTTGAGTTTTTGGGAAGTTACGAAGCTTGTTTGTTTGCTCATTATCCCTATTTATACAAGTGTTAAATAGCTCTATGGAAGATGCTGGAAATATATTTTACGTTTGCAATTTGGAGCTTCACAGTAAGTTTTGTGCCTTTTTGATAACCAAAATTTTAAGTTAACTATTTACATATGTGGCTATTTGTTGTGTTTTTATTGGATCTCAAATTGTCAAATTGTCAAACATGGGCTTGGTTGGCTATTAATATCTCCTGGAGGTTGCACGGTGAGGAAAAAAAAAAATAATTGAACATCTTATGACAATTGTCTTCCGTTACAACCGTATATCATGCGAAGGAAACAATTGCAATTATTCGGACAATTTGCTTTAAGTTTGTATTCTTCATTTAATGCAAGGGGCATTTGGCGTCTTTTGATTAGCCCATAGATGTTGAATGATTGGCTTTAATGTGAATTATTTGAGCAAATTGCAAGCAAATTTCGGCTGGGATTTTTACAGCCGTAGTCATTCTCCATTTGCACTGGTGGAGGAGAGAAAGAACGTGAAAAACGAATAAAAAAATTATAAGGAGGATAAGATGAATGAAAATACTAAAATAAAGAGAATATGATGAATTTATAACTAAATAAGTGTAAGGAGGGGATAAAAATATAACTTGTGAAAAATCAATTTGCGGGTTTAAGTGATACGTATATTAAATACTGATTTGGTAATATTTTTAGATGAGAAGTTCCATATTCGCGTTATTAAATATTCTAAACATTATGGTATACATAAAATTTCTATTAAAGATTTGTATGTATGTGTTTGAATTTTCACTTTTTGTTGGAACTTAACGCGTCCAGAGAGAAGTGAAATTGAAAAGCAAATGAGTTACGTAAAACGTAATTAAACAAAACAAAGAAAAAAAAAATGTAAATGAGTTAGGATGTAAGAAAATATAAAAATAAAAAGAAGATGATGAATTTATAACCAATAAATATGTAAGGCGTGGGGGAAAGTATGAATTGGTGAAAAAATTAATTTTTGTGATTTAAATGACACGTATGATAAATACTAATTTGATAATATTTTTGGATTAAAAATTTATATGTTTAACTATATTAAATATTCTGAATATGATAATATTATAGAACCTTTATTTTTAATACTTTTACTTTTCAGTTTTTATACCTGCTATTGTAAATTATATTTTATTTGTTTAAAAGTTTGTTTCGTGGTATTTTGATAAATTAATAATTATATTACCTTAATTCAACTTTATTATAAATCTTTAAGATTTGAAATTACATATGAATTCATTTCTATTTATAAATTTATTCTAGACTTTTTATTAGATAGAAATTTAATTTTAATTTTATATTTGTTACTTAGTTCTTTTTACTAATTATAAATTACTAGATTAAATCATAATTTTAGTTTTTTATAGACTTAGAATTATTTAAACTTGAAGGTTTTAATATTTATATATATATATATATATTTTACATTAAACTTAAGTTCGTAAATATTAAATAGTTTTCTTTATTCTTTATTATGAACTTTTATATGTCTTAGTTATAAAGATTCTCTTATTCTAATTTGTTCATACTTTAAAAATTTAAATCGCGAAAAAATTTGGAGTGATTTCTAATATTTTTGTTATGGTTCTTTTATGATTCTACATTTTATTTTTATATATTTATTTATAGCCGGGTTATATAAAATCAAGGGGATTACAACGACAGTTCTGTTCTTCACTTTTGTTGCTGTTGTTCCTCCAAAATGATTAAAAACACTTTGATCCTTCTTCTTTCGATTCAAGGAACTGAAAAACAACAATTTAACATTAGAAGCATTAGATTCATGGAATTTAATAAAAAAAACTCATCAAAATAAGCTTGAATTCCTATAAAAGAATAGAGTAAATTAACTAATCAACTACTTGAGCTAGTCCTTTAATGCTCAAGAAATGGTGTAAATCTCCATTGGTTTGGATTCCAATCATCCAAACTGTGCATTTTATAGGCTGAGTGTTGCATTGCATATGGTTGAAACTATAATTATTGTCATTTGTTGAAGTGTGGTCTAATCATATTATCTCACTGAGCTGTGTGTGCTCACTCTTCTATAGACCTTATGTGCTTTCAGCGATCTATAAAGTTAATCCATGCTTAAGGTGAAGGAACATAGTAGATACCAAGGGGAAAATTAGGGCTTGAGTGAGAGTTGGAGATGGTACCTTTAGGATGGGGTTATCTCATATATGTTCTTATAAGTTTGTAAGGTTATTGTTGGAAGCTTATCTTAAGTCATATGTAAAGAACATGCTGTAAGGGACTTATATGTATGCAAAATTTCTTGTCTTGACAATCTCATGGTCCTATTTTAATTGTCCATGCCATAAAGTGTCCTACCAATTTGATGCTTGTAGAATTTCTTGAAAGGCCCTAATCGGCTTATTGAATAATGCAATTTATAAATTATTATAAGGGAGTATCAATACTGCTATGGTACCCTGTGGGGTGTGACATGTGTATCTCAACGAAGATCTAAATTCTTTTTCTTCTCTTTGAAAGCATTATTTGATTTAGTATAATGAGCCAAGCTTCTATGCACAAATGAATGATATCCTTTGTCCCTTGATCCTTATCATTACGTTTGGGCTCAAGAATATTTCTCCATAAATCTTTAAAAGTGTACCTAATGGGAATCGGGCCATTTCAACTATAGGACTGGTTACTCGTGCTTAAGCTAAAGGATTATAGAATCTCACTTTGAGAGTATTGAGTGGTCACATGGAATCAAATGAAGATCAAAGCACTCAAGCATGTCAAATTCAATCTGATTTTGAGTTTAATTTGAAGTATTTTCTTATTGACCAAGGAAGCATTAGAAGCCATAGTAGATCTTATGCTGAAGAAGAACATAGGCTCAATGCTGTCGGTGTAGACATTAACGTCGCTAGCCTTTATGGGGAAAGCTACTGGCCTTTGACCAGCCTTGAATGTGTCTAGAGTCAAAATCTTTAAGACTGCCTTCAAGGTAGCTGGATTTTATTATATAATCCTCCGGTATACCAATTTAGGCCTTCGGCCTTCAATGTACCCATATTAAAAAATTTTAAGGCCATGAGCAAAGCCACCAGCCTTTATTCTTCCAATAGCCAGCCTTCATTTCACAAATATTTTAGTTTTTTTGTGTCTTTTGGTCTTTCCGTTGCTTTGGCATATATAGAACTTGGTTCTCATGTTGTAGACAGTTATTAGACATTTTGAATACAAAGATTGAGTCTTTTCTCAATTTATCCATACTCTTATCAATCCTAGAATTGTGGCAAGTGATGGCACAGTGAGTGTTTTGTGTAATATCAACATTGCGTTGCTAGGACTATTCTCTTGTTGGTGTGTTATATCCAATTGAGGGTTTAGGGTTTACATTAATTGTTGTTTGATTATAGGATTTGGATTGTGGTTTGTGAATTGTCATTGTGTTGAGCTAATTGTCTGGAGATTGTCTTTCTAGACATATCGATATCTCCTCAGATCAAAAATAAACCCGCAAAACTCAAAGATAGTTAAATGAAAATTTCAACTAAGCTCAGCTCATGAACCATCTCTAATATTTGATTAACGTATCCTCTCTAAAATAATAATTCCTAAAGTATTTCATAATCAACTCTAAGCACTCTAAACCATTCAGTACCATAATCCATACTCATAATCAAGGGCTCTCTAAATAATTTACATCACTCCTCATGTGCTTGATCAACGAAAGCCTCATGAAAACTATGAAAAGTATTCAACTAACATACCTCCAGTAGCTTCATTAACAATCACGTCCAACCCATGTCATCTTGAAAGAAGCAGACATCATCGCAAACTGAAATAACACACATCTGCGATGGTCCATAAAGATCAAATCCCTCTAAATTTTCATTTGGACTCAATTGACCCAGTATCTTGAACTCACTCGCACCAACACCATAGGCAAAACACCATGTCAACACAGATAACCACTAATATAGCCCCAATAATCACCTATAAACATCCTATAATGATTCATATATATAATAGAACTACAATATCCTTCACCTTACAATCCTAACTGTTGAGCCTGGGTTTTGATTTTCGGTTAGATTTCCTATAATCTGATTCGTACTAAACTCTAACCCATTCAATACGAATCCTCGACTAAGAATTAAAGGAAAATTTGAATTTTGAAAATATTTTAGAGTCGCTACTGGACTAAAGTCGAGAAAAAAGATAAACCAAAATCAATGGGCAGGTTGATTTCGGTTTTTCTAATGATCCGCGAAAACAAATCGTTTTGAAAAAAAGAACCAAAAATTAACTTGAGTCCAGGGGCCAATTAACCTATTAAAACCTAAACGATTACCATTTTAGCTTTCCAATTTTAAATTGCTTTCTTTTAAACCTTAATTTCAAATTCTAAACTATTTACAATGCTCTAACTATTTACAAATATGTACAAATTTACTTAAACTAAGAGAAACAAACAAAATCAAAAAAATAAACTTTTTACATATTTTGAGTCGCCCATTTAAGTGTTTCGTACCCTCTAATAGGGATCAGACCACACGTAGTTCTTTAACAAAAATTTAGTTTGTTGGTTAATTTTATTATTTTGAAATCTTATCACTTTAAGTTCATTAAGTTTTATGATTTAATAAAAATTATCTAATTTTATGTGATTCTTAAATTTATCAAATTAATTTTGAACAAATTTATAAAAATCAAATTTTTCTAGGTGGCAAAACGAATCATCATAATATCAATCATTACTAAAACTCATGTAAAACTATCACAATTATTTATAAACACAAACTTTACACTATTATCATATATTAACATCAAACAGATATTACTATGATTAATATTATTAAAACTTCAACTAATTTCACTTATTAATCTATTTCTGCGAAAACATATATTTATTACTAATTATATACAATCTATTATTATATTATTATTATATAATACATACACACACACATAATGGTAAGGAAAACTTACCTGGATGAAGATGGCTCCACGTGCAGGAATCGAAGACGACCAGGGATGAAGACCACGATAGCAAGTAGAGGATCGATGAGCGGATGAACAAAGGACGACTAGTGACGACTAGGATCGACGATGATGATGACTAGAAGTAGTCCGGTGATGGCAGCAGCAACGACGGAGGGTCGACGATGACGTGGTAGTAGACGACCAACGAAGGCAGATCGGCAAGGATGTGAGATAATTGATTGAGGGCTTTTGAAGTCCGTAGGATTCCGAACAAATCAATGTAAATTAATTGTTCTAACTTTCTCTGCAAGACAATAAATTGACGATTAGAATTGAGAACCCTAAATCAAGAACACTTAAAGAAGGAAAATCCAAATTAAAAATAAATTGGACAGAGTTTTGAGAAATCAAACCTTCCTCCTTCCAAAACAAAAGATGATGAGGGTATTTGTAAGCTTTAATTCAACCAAAACCTTCCTAATCAATCAATCCCGAACCTAAAGCTTGTAAAACACATTTTGGGCAAAATTTGAATAATTCGAGTCAAAACTGATGTAAATTTCCAATTAAATGTAATAATGACGTGTATCTCCCATATTGTTTAGAAAAGTACCAAAAACGAGTTTTTTCCCAAATTTGAAGTCTGGATTTGAAAGAGTAATTATTGATGAAAACATATGATTTTTATACCACAACAAACTATTCCATGCCTAGTTTCCAAATCTACCTTCGGTTAGTAGAAAAAATGTTCGGAAGTGGGCCGAAAACAGGCTCAAAGTGGGTCGGTCGGGCTGCCTAATGAAGAAGAAGATGAACAGTAAATTTTTTTTTTCAGATTTTAAAACTATATATACATGTATATTACATTCATTATATTTATTTCCTTTAATTTGATTTATTTTTCCTAATTTTAATTTCTAATCATAATGCTCAAAGATGAAAAAAAAAACTTCAATTAGCCATATTTGCACTAATATTAACATTTAATTATTAACAAATTGACAAAAATAAATTGTCAAAATAAGGTATCTACAACTGCCCCTCTTTATGGTGAGGTTTGTCAAAACTTTATCACAAAGATAAAATAGACCTCATTTTGACATCAACTTATCTGGAACTCCTACTTCTTGAGCGGGGTGAAAGCTTTTCATGTGTTGATATGCTCCTTGAAGCGGGTCGCTTCTTGAACAAAGATGATTCATGTTCTTGAAGAGAGGGATGGCGCTCCACCGATCTAGCGATCCTTAAGCTTGAAAGAAAAGAAGGAAGGCACTCGACCAAGCTAGCGATCCTTAAGCTTGAAAAGGAGGAAGGTGCTCCACTAAGCTAGCAAACCTTAAGCTTGAAAGAAAAGAAGGAAGGTGCTCCACCGAGCTAGCGATCCTTAAACTTGAAAGAAAAGAAGGAAGGCACTCCATCAAGCTAGCAATCCTTAAGCTTGAAAGAAAAGAAAGAAGGCGCTCCACCGAGCTAGCGATCCTTAAGCTTGAAAAGAAGGAAGGCGCTCCACGAGCTAGCAATCCTTAAGCTTGAAAAGAAGGAAGGCGCTCCACCAAGCTAGTGATCCTTAAGCTTGAAAAGAAGAAGGCGCTCCACCGAGCTAGCTCCTTAAGCTTGAAAAGAAGGAAGACGCTCTACCGAGCTAGCGATCCTTAAGCTTGAAAAGAAGGAAGGCGCTCCACCGAGCTAGCGATCCTTAAGATTGAAAAGAAGGAAGGCGCTCCACCAGTTAACGATCTTTAAGCTTGAAAAGACTCTTGAAACATTTCGCATGTTCTGCGGAGATGCTTCATGTTCTGAAACGCCTCTGGAATTGGGTCTCATGTTCTGATCCCCAAGTAGCAAATCTCATGTCTTGAGCTCTTGATTTCCTCATGCTTTTAGTAGGTTCTAGAGCTAATTTCCTAAAAACTTGTCCTAGCAATATATTTATTCATTCTCTTTCTTTTTTTTTTTTTAAAAAAACTTATCAGATTCTTTAGAAGCTTTTAAAAAAGTCAGACTACTTGGTGAAGTCTGCTTATCACTAGGTTTACTCCGTCAGGCTAGAACGCATTCATGGTGGCTATCCTTTGAATTGAGTATCCATGTTTGTATCTTGGTGGTAAATGGACCCTCCCCCGCGCGCAACCCCCCCCCCCCCCCCCCCCCTTTTCCCTTTTTTCTATCTTGATCACAGGATGATACAAGAGATGATTCTTAAAGTCTTTTACTTTGCAGCTTGAACTTATTGACTTCTTATGTTATTCCCCTGAAATAGGCATTTCTTTAAGAAAAGATCAAATCACAAAGTATTAACATGTTTTTATAACTTTATCAATTGCTCAAACCTCTCTCTCACAATACACTCGTGTTTTAAGTGTTTGGAAGATATAAGGATGAAAGAGAACTTATCAATTAAGGTGAATGGTCAATGACCGATCTGATGATTGGAGACCGCCAGAGATATCTTTTTGTCGATAGATAACAAAAATTAGATCACACATAAACAAAGTAGTCAGCAAATTTTCTGAACTTGATAGAATTCTCATTAATTTCTCAAGAGTAGTACAACTTGACCGCATCAGAATTTACAGGTCTTTCAAATCTGGACCATCCATTCTAGTCAAAATTAATGCACCACCAGGCAACACTCTCTTCACTACATATGGTCCTTCATAATTAGGAGTAAATTTTCCTCTAGGATCTTGAACATTCGGGAGCACTTTTCTCAAGACTAAGTCTCCTTCTTTGAAATTTCTCGGGCAACTTTCTTATTAAATGCTCGAGCCATTCTTTGCTGGTAAAGCTGGCCATGATATAAAGCAGTCATCCTCCTTTCATCAATGAGATTCAACTGATCAATCCTGTTTCTTACCCATTTAGCTTCATCCAATTCGGTTTCTGCCAATATTCTGATGGAATTTCAACTTCAACTGGCAAAACTGCTTCTGTGCCATAGACTAATGAATAGGGGTTGCCCCTGTTGATACTCTGATGGATGTTCGGTAGGCCATGAGTGCAAAGGGTAGCATCTCATGCCAGTCTTTGTAAGTGATAGCCATTTTCTCTATTATTTTCCTGATGTTCTTGTTGGCCGCTTCAACTGCCCCATTCATCTGAGGTCGATATGGGGTAGAGTTCCGATGTTTGATTCCAAAGTTTTGGCACAATTCAGACATTAATTTGTTGTTCAAATTGGTACCTTGTCTGTAATGACTGTATCAGGGACTCCATATCTGGCTATGATATCTCTCTTGATGAATTTGACAACTACTCCTTTGGTAACATTAGCGTACGAGAATGCTTCAACCCACTTGGTAAAGTAGTCGATCGCCACTAATATAAATCGGTGACCATTTGAGGCTTTTGGCGAAATTGGCCCTATCATATCCATACCCCACATCGAGAAGGGCCAAGGTGAAGACAACAATTGCAATTCTTTGGGAGGAGCATTTATCTTATTGGAATATATCTGGCACAAGTGACAATGTCTCACGTGTTTGATACAATCTGATTCCATAGTTATCCAAAAATAACCCATCCTCATAATCTTTTTAGCTAGCATATATCCATTCATGTGAGGTCCACATATCCCTTCATGGACTTCCTTCATCAACATTTCTGCTTCCGCCTCATCTACACATCTCAAGAGAGTAGTATCAAATGATTTTTTGTATAATGTATTACCACTGAGCATGAAATGAGCTGCTAAGCGTCTTAGCATTTTTTGCTCCTTTGTTGAGGTTTTTAGGGTATTTGCCATCTTGGAGGAATTCTTTGATATTAGCATACCAGGGATCTTTCTTTAGGACTTCCTTATTCAAGCAAAATGTCGGTTCCTCCTCAATGTGAATCTTTAAAGGTTGGATCTCAACTCATCAGTGATTTGAATCATAGATGCTAATGTAGCTAATGCATCCACGAACGGGTTTTAGTTTCTTGGCATATAAGTAAATGATATTTCTTTGAATTTTGTGCCAATTCTAGTAAATGTTGGTGATAAGGCACCAATTTTGCATCCTTCGTCTTATATTCTCCTCATGTTTGAAAGATAATGAGAGAGGAGCCTCCATATACTTCAAGATCGTCTATCTCCATTTCAAGTGCCATCTTGAGACCCATGATGCAAGCCTTGTATCCTGCCACATTATTAGTATAAAGGAACGTTAATCTTGCCGAAGTAGGGTATTGATTACCATCTGGTGATATTAAGACTACCCCAATTCCACATCCACATACATTAGCTACTCCATCGAAGTACAACTTCCATTTAGGGGTGAACTGTTTAGATTCTTTATCCGAATCTGCCAGCAATATGCTTTCATCCGGAAATTGAACTTCTCCATCAATCACATTATCTTCAACTGGGTTTTCAGCCAGTTGATCTATAAGCGCCTGACCTTTAACCGAGTTCTAATTCACATAAGTGATATCAAATTCTGATAACAGCATTTGCCACTCGGAAATTCTCCCAATCAGTCCTGGTTTCTAAGCCAGATACTTCAAAGGGTCATGTTTCGTGTAAAGCTTTAGAGAATAATACAATGTATATTGTCTAAGTCTGTGCATGATCCACACCAGCACAACAAGTTCTTTCCACTTCAGTATACTTTGTTCACCTTCAGTGAATTTCTTACTCAAATAGTAAATAGCCCGTTCTTTCCCATCTTCATCTTTCTGTCCAAGCATACCTCCCATTGATTCAGGAAGTACCATCAAATACAGGAAAAGAGGGCGACCAGGTGTTGGTGCTACTAATAATGGTGGATTCATTAGATATTGCTTAATTTCATCAAATGCTTCTTGACAATCTTTATCCCAATGGATAGCTGCATTTTTCCTCAACAACTTGAATAGAGGGCGACATTTGTCGGTTAATTGTGATATGAACCGACAATGTAGTTCAAGCGTCCTAATATGCCCCTAACCTCTTTGATCGTCTTGAGGAGGCAATTCAAGTATGGCTTTAACCTTATCCGAATCAACTTCTATTCCCTGCTGACTGACTACAAATCCCAGCAACTTCCCTGAGGTCACGCCAAACGTACACTTCTTAGAATTCAGCTTAAGATGGAACTTCCGTAATTTATCAAATAATCTCCTCAATATTTCCACATGATTCTCATCTTCCTTAGACTTAGCAATCATATCATCCACATATACTTCGACTTCTTGATGCATCATGTCATGGAATAAAGTAATCATCGTCCTTTGATATGTTGCCCCAGCGTTTTTAAGGCCGAAAGGCATGACTTTGTAACAGAATGTTCCCCAAGTAGTAATAAAGGTTGTCTTGGTTTTATCTTCTTCTGCCATTTTAATCTGATTGTATCCCGAAAAGCCATCCATGAATGAAAATAGATGGTTTCTGGCTGTATTATCCACTAAGACATCTATGTGAGGTAAAGGAAAATTATCTTTGGGCATAGCTTGGTTTAGATCACGAAATTCTACACAAACTCTAACTTTCCATTCTTTTTAAGTATCGGGACCACATTGGTCACCCATTCAGGATAATCGGATACCTCTATAAAATCGACTTTTGATAATTTCTTCACTTCTTCTTTAATCTTAAGCAAGATATCTGGTCTAAATCGCCTTAATTTTTGCTTCTTTGGTTTGATATCTGCTTTAGTCGGTAATTTATGAACCACTATAGAGGTCTCTAAACCAGGCATATCTTCGTAGGACCATGCAAACACATCTAAGTAATCAGTCAATAATTTTATCAATCTTTCTCGTTGTTCAGCGGATAAGGTGGTGCCTATTTTCAAATTTTTAGGCTCATCTTCAGTTCCAACATTTACTACTTCTGTGGGCTCACTGATCTCAATTCTACCTTGTTCATATTTTTGCCAACTTTTCTCTATCCCAGTGTGATCACTAATATCACCTTCGACGACTAACCCAGTAGGGCCGGAAGTGATATCAGTATTTTCGTTATCTATCGGCGCAAGATATCCCTTACTTTCACCGTTATCATCAGATCTGAATAAAGGCAAGATAAAGAAAAAGGAAGAAAAGTGAGGGAAAAAAGAAAGTGATGATATGGATAAAAGAGATAACATAGAAAAGAAACAAAAAAACTTCATCAATGAATATGACTCATGGAGCACATTTTATTTGAATAACTGATAAAAGAAACAAAACATAAAACGCTTCATGAATTTAACCCTTATGAGGGGAATAGTAAACCAATTATTCAACTTCTGAATCAGATGGGAGATGCAAGAAGGCTCCATAACTAATGCAATGTCCGACTTCTGGACATGAGAAGGTTCTGGGAATGTGACTCTAATGTTTGAAGAATCAATAAGGGAATTATACCATTCTTCTCCTCTCTTCTTCTGGGTTTTCCTTTTCATCTCTTGTATCTCAGCCAAAGTAGGAACATATCCCAGTCCAAATGTCTCTAAATGTCCCTCTTCTTGAATCATATTAGCTTCTTCAAAAATTTGTAAACCAAAGTTTTCGAATCCTTCATCGCTAATATAAGGTATAGCAGTGTCTTCGAAGATAGCATGATCTTGTTCACCCAGTACCGTAACGATTTGGCCATTTGTTATAAACTTGATTATCTGATGCAGACTAGATGGTATTGCCCCAGCTGAATGGATCCAAAGCCTTCCAAGCAACAAATTGAATGATCTTGGTATGTCCAGAACTTGAAATGGAATAGTAAAGTCTTGTGGCCCAATAGTAACTTCCAAGTTTATTTCTCTTGATGTTTCTCTCTTGGATCCATCAAAAGCTCTAACAATTGTGGAACTAGATCGAAGATCAGATGCATCGATTCCTGGTAGGTTCAAAGTGGCCAATGGACAAACATTCAGAGATGACCCATTGTCAATGAGGACTCAGGCTATAATCAATCCATTACACTTAGCCATTATAAATAGGGGCTTTGTGTGTTGAGTGCCTTCAGCTCCCAATTCACTAGGTGAGAAAGAGATTTGGTCCAAAGCAAATACCAAATTCATCACATGTTCCATCATTTCAATTGCAACACCTTCGGGAACCTTGATTTGTTGAAGTATCTTAAAGAGGGCCTCTCGGTGTTTTTCAGAAGTCAATAATAAACCCATCATGGATATTTGAGCTGGGACCTTAGCAAGTTGATCGGTAATCTTATAATCACTCATCTTCATAATCTTGGTCAAGGTCGTTTTCTCATCAAATTTCTCCTCATTTTCCTTATCTTTTTTCTGTGGGAAGAATTCCTTTGCTAATGTTTTCTCTCTTTAGAGCTCTGGGGCTTTTTCAAGTTTGCCGACCATGGGCTTGGGAACTTGATTAATAGCTTGATAGTTGAATGGGGCAGCTTTATAATCTTTCGGTGTAATGGGTACATGGAATTAATACCTCATCAACTTTAACTTATATGGGGCCTCTTTCTGCTCCTCTTGACTTTAGATAACTACCTTTTTTTGGATTGAACTGGATCGTTCCAATAAAAGGCTCAGATTCTTCAATCATGATCATGTTGATCGTGGACCCATGATTTGGGAGAGCATTGGTGTTAACATTAGGGGTTGGAGTTTCAATGAAATCCAATTGGACCAATTTAGCATCAACGAGGTCTTGAATCTTATTCCGAAGCCTCCAACAATTGTCAATAGAATGACGCACTTGCCTCAAATGATAATCACATTTCTGCTTGAGGTTAAAGTATTTGGGTTTGTAGTCTTCTTTGGGTGTTTCAAAGGTGATCAGATTGTCGGCTTTAAGCCGAGCTAGAACTTGGCTAAGGGGTATGGGAATTCTGGTAAATTGTCTTTTGGGTCTATTGAATGGTTGGTTTTGGGATTGTGGTTGTTGTGACTGGGTAAAGGGTTGATTAGTGTTTGGGGCTGATTAGTATCCTTTCCTTTGTTGTTGTTGAAATACTTAGAGTTTGCAGTCTTTTTCTCCACATGGATCTTCCCGGTAATAATGGCATTTTCAATTCTACATCCGGCCAATACTATCTCAGAGAAATTAGTAGTAGTATGTCCAATGAGATGGATAAAGAATGGTTCTTCCAAAGTATTGATGAAAGTAAAAGTCAAATCCTTCTTTGGGATAGGGGTAGATACCATAGATGCCATTGATCTCCACCTTTGAGCATATTCCTTAAAGGACTCATTTTTCTTCTTCCTCATATTGCCTAAATCCCACATAGACAGGGCCACTTCAATATTGAACTTGTATTGATTGTAGAAAGCCCTAGCCAATTTGTCCCAAGTATTAATCTCATCAAGATCTAATTCAGTATACCATGTCCAAGCTGGATCGGTAAGGCTATTCTGGAAAGTCTGGATCATAAATTGCTCATTTTGAGTGTACCGGCTCATCTTCCTCACATAAAGCTTAGTATGCAACCTTGGGTAACAAGTACCATCATACTTTTCAAAGTTGATGATCGTGAACTTCTCGGGGAAAGCCCCAGCTTCGCTTGTAGGAAAGATTGTGATTCCAGCTTAATCAAATCCTTCCATTTTCTCAAAAGCTTTGAGTTTCTCAATGAATTGAGAGAAAAGCCTTTTCTCCATCTCTTTGTTTTGAGCCTCAATTTCCTTCTTAAGGCATTAAGATTCGGTCTCGATAGTGATTTGTGGCTCATGATTAATTACTTGTTCCTCAATGGCTTTTGTCACGCCTCGAAGGATACCATAAACGTGGCAGTCCACCGTACACAATATTAAAGCCTAGGATTGACCACTTCAGTCTTGTGAAGGCTTCCATACTATGTACAAGGCGTCTAACATATGGAGGAGACACATCAGAGTGATACATTTTATATTGATACAACTTGAGTAATAATGTAAAGGAAATACAATTCACTATACTTCAATTACAATTCATCAAAGATTTCACTACATAAAGCTATTACAAAGCAATTCACAAAACCTAGCTAATATCTTCAAGTATTCTTACTTTCTGCCGGAATCTCAAGGTCATACTTGGCTCTAGACATCTCAGTCCCCACGTAGCATTCTTGAGTTAACCTGTTTAATCAAACATCTATTGGGGTATAAGCTACACTAGCTTAGTGAGTGAGAACTTCCAAGATCACATTTATAACACATCATACAAACAAGTGATTAGTCAGACAAGTGATATGCATCAAACATATGGAATCAACAAACATATGACCAGTCAGAAATCATATGTGAATGGACTTGCGCCCTCCATCCCGGGTTAGTAGATTAACGAATACTGCGGTACTACTCAATATACCGTTTAGGATCACGGTCAACCTCCTTATAAATTCGTTTGTGAATCACGATTAACCAACTCATTAATTCGTTTATGAATCACGATTAATCGACATTTACACCGTTTAGGATCATGGACAATCGAACAACGCTAATGCTCCATCCCCATTTATGATATGAATGAGTCCATATTTATTTTCAATTCCGAATAGTCAATTATACCAATTCTTTAAGTGATCAATCAATAATTGCAAACAGTCAATTCTAATTCATCTATACAAGCAATAGTTAATCATCCGGCTTCGATATTCTTATATTCCATTTCCCATATCAAAAACAACCATACATAGTTCCCATTCATCCCCATCATGCATATCCATTTTATCTTTACGAAATATCTAGTGCAACTATAATTACAATCACATACAATAAATGGAATCGGAAGTGATACTTACTCGGCCATTAGATCACCGATCTCTTAGTAAAAGTAATCCGGTGGTAGGGAATCGTCGATTTCGGGGTCACATAAAAAGGAAGAAATACCCTAATGAGTATTTCAACTCAAAACTAATCCATTCTATCTCATACAAACTATCAAATTCGTAATTCTCGTCCTAAGCGGGAATTCCAACTTAAAACGGCTATAACTTGGTCGTTTTAACTTGGAATTTAGCGAATTATATATCGATTTCTATTTACTTCGAAAGATCTATCTAATTATGATATTATTTTCAAGTTTTGAAAACTTTGAAGCTTCAAAAAGATCTTATCAGTTCAGATCAGTAGTGAAAACAATTTAGAAAATTGATTTTGTGAAAGTTCATGAAGTTTCTACTATCCAAAGCAAGCATATATGCAATATGAGCAAGTTACTAACATAAATGATATGTCATGAGATATATATATAAATTTCTTGATGATATTTAATAAAAGAAATTTTTAGAAAACTTTTTCCTTCATAAGACTTTATGAAAAATCAACTTAGAAAGTCTAGTCTTTATTCTTGATAATCCCCACTTATTTTTAGAAAAATTCCTTGATAAAATATATTTATTCTTGTTAAAATTAAGCCTTTATTATGTATATTCCTTAAGGCCTTTATTTTTCAACAAAAATTTCCTTACACTTTGTAAACATGTTTTTAAATATTTATCCCAAAATCCGAATTTTGTAAAAATTGTTTTTGAGTGATTTCTTTTGAGAAAACTTGTTTAATACATTAAAATTTAAGGCTCTATTATACTTATCCCTTAAGGACTTCATTTCTTAGATAAAACTTTCATTTTTAGTTTGGAAAATAGGTGTTTTCATGACCTTACACCAAAATTACGAATTTCTTAAGTTGACTAGCAACTCAAATTTTCCTACTTCAATTCTACTCCTTGTTCTATATATTTTTCTTAGAAAATCCCATCTTAACTTATAAAAATCTTTACTTGATGATATCTATGACCTATACTCTTCATTTTTCATATAAAACATAAGTTTTAGAGTTGATAAAAGGGCTTTTAAGGTATGGTCTTGAAACCATCCGAATTTCACAAAGTTAGGATAAAACTCAAATTTTATATTTTGTAATCTCTCTTATTTTGATAATCTCTATTAGTAGATCTACCATATCGAAAACATCTCCCATTGATACCTATTCCATCAGCCTTTCATTTTTTAAATAAATCCTTCATTTTGCTGTTGAAAAATGGGTTTTTAAAATTGGTCTTGGTTGAGATCCAAATTTACAAAATTTATTTTTGACATATCTTTTGATAAAATCCATCTAAACTTATGAAAATTCATCCTTACATATCTATCTTAAGAGCCTTCCATATCTTGAATAAAAACTTCATTTTTGAGTTGGAAAACATGTTTTAAGTTATGCCTTTGTCTAGATCCGAAAATAAATTTTGTTTTGAAAAAAATTACCTTTGCACATATAAAATGAAGTCTTGATGATATATGTTCACCAAGCCTTCATTATCTCAAGCAAAAATTCCATTTTGACACTTGGAAAAGTGGTTTTTGAAAATGGGTCTTGCCTGGATACAAATTTCACCATTTTTGTTTGAGTTCAAAATCAAGATCTACACTTTCTATGAATGTAAATATAAAAAAAATCCATGATAGTGAACTATAAACTCATAGATCTAAACATAAACATAATCAAAGCTACAAAATAAATTAGATCTACAAAATATAACTACTTCTAGCAAGAAAATAATAATATTAGAAGAGAATAATCATGGATAAGAGGAGTGTTTCATTTTGGCATCATCATCCTTAGCTTTTAAGCTTATGAAATGTCATTTGATGCATGAAATTCTCACTATACTTTACCTATATCTTCTATGAAAGCTTTGAACAAGAGTTTTATCAAAAGATCTTGAAGAAATATGTGTGAGAGGTCATTTATGGAATAGGGGCAGCAAGTGTTCTTGCAAGAACAAGAACAAAAGAAGAGAGAAAGAGAGGAAAAATAGAGAGGAAAAGTGTAAGGAATGGTAAAGGTTTGAAGGTGTAAATGAGAGAGAGAGATAGAAGGAGTTTTAAGATACTTTAATGAAGTAAAAAAAAAAAAAAGAATGGGCAGCCAATAAAATACTATAGCAAGGTGAATTTGAAGAGGAGAGAGAGAGAGAAATCTAGTTGGTTTTTAACTTGAAATTGTAATGTATAATTAATGGTATGTGTGTTTCTAAAGAAGGATTGAAATAGCTTTACTTTAATCAATTTTTGGAGAATTTCAAAGGACAAGGCAAAAAAAAGTCAAAAATCTGCAAGAAGTGATATATGAAGTGTAAAGATTGAAGTGAAAAAAAAGTGATGTGAAAGGTGTACTTAAAATATAGGTTTGTAAGAGTACTTTCTTAATAAATAAAAAAAATAAAAAATGCATTTTCAAAACTTTGTAGTAGATTTTTCATAATTAAAATAATATAATTTATTTATTTATTTTAGTGAATTATCAAATAAGTTACCGGTATGATCAAAATACTCGAATATGAGCTATAAATGATATTTTTAACCCAAAAAATTATAAAAAATTATTTTATGAAAATAAAATATTTTTCAATTATTAAATTAATTTATTTATTTTTTTGTATCGGGTCTTAAACAAAAGCTGATATTGTAAAAACCCAAAAAACTAAATTTTGGAAAAACGGAATTTTCTATGATATATAAAATATTTATCTAAAAATATAAGGATTTATAAGAATAATAAATTGTGTAATGAATAGTAGTGAATAGTGCAAAAAGACTAGTTAATTACCAGTAGTAAAGAAATATGTATATAATCGCAAAATCAGATAATTCTAGTTATCGAAAAATTATAAAACTGATATTTTAGAAATCCTTATGAAAATACAAGTCTAACAGTATTAACGGTATATATTTTATATCTCGAGCCTCGGGATATGCTTTTCAAAGTCTGTATCCGAACGGGTTTGAAATAGGTCAAAAATTTACCAATCTGATTTTTTAAACGACCTTATATTACTACGAGCTACTCTACACACTTAAACTACACCTCGGCCTCTAGGGTTAAGAGCGCGAGATTTTCGGACTTAAACTACTATATTCCACTTAGGAGTTTAAATCTTTGCCAATTTGGAAACTGAGGGTTTATGTTTATACAACACATTTAGTTTGAGAAATTTATTTTAAATTTTATTTTTGTAAGTATTTAATATCTCTTAACGTTTTCAGAATCCTTAAATTGGGTTTTATTTCCGAAGGTTAATCGTTATTTACTTTTTAATAATTTGTTTTTAGGTTCTATATTACCCGATTTTACAAGTTAGAGTTAAGTATGGAATTTGTCGTACGTAGCGGTTTTGAATTTGAAAACTGTTGAGTTCTTATTTTATTTTTAAGGATTTTCATTTTCTTAAGATTAAGAAATTTCTAGATTCGTTCGTGATTTAAGGCTAGTCAAAGTTTGGTTTTAATTTGGAGTCATTTTTAAAGTTTATTTTCGATGTTTATTTTGGAATTATTTACTGAAATTTTCTGGGGCTTACAGCTTTATCATCTCTCTTTACCCGGAATGTCCTTCGGTAGTATCTTGAGGGGCCTTTAAGTTTTGTGCAAGAAGATTCATTTGCTCAGTCATTCGAAACACCATTTGTTCTAAAGTAGTGAACCTTTGCTCATAAATTAGATTGGAAATGCCAGAATTATTGTCGTTGTTGCTAGCCATTCTGGATTTGGACCTAGTGATGATTAGACTTCAAATTGGGTTGAACCGTTTAGGAGCTATCTTTTAGAGACTGGATGAAAATCAAAAACAAAAATTCCAAGTTTAGAGAAAAATATGTATATTTATATATATAATTATTATTTTTTTAGCGAAAATCTTATTATTTATTTACAATTCTCAACAAAACGAGCAAACGGTTAGTGGTAAAAAAAATATACACAAAACAAGCAAACGTTTAGTGAACAAAATATATACAAAAGAGTTATACAAGAACATATAGAGATAAGAAAAGAAAAGCACATGCGCATGCAAATTGAGATGATGAAGAAGCTTTGTGGAAAAAACCATTTTATTTCATTAAATCTGAATTTATTCAAGGAGTCAATACATGACCTAATCATGACAAAACCAAAAAGCTAAACCAAGAGACTTCAAACTTAAACCAAACGCCTAATCTTGCTAGGACACACTAAACTGTCCTTCGGTTCCTCAATAGTCCTCTTCGCCGTCCGTAGTTGAGCTTCAAGTGTTTGAACCTTGGCTTGAGAACTTTGCACTTTCTCTTCCATCTCTCGCTCCCTCTTCTTCATTTCTTGGAAGCAAACCTCCACTCGGGCTTTTGTCAATTCCATATAAGCTTGTGTCTCTGGGTCAGGAGTGGTAGGTGGTCGACTCAATACCTCGGAAGCTTGAAATTCCAACCCTTCTACCATTGCTCTTTGGTTGAGGATGTATTCTTTAGTGGCCCGGTACTTCTTCGTCTTGGTATTGATGGGTTTTATCACGTAGATCGACTCAATTTCTCTTGTCTCCCATTTGGCTTATATCATCCCTAGCTTTCCCTCTCTTTATGCCAAAGGAACATCGGGGTCATCATAATCCGTATTAACCTCCTCTAATGATGGCATGCTAGTTATATCTTGAAGTGCTCCATATTGTCTTATCACACGAGCCGGATAATATCCTGTAAACCCCTAAAGTTTTGAGATTAATTTAAGCTTTAAACCTAATTAGAAAGTCAATCGGATTCCCAAAGTCAACAAAACCCTAGTCTTTTGCAACCGTTCAAGTTCGACATTCCCGTTTAAGCAACCTTAGGAAAGTTAGTAAGAATTTAGTATGTAGAATAGTTCGTAATAACCTGAGAAAGCTTAAAAATATCAAATTAGTCAAACCGCGATTCGTTTTGAGCGTAATCGGACACAGTTCTATGAAAGTGTGTCCTGGAGCTCGGATTAGTAAAAATATTCCGAATATACTGTTAGACTCGTAAAAATATAAGATTTTCAAAAATATCAATTTCATAAATTTTCGGTAACGAAAAATATCAGATATCACAATTATACGCGTATTTTCTAACTACGGTACTTAAATTATCATGTCTACTTTACATTAAGCTATTTTCTACTATTCTAACTATTTATCTATCTCTACTTTTTCTTACAACCTGCTCTTACAACCCATACCTCTATTTCTTACAATTTTTATTTCCAATACAACTTCAGATCTTTCATATCTTATTTTTCATTAACAAAAATACAAAAAAATAAAATTCACTCGCTCTCTCACTTAAGTAGCGTGACCATGCCCTCTCCCTCATCAATTTGTTTTAATTTTTATTTATTTAATCAACACAAATTTCCTCCACGTTTTCCTATAAATACCCCTATTCCTTCCACTTTTTTCACAACTTCCATACGCTAAAATTACTCTATAAAAATCTTTCCAAAAACTCTTTCAAGTTTCTCTAGTTTTCACTTCTTCTCTAAGTAATAATTTTAGCTTTCTAAGTATTCATTTACTTAATATAAGCTTAGTGTGTTTTTTCTAAACCATTAAGGTTAAAGGAAGCAACAATAAGTTCATACTTTGTTTTTGTTCATGAATCCAATTTCTTTATGTTGCTTTTATATGTATGTTACTAAATATATCTATGTAGCTAATATATATATATATATATATATCTCTTTTAGAGCATATAAGCTCATTTGTTTTGCAATTTATTTACTTTCCTTGTAATTTATTTACTTTCATATTGTTTTTAAGACTAGTCTTTCTAGTCTTAGACTTGTCCTCATCAAGTCAAAACATTTTCTTTTTCTTTATGGAACTAGTCTATTCTTAGTCCCGAGATACCTTGATGAAGCTAAGATTCCAATACTTGATTTATTTCTTTACTAGCTTATTCTTTTAATTTATTATGTTTCCTTATGTTTTCATAACCTTAGATTCATATTCATGCATGAACATAATGATTTTTGTCTCAACAAAATAAATGAGGAAAGGTTTTCTTAAAATAAATATTCTTTTCTAGAAATAAAAGTAGGAAGTAATTTCTCCTAAAAACTAAGGAGTCATCTTAACAAACTTAGAGGAATTCATATGAATTTTTATAAACATACATGACATAGAAAGGACTTTTTAAGTAAACAAAAGTTTTACCAAAACTTCACTTTTCAACAAGTACAAGAAATTCCTTTCATGAAAATAAAATAATTATTTCTATGAAGATATAATTGTTATTTTCAAGAAGTATTAGAAACTAAGGAAATAAAATCATTCTTTGAAAATTTAAGAGGAAAGGAATTTACTCATAACTTGAAATATTCTCTAACAAAAATAAGAAGAATTTTCAAAAGTTCCACTTTTCTTTAGAAGACTTTACTTTTAAAATTTCATGGTTTGAGACAACTTCATTAACTTCATACATTTGATATGAGTCAATAAATATATATATATGCATTTCAAAGGTTTTACAAGCTATTATAATATCTATCTCTTCAAAATGAGCTTTTGTTAAAAGAAGGAATTCAAGTTTGTGAAAATTCGTGGTGAATCTGGTCACCACTTTTTCGGGACCCAAACGACTTAGTTTGATGAAAATAGTTTTAGAATTAGATAGATCTTTTCAAATAGGTAGAAAACAGTATATAATATGCGAAATTCCTAGTTAAAATAAGCAAGTTATGACCATTTTAAGTTGGAATTTCCTCAAATCCGATTTTACCGCGATTTCAAGATAGATTTGGAGTTTTCAAGAATAGAAATTCTATGAAAAACTCATTGTGGGTATTTTATCTTGTTTAGGTGAAGGAGGAACCGAGATCACTTTTGCGGAAGACTACTTCGATTAGGAGCTACCGACATGGAGTGAGTTAATCCTTTACTAAGTTGCATTTCCTTGTGTGTGCTTGTAGGTAGTAGCACTAGAAGATAAGGAAAAGATAAAATTATCGTGTGATTTCAATTTATGATTGTTTGAATATAAGTTAAGAATATTGAAAGAGGAATTGATAATTAAATTATGATTATTGCATTGATATGATGAATATTGTTTTGATCACCTTTAACTTGAACTCAACATTATCTGGTTAAATTTATATCGAAAATAATTCATGCATATCATATTGTGAGTCGCATTTGTTTCACTACTACTCTTCGTGTGGGGAAACGAGGAAGTAGTAATGGTGGCTAGTAGGAGCCAAAAAGTCTACAGGGCGAGCAGAAGCTAGCAAATCTACAAGTATTGATGGTCGTATGGGCCTATAACCTCCCAACCCCCAACATGGAGTGCGTAAAATCCATGCTATACATGATTTCCGGTTAATCTTGTGTATTTTGTTTGCTCATGTGTTTGGTACATTTTCATATGATTGTTTAAATACTTGTTTGATTTATGGAAATGTCTTATGGATGGGAATTATCTCACTAAGCTGGATTTACTTATATCCTTATAACTTTTTGTTATAGTATGATTATCTTTGGTTGGCACCGAGGAGCCCCGTATGCCAGGTATAAGCCAAAGCCACTAGGAGTTTTTGGGAGAAGTTATATGTATTTAGTTTTGAACATAGACTTCTAAGAAAATCTCTATAGTAGACTTATGTTATAGTTATGTTTACTTTGTTAATGATTTAGTTGAACTAAGACCATTTAAGACGGGGGAATGTCCCTAAAATGATGTAAGAAATTGTTATTTAAATGAAGATTTCATGTTTATTTATATAAGTTCTTACTTGATTTTTATCTACCTAAATGTAATACCCCTGTGAGTCTCCTACTATTTTGAAAGCACGCCTTGCATGTGATATCGAAGCTCCTGCATGACTAAGGTTGTCATTCATTAGCTTTAATATTATATGCAGCAGACTGCCACATTTAGGTACCTCCGGGGCGTGACATATCCCGTAGACCTGGTCAAACCAATCAAAGGAACTGCCACATACTCTATTCATCCGGTTATTGCCGTGTGAGAATGGAACCACTTAGCAATCTAGAGGAATGTGTGAGCTTCTAGGTCTTGGAGTAAATGCACCCACTCATCGGTTCTTGGAAGATCTTGAATGCGGACTCTTTCACTAAAGCTCGAACTAAGATCATAGCTGTCTCTAATGTGGCAAGCCAGACTCAAATTGCTCCCATAATCTTTAGTGTGGCTAGCAAACCAAACTATCAAAAGTGTCATGCTAGACTTAAACTTCTCATGGCCTCTATTCTTCAAGTGGTTGAGAGATCTATTTTATTCAGCGAGCAAGGCCGGGATATAAGACTTTCCTACCAAAAACTAGTCAACTAATTCCACCACATGATAGTAGATGAATAGATCCCCATTCGGGAAGAGGATAGTACCAAATACTGCGGCTATAAAGGCGTTGATGCGATTTTGTTCCCACGCTTCTACACTTCCACAAAAGATGGACTTATTGTCCTTGTAACCATTGGAGATCCAAACCATTTGAACAAGTCAGAAAGCCGAATGTAGACCAAATTGCAATTCTTGAGAGCTTTAGATACATTGGTCCTCTTAATCCCTAAAAAGGAGTTGAACAAATTGATCAGCCCTTTACTAAGTTGAGGGGCATATTCCCGCATGAGTTGGTGGAGCTTGAAGAAGCCTTGTGTATTCTTCATAGTAGGACTCAAAGTGTGCTTACCAAAGCAAAAGGCGGCCTCATCAATATTCCATAAGTAAACCAAGGCCCTAAAAAGATGAATGGGGACCTGGACCTTTGGTAGAGAAAGAATAGGGCTTAAACGGTCTTCAATGAATCCTCTTTGTCTTGGCTCAAAAGTTTATAACCACTTGTTTAAAATGGGCATCGGACTAGTAGGCTCATGAACAAGGATCTCGGGAATAAGATGAGCCCACATGTTGCCACTACACATACTGCTTGCCATACTTTCTAATCTACATATTACAAAAGAGATATATTACAACACGATATATACATTTACAAAGGACAAAGATGAGGTTATAAGGTTTTACAAGGCACATTTACATAACGGATTACAAAAGAAAGTCAACTCCTATAAATTCAGCTTTTGTTTTGTTTTGTAAAAAGTTTTTGAAAAACACTTTGATGGCCCACAATGCTTGATCATCATCTTCTTCATGTAGTAAATACAAGAAGGGTGGGTTCTAAATGTCACCCAATTAATGGGCCATAGGCCATAGGCCATGGGCCATGGGCCACATTAACCGGAGTGGGAGGCTAATTCGGTCCCGAATGGTGGGTAACCACAACACCCGAGACTACCGGTGCCTTCTATCCTAAGTTAGCTAAGGTGGCCCGGGTTTGACTACATCTAGTACACATTTTTCTTAAATTCAACCTTGCCCCTAGTTAGGGGCATTTGTAGAATTTTCCTTTTTTTATTTTACTTTTTTTCTTCTTTTTTTTTTTTATTTGCATCACTTAAACAAGAAGATTAGTACAACTATTTACAAATATACAAGATATTTACAAAAGAAAGCAATTTAAATATGAAAAGCATAAAGTGGCTAGCCCTCTAAAAAAATTTTCCCCAGTGGAGTCGCCAAGTTATCGAGCGTAGGTTTTGATTTTCGATTCGATTTCCTTTAATCCGATTCGTACTAAACCCTAACCCATTCAATACGAATCCTTGACTAAGAGTTAAAGAAAAATTTGAATTTTGAATTTTGAAAATATTTTGGAGTCGCCACTCGACTAAAGTCGAGAATAAAGATAAACCAAAACCAATGAGTACGTTGATTTCGGTTTTGCTACTGATCCGTGAAAAAAATCGTTTTAAAAACTAGAACCAGAAATTAATTTGAGTCCGGGGGCTAACCTATTAAAACCTAAACAGTTACCACTTTAGCTTTCCAATTTTAAACTGCTTTCTTTTAAACCTTAATTTCAAAATCTAAACTATTTACAAGGCTTTAACTATTTACAAATATGTACAAATTTACTTAAACTAAGAGAAACAAACAAATCACAAAAATAAATTTTTTACATATTTTGAATCGCCCATTTAGGTGCCTACATACCCGCTAATCGGGATCAGACCACACGTAGTTCTTTAAGAAAAATTTAGTTGTTGTTGGTTAATTTTAGTATTTTGAAATCTTATCACTTTAAGTTCATTAAGTTTTATGATTTATTATTTATTTTATGTGATTCTTAAATCTATCAAATTAATTTGAATAAATTTATAAAAATCAAAATTTTAGGTATTAAAACGATATCTATAAATCATCACAAAAAACTCATGTAAAACTATTAATTATTTTAAACACAAACTTTCACACTATTATCATATATTAACATTGTAGACACCTCATTTTGACATTTTTGTCAAAATAAATACTTGCTTAGTTATACATAATTAAAATAATTAATTTTTGCATATTATAAATGTTAAAGCTAGGAATGATAAATAAAAGAAAAAAATAATATAAAATAAATAAAATAATAATCATAATAAATCAATTTAATAGAAATAAATATAATAGATGTATTTGATAATGTAATTTAAAAATTCGAAAAAAAAAAAAAACACTGTCCATCGTCTTCTAGCTTTAGCTGCCCGATGGGCCATGTTTGAAAGCTTTTTTGGCTCAGTTTTCGACCCGTTTCTTACAAACCAAGCACGTTTCTTAAAAATAGGCGCGGAGTAGTTTATGTTGGTATAAAATTTAGTTGTTTTCATCAAGAAAAAGGATTTGAAATTTGAATTCGAAAATTAGAAAAAACTCGTTTTTAGTTTCCGAAAAAAGGCAAAATCCGAGATTTTTGTTAATAACAGCTGTTTAACGTTCAAAATCATAACGGTAATGACAGCATTTGTGATAATTGACCGTTTTTGACAACTAATTAATAGTTGTAATTCGTTTTTTTTGGATTAAAATAAAAAGCCCCAAATTTAACTCTATAAGTAGAAGAATAAAAAAAAAAACGAAAAAAGAAGAACTTCAAATAACCCCTTATTCCTTTTTGCCGCGGACAGACAGCTAAACCAAAACATAGACCACCATTCAATTAGCAACCGTTGTTTCCCAATTCAATTCGTCGACATTTACTGGTTTTGGTTTGTGTGTGGTGTGTCGGTTGGGTCTGTGTTGGTGGAGTTTGCGGCATCAGATTGGATTGGTAAATTTTCAAAAGTTATGCTGCTCAGTTCGTGAACGCCTTAACTTTCCGTAAAGCAAATCTGGATTGGAATAATCGTGTAAACTTGAAGAGAGATCGGTTGGACTTCGAAGTTCAATACGTCTTTTCCTCCCTCCTTGCGTGCGATTCTGCTCCCAAGTCGGAGATATTAAGATATTTGTCTAAAATTAAATACAGGTAGAAGATGAAAGCAATTTAATGTCGTGCCTCGAGGTTTTTTTCCATTTCTTAATTATGATTATAGACATATGTATTCGAAAGACATGGATGCATTCATGACGCTTCGGCTAAAGAGCAAGGATTTGAATCTACTCATCTGCAGAATATCATTGTTAAAAATATATTTAAAATTTTCTATTGTCTTTTTATTCTAATGTAATAATTATAAGAGATTGTTGATCCGGAAAAAAATATTTTTTATAAGAGATCTTCGTAGTTTGTTTCAAGTGGTTTTCTTTCAATAAATTTGCCATTATACACTATTCCATCGGTATATAAATATACATATATATTTTTTGTCAATGAATGTTTGTTTCATTGTCTTGTTCTAAAAATATTAAATTGAAATTTAAAGTTTTTTTTTGCCATAATCGATCTTGCTATGATAGTTTATAATCCTTGCACCTTTTCTTTGTGATATCGTTTTGTATATTATGATTTTTTCAAATTTTGAATAATGAGATATTGCAAATATTTGACATAAAAATTGTATTGATAACTTGATGAAAAATCTTGATTTGGCTAAGTTTGTTTATACCATGATTTTGAAATTATTAAAAGAACCTGATTTCGTTATCAATATGAATGTAATTAGAAACTTTGATATAATGTTAAAATCATGTATGAAGTTTACCTACGTTATTAAATATGAGTTCATCTTGTTAACATTGATATCTTTTATTAATTTTTTATATGATGATATATTGATTTAATTAATGTGCTTGACGATTGCCATGATATATAATTTTGATCCATTATTCGAAATCTTTTTATCACTTAGAAAAGTCAATTTTTATAAAATTGTTAAAACATAACTCGATAGCCCTTTTTGCATTAATATAGTAATGATTTTGTTTTCTTGTGATAAAATTGAATTTTTTTTATATATATCATGTTAGGTATGTATTCATAGAATTACATTAAGATCTTGTTATTGATAATATACCTATAATCATGCCCTAATCATGAGGAATATATGAAATTTTTTAAAGTTTTAGGTTTACAATATTTGAAATTGTGTGATCATGTATGATGATTAGTCATTAATATTCCTTTTATGTCACGATGTAGTGATAACCTTGATTGTAATAATATTGAATTTTATGATTTCACCAAATATGAAACCACATTGAAATCTTGCCCTTAATATAATGTCAATGATATATAAATCTTGATCATGCCATGATATTGCTTTGTTGAAATTAGTTTGTTGAATATTGATATTCCCTATAATATTTTATTCTTGATGATATGCATGATCAATCGATATGCATGATTGTGGTTATGATTTCTTGTTTAAAATTTTTGTCACTTAGAAAAATCCGATTTTCCATAAAATTGGTAAAACCTAACTTGATAGATTTAGGGTTCATGTTAAAAGATATGTTATATTTTTCATAAAATTAACAAACTTAACGAACTTAAAGCGAAAAGATTTCGAAAAAATTTTAAAATTAACCAAAAACTAAATTTTTCTAAAAGAAACTACGTGTAGTCTGATCCCGATTAGCGGGTACGTAGGCACCTAAATGGGCGACTTAAAATATGTAAAAATATTTTTGTGAATTTATTTGATTTGTTTAGAAATATGAACATTGATAGAATTTGATAAGATTTGATTAATTTGAATATTTTGAGTTTTTTAGATTATATATGATTATTGATGGAATTTGATTAGTATTTTTGTGCATATTAGACATATGTTTAGTTAATTAGATTTGATAAAAATTTTAGGTTTTAAAAGAAAGCAATTTAAATATGGAAAGTTAAAGTGGTAACCGTTTAGGTTTTAATAGGTTAGCCCCCGGACTCAAGTTAATTTCTGGTTCTCGTTTTCAAAAAACGATTTTTTCGCAGATAAGTAGCAAAACCAAAATCAACCTACCCATTGGTTTTGGTTTATTTTTTTCTCGACTTTAGTCGAGTGGCGACTCCAAAATGTTTTAAAAATTTAAAATTTCCTTTAATTCTTAGTCGAGGATTCGTATTGAATGGGTTAGGGTTTAGTACGAATCGAATTAAAGGAAATCGAAAAAACCAGGCTCGACAAACATCAAACAAATATTACTATGATTAATATTATTAAAACTTCAACTAATTTCACTTATTAATCAATTTCTGCAAAAACATATATTTATTACTAATCATATATGATCTATTATTATATATACATGTACACATATATGGTAAGGAAAACTTACCTGGATGAAGATGGCTCTGCATGTAGGAATTGAAGACGACTTGGGATGAAGACCACGACAACGTGTAAAGGATCGACAAGCGGATGAACAAAGGACGATTCGTGACGACTAGGATCGACGATGATGATAACCAGAAATAGTCCGGCGATGGTAGCAGCAACGACAGAGGGTCGACGATAACGTGGTAGTAGACGACCAATGAAGGCAGATCGGCATGGATAGGAGATAATTGATTGAAGGCTTTTGAAGTCTTCATGATTCCGAACAAATCAATGTAAATTAATTGTTCTAATTTTTTTTTTGTAAGACAAGAAATTTGACAATTAGAATTGAGAACCCTAAATCAAGAACAACTTAAGAAGGAAGATTGGAATTAAAATTAAATTGGACAGAGTTTTGAGAAATCGGACCTTCTTCCTTCCAAAACAGAAGATGAGGAGGGTATTTGTAAGCTTTAAGTCGACCAAAACCTTCCTAATCAATCAATCCCGAACCTAAGGCTTGTAAAACACGTTTTGGGCAAATTTTGAATAATCCGAGTCAAAACCGATGTAACTTTCCAATTAAATGTAATAAATGACGTGTACCTCCTATATTGTAACATTCCAAATCATTAAATTGTCTAAAAAACAACTTTCACTGTTTTTGAATTTTTTAGGAAAGTATCAAAAACAAGTTAAATTTGAAGTCCAGATTTGAAGAGTAACTATTGATGAAAACATGTGATTTTTATACAAAACAAACTTTCATGCCTAGTCTCCAAATCTACCTTGGTTCGTAGAAAAAAGGTCAAGAAGTAGGTTGAAAATGTTCGAAGTGGGTCGGTCGAGCTGCCAATGAAGAAGATGAACGGTTTTTTTTTCAGATTATAAAACTATATTATATACATGTATATTACATCCATTATATTTATTTCCTTTAATTTGATTTGCTTTTCCTAATTTTTATTTCTAATCATAATGTCAAAAATGCAAAAAAAAAAAAAAAAAATCCTTCAATTTAGCCATATTTGCACTAATATTAACATTTAATTATTAACAAATTGATAAAAATAAATTGTCAAAATGAGGTATCTACACTAACAATGGGTAATGATAAAATAGTTTAAAGGGTAAAAGGTAGACATGTAAATATTTGCAGTCATCAGGAGTTAGCAATAAGGGTGCTATGTCATGTATATGCATACTAGCAGTTTGTAGTTCAAAATTATTCTTCTCATAAGATGTCACAAGATGTAGAGTGATCTCCTGATTTTCACTCATACTACTAGTATCATTAAGAACCTTACAGGCTTTTCCTTACCTACAACAGCCTGTTCATTGAAATCCACTAATGATTGTTGATCATCTGTCTTATTCTCTATTTTCACCTCATCCAACTCCTTTGTAGAAGGGTTCATTTTCAACCTAGCAACTCAACATAATCTGAACTTAGGCAATTATTAACTTTTCTTCTTATTTATCTAAAAGAATAGTAATTACGTTGTTCATTATAAGTTGCTCCTATGTCGCTTATCCGAGGATTGCCAAGCAAGACATGAGAGATAATAATCAACACAATATCACATAGAAGTTCATTAAAATATTGATTTGAAAGAGAAATAATGCTTGGAGTTAAGGTTACGAAGTTTTGAGAGGAGTTTGAAATTTGATATTTGAAGATTTGGATTGAAGCTTGTTTGGATTTTGAAGCTTGGTGTATAATAATGGATGCTTGTCATGTGCTTTAGGTTGTTGATGTATGATTTATATTGGGAGCTGCTATGTCACTATATTTTGTTGGGGATCATAGTTGACGGTATGTTTTATGCAATTTTACTCATAAGTTTGATGAGCATTTAGCACAATCGTTTTGATTACATCTTTTTATCATTTTCAAACAAAATATTGTAAAAATGGATATAACAAAAAACATATATTTTTATACATAAATGATGAAATAGATTATATATTAGTATGAAACATATATGATATAGATATTGATAAAAAATAAATCATTACACAATATTATTTTCAAGACACTTTTTGAATACTTATTTTTGAAAGAATCTTATCTTATATCTATACGAAACACCAATTTAAGCTATAAAATCTACAATTATATGGAAAAATTATTTTTTCTTCAATATTATGATAAAACAAAGGATTCCAATTTAATACTCTTATTTGAAAGTGAAAAGGCCATGCCATAAATAGCAAAGCTTGATCATGCAAAGTAAATGATTCATTTTGCGAACATAAAAAGTAAAAATGAAATACACGGTGTACATTGATAAATACGATGTACGTTCGATAAAAATCATAGCTGTTCTTGTATCTATATTTTACACAAAAATCAGATTTACATTCAATCATTAATCGAATGAAAAATAGAAGCTAATCTTGAGGCTGCCCTATTCGATTAAGTCAACAACTTCTCTGAGAAAAGACTTTCCAGTGAATAAAAGGGACTCTCCTCCTTCCGACTCTTATGTACGTGTACAATTTTACAGCAGGATACTTAGGCCAAGGTAACCGTCTCTCTCGCTCGCTCTCACTGGCACACACAAATGGCGGTAGCTTCTTCAAGCAACGTTGAAATCGAAGGAAAAACGGACGATTCTACATCAAAACAGAACCCCGATCCCACGCCCTCAGCTTCGGTCTCCAGCTACGGCGATTCACCTGATCGCAGCGATCCTTCACTTCTCTCTGCTTCTCAGAGAAGCTGAAAGCCAGGTTCCATTCGCTTCGTCGATTTTGCTCCTTTGTACTTAGTCGGTGCTGCAATATAGATTAATTTCTCTCTATTTTCCCTTTCTTCAGGGAAGTTTTCGTTCATTCTATGCTTTTTGTGATGATTGCTGATGCCTTTTGGCTTCGCATTGAAGATTATAGTACCGTATTGAGAAAATTATGCTGATTAGGGCTAATTCTAGCATTTGACTGTTCTTTTGATTACCATGAACTAATTTGATGCAAATTATGATAATGTGATCCTCATATCGAATGAACTTTTTTGTGAGTATTCTAACTGCTTGTTGTTGAGGTTTAGTCTCTCAGTTTTATGGAGTTGGAAACGTATTCAAGGAGTGGTGAAGTATATCTTTCTATTGTAATATGATCATTGGAGTATTGGACTGTCTAACATCAGATTGTTCACTGATAGCGTGAAGTTCATTGCATCAGAATGATATGTATTGCATTGGCAGTTCCTATCTCCTTTCAGTTTTGACTCTGCTGTACTGTCTGTTTGGAAATTAGTTGTTGACAGTGGTTTGTGTGTGGTGCTGACAAATAGGTCTACTAGACATCACCAAAAATATTTAGTAAATTTTTGAAGACGTGCTATTCTTTTTAGATTGCAAGATTAAAATCACTGAACTGTGGTTTAATGCAGAGGTGGACACTTGCTATTGCTTTCATGTATTGCTAGAATCTTAAGGCTCATTTGCAGTGCTATAGCTGTTCATGTGCATAAGTATGAAAGTTTTGATACTTCTAAGTGCTTTTGTTATAGCAGTTTGTTCTGGATGTATGGTGAGATAGAGAATAAAGAAAGTTTTTATATATATTGTTTAGCTACGAATATGTCAGTTTTGTTTATTTTATGCATTGTTTACCATAGTTTTATGACTAATGCTCTCTGTCTCAGAATGCAGCATCTTTGAGGAGCGAGGAATATCGTCAATTATTTCGTCTTCCACCAGAGGAGGTGAGTGGTGCCATCTATGACCCAAGTTTTGGTGTCTATGTTTTCCTCTGAATTGGTACTTATATTTGATCCATATGACGAAATATGAAGTGAAAATGAAGTATTAGGAAAGTAAGTCTTTAAAAAGAAAAGGTGTGCTTTTATTGTGCAGGCATTCAAGGTGCATTTGTTTTGCTGTTGCTATTTGTTGTTATTTTCAAAGCTTTTGTATATTGTAAATTTTACTTATTTGTTTTTCATATGATGCTTGAATAAGTTGATGCTCTGTGAATGTATTGGTGCAGGTGTTTGATCTTTCATGCTCTTGTAATCTAGTTTTTGAACTCAAAAGTGTCTCCCAGACATTACTGTTTGAGATTCAATTTCAAAACTAAATTGTAAAATAGAAAATTTGGCAATTACTTGCAAAACCAAGCACATTTAGATGCCTGCACAATTATTACCCCATTTGAATTAATGTGGTATTTTAGTGCAAAATTGTGTTTTAATTTTTTTAATTATTATTATATAAAATTGAAATAAATTGAGCGAGGTTATTATTAAAGATGGGTTATTCAATAAAGCAAGTTTCTCTTGAGGAATCAACTTAATCATCTTGTAGTTTGAGCAAAATTTAGTGCATAGGCGGCTATGTA
This sequence comes from Combretum micranthum, assembly GCA_024138025.1. Taxonomy (NCBI): domain Eukaryota; kingdom Viridiplantae; phylum Streptophyta; class Magnoliopsida; order Myrtales; family Combretaceae; genus Combretum; species Combretum micranthum. The sequence continues at coordinate 25,389 of JAMXBD010002400.1, read as the reverse complement.
TTCCAGTAGCAAGCAGCCATGTCCTTCCTTGTACTCCAAAGAATCTAGTTAAATTGCAAGAAAGTTTCTACTTCACACTTAGAAAAGAGGATCTCAGATTAACTCATTGTTGAGGAATGTGTTTGGAACGTATCCACATTTCAAATTTGTGACTAGTCTTCAACTAGCCATTAATATAACAACTTTCTCTTTACCACGTGTTTGCACAAGTATAGAGTTGCATGGATAATGAAGTAGCAATATTATCCTAGAATTCATGAATGACCTAAAATATGTTCCAAAATTTACCCATTTTTTTTCGTTCTGCCATATCAAAACAGGAGATGATCATATCAGAATGCATGCTTTGAATTATGTGGCTAACTGACCAAAAATTTTAAATGGGGTGTCAGCTTGTGTTGTGTTTTTCGCTATGATTTTCTTGCTCTTGTTGTATCACCTTTAGGGTGTTTGTATGTTTTCTAGGGGCCCCTTTCCTTGTATTGCTTGTTGGGTGTTTGAATGTTTTGTTGGGGCTAACCCCTTTCCTTGTATCACTTTTAGGTACTTCTGTATTTTGTATCACCTTTGATGGTGTTTGATTGTTTTGTCAGGCTCTTTCCTTTCCTTTTGCTGTTACTTTTATCAATATTAGTAATTTAAAAAAAAAAAACCCTCACCTTACCCAAGAAACAATGTTTATAAATTTGATATTTTCCCCCTTTTCTATTTATTTTACAGGCGTGTAGCAACAGTTTATTGTGCTTGTGAAGATAATATTGTGCAATAATAATATGCATAATATTGATATCAAATATTAAATATCATTAATTTCAAAGTTCAGCACGGTGGATTGGCTCATGAAGTGACTAGATATGAACCAAAGAGGCTTAATGTATCATGGCAAATTATCCTGAATGCTATCTAGCCTGCTCACTCAAGGAGTTGAATAGCCTAATCGTTATTGTGGTGCCAAAGGTGCCAAATGCTAGATGTGGCAATGACTTTTGCCCTATCTCTTGCTGTAACATCTGGTAAAGTGTATTTCAAGTGTTATGGTGATTAGTTTGTGATATTTTCTGCTGTTTGTGGTTGAGAAGGAACAATCTTGTGTTTGTCTGTGATAGATGCTCAGCTGACTATTTTCCTGACTTGAAATTAACGTGGGACTATCACCATAATGATCATGCAACTAAGAGTAACCTTGACAATTGACCTAAGGAATGTTCATGATATAGTGGCTTGTGGCTTTATTGAAGGACACTCTTTTCTCTGTGAATTGCCCTTGTCCTTTATTCATAAATCTCCCATTGCATCTGAATGCCTGAATTCTCTATCAATATCAATGGTTTGTTGCTTGTTTTTCACCCTTGTATATGGGGTATTCACCAAGGTTGTCCTTTGTCATTGACAATGGAAGCTTTTTCTTGTATTAGGAGGAGCAAAGCTGTAAATTGTAAGTTGTAACTTCAAACACTATTGGAGATCAAAAAAGGAGAAATTTTCCCATCTTTGTTTGCTGATTTAATGATCTTATAAGCAAATCTGGCTTCATTGGGACTAACCAAAGAGGCTTTTTGAATTTGGAAGCCTGCTGGGATGCTATGGGAAAAATATAATATTGTATTTATTAGTGTAATTAATATAGTGGTAGTGGGGATTGGTACACCAACCATTAGAAACACAATCTATATATATCTTCTTGTATGTATAGAAATAATCATTACATACATTTTTTTTATACTTATATTTTGCATGGTATCAAAACCTCAGAATTTTTTAAATTAGGGTTTAGTTCTTATTGCCTTAGTGTGCAGCGCCTAGCTCTTAAGCCTCACCCTAGAGAGTAAGCAGCTGATTTGATTAACTGGTGTTGTGGGTTTACAAGTATGATTACAATTTCTATAAATGAGGATGCTTAATTTTTTAGTGTTAGGAAGCATCAAGAGAGTTCATCTCAATCTATCACTACTATTGCTGAGTCAGGTAATTTAAATAATTGCTCTCTTTCTTTCATGTCGCAATGGGGAAGTTAGGGGCATGCAATACCCTGATGACACCTAATTTATAACTTACCAAAGATGGAGAGTTATTTATGAATCCTGAGAGATATAGGAGATTGGTTGGAAAATTGAATTACTTACTGTAATTTGTCCTGATATTGCATATTTTAGTGTTGTAAGCTAGTTTATATCTTATCCAATAATTCATCATTGGGCTACTTTGGAATAGATCTTGTGTTTTTGAAAGGTGCTCCTGGATAAGTATACTATACCAAAATCATTGTAATTTTCATATAGAATGTTTTTTAGATGCAAATTGGGTTGGTTCCAAAGAAGATTGAGAATCCATTACATATATTGTGTTTTCTTTGGAGAAAATTTGGCTTCGTGGAAGAGTAAGAAGCAAAATGTTGTATCGAGATCTAGTGCAGAATCAGAGTAAAGAGCTATGGCTCAATCTACATGTGATATAATGTGGATTTACCAAAATTTTAATGGAGGTTGGGCTCAAAGTTAGTGATAACGCAACGGGACAAGATTTGTTCTTGAATGAAGTAATAGTCTATTTCTATATGTTTAGTTATCTCATAAAGGACTCGATTGGAAATACATGTAATGTTGCTTGCTTATCACAAATAAACTTCATTTGTGATACTTCACTAAAACTCATAGAGTAGCCGTTTCAACCAAATTAGCTCACATGTTGCACTTGACCTAGCAACAACATGTTGCTTTTTATTCTTTCAAGTAACTAGGTTACCTCCAACTAGGACACAATACCTATAAGTAGATTGTTTGTTAGAAGGAGAACCCTCCCAATCAATATTAGAATATCCAATCACTTAGAGTGGTCATGATCCTCATATGGTAAGTCTACTTGGAACACTTTTAACGAACCTAGGAATTTTGACAACTGCATTCTAATGACTAACATTAGGGGATTAAAGGAATTAATTGACAGCACTAATTGCAAAATATATATCAAGTTGAGTGATAGTAAGATAATTGAGCATTCCTACTAATTGATGATAGCTTCTAGAATCTACAAATGGCTCCCTGCCTTGGTAACCACTTAATAGGAGAATCTATAGTCTTACAATTAAGCATCTTAGTCTCTTCTAGAAGATCTAAGGCATATTTTCTATTATACTAGAATGGATTAAGCAACTTCTATGCTAAGGAAGTACCTTATCAAGCCAAGATCCATAGTTTGAAATTGTATAAAAAGATGTGCCTTCAAGTGAATAACACCATCCTGATCATTGCCAATAATGATAATATCATCTACATATACTATTAAGTAAGTGCATTTCCCCTCAGATATATGTTTATAGAATACTAAATGATTGGATGTACTACGAATTATACCATATAGTGAGCAAGATGGTTTACATACCAGATTAAACCCTCCTCTAAGTAGTAAAACCAAGTTTTTGCTCCATATAAATTTCCTCTCGTGGCTCACCATGATGAAATACTTTTTATATCCATTTGGTTAAGGGCCACTGTTTCATAACTACAATGGATGAAAACAACCTAATAGAGGATATCTTAGCTATAAGGGAAAATGTATCGACATAATCTAAACAATATATCTGATTGTGACTTTTAGGAACCAAACGAGTCTTGATGCGATCAATTTTACCGTTAAGACCAACTTCATAGCATAAACCCATGATAACCAACTAGAGATTTTCTAGGAGATAGAGGAACCAAATCCTAAGTACCATTGGCACGTAAAGTAGTCATCTCCTCTACCATTACCTCTATCGACTTTTGATATGAAAGAGCTCACACTTTTTAGGAATGAAAATAAAAGATAAGGATGAGACAACAACACAATATGGTGGAGACAAACGATGATAACTAAGAAAAATTATAAGTGGGGGTGAGGAATTACGAGTAGTGATTACCTTTCCTAAAGGCTATAAGGAGATTTGCTTTTGGTAGGTCTTAGTAGGTGGAGACGGTTAAAAAAAAAGGTGATTCAGCAAATGCTTCTAAAAGAGTGTTGTGTCGATGAAGGCTTATTCTAAGAGCATCCATGATACAATTGCAAGGGTGAGTTAAGGAATGAATTAGAGATAACAAAATCTAACTTAGGAGAGATAACCGAGATGGAATGGTAAGACCTTAGAAATAGGACTTGTGAATGAAGAGTAGAATAGAGGGAAGAGTCCAAAGAAGGTAACATCGAGAGCACGTAGTATGAGTGGTAGGTTTATAACACTTGTAACCTTTGAAGTTCAGTGTAACCAAGGAAAATGCACGTGGTGGAATGAGGTGATAGTTTATCTTGGCCAGGAAAACATTTTTAACAAACATGTGCAATCAAAGACACGCACAGGAAGTGCATACAAAGGTTGATTAGGAAACAAGATGGTGTGAGGGAATTTTGTATTGAAGGACAAAAGAAGGCAATTAATTACGAGATAACAAGCATTGAGAGTAGTATCAACCTAAATCGAGTTGGCACATGGTGATATGAAAGAAGTGCACGAGCGTTTTTTATTAATGTCTGCTTTATACTCAGCACACCATTTTTGTTGAGGTACGTAAGGACAGGAGGACTTATGTAGAATGCTATGAGAGAACATGAACTTAGTAAATGAGCACAAATATATTTAGGAGCATTGTCACGGTGCAAAATTTGTATAGGTGCATTCAACAGAGTTTTATATTCAACACAAAAAGACTCAAAAGTTGAAACAACTTAAATTGATATTCATCAAACAAAAACCCAGTACAACGAGGATAGTTGTCATAAAGGAGACAAAGTATTGAAAACCCAAAAAAAGACGCGACATGACTAAGACCCTAAAAATTAGAATGAACTACAATGAAGGAGAGGTAGCTTGGATTATTAACTCGCCTAGGAAACGAAATTCGGAATTGCTTTCCAGTTGACAAAATTCACACTTTGAAGAATAACAAATGAGATAATGAAGACCATCTTCTAAACTTAGAGATACTGGGATGTCCTAAAAATTGTGGGCAAAGAGCTGGAGAGATCGAAACTTCAATAGAACATTGCAATAGGAGAGTTGAAGGGTTGGGTGAGGTGATAAAGCCCCTGTGACTCTATATCTCATGCCAATCATTAGTCCTTTGTTGAGATCCTAGAAAATAATAGAATGAGGGTCAAATTTAATAGAACAGTTAAATCACAGGTGGGTTTATTAATAGATATAAGATTAATGGACAATTAGGAATATAAAGGACATGCTCTAAAGGAAAGGTGGTAAAGGTGAATTACCATGGACTTAGAGAGAAAGAATAGTGAGACGCAATAGAATTATGCGTGTGAACTATGGAAGCAGTAGAGGATGGTGATTGTTTTAATGCTTGATATTGGATATAGTTCTCAAGATCATTTTCATTGAGAAGTAGAGAATTCTTTTGCTATCCATCAAAAGATCTAGGATTGGGTATTTTGAATAACTTTGACATATGGAGGATGACCATGTAACTTGTGGCATTTTTGCTTAGTATATCCCTACGATTGTGGTAGGCTAGCTTGGATATTTTCCTTATTACCTCCATGATCCGCCTTGTCCCTCTCTTGCACTTATTTGGAGGGCACCTATCCATCATGGAAGGCGTGTGTGAGGTGCATTAGAAATTAGTGACACATAGGACGGGAGAAAACTTCATATATGGATGGTACAGTAGCGGTAGCCAGTGTTTGACCACGAATTGGAAGCAAGGTTAGCACCAAGAGTTGTAAGAATACAAACCATAAATAATATGTTTCTTTGAGTCAAATCATCCTTGATAGGCTAACCAAGAGAAGCAAAAAATTATATCCAACCTTAATTGATGCCCATTTGCCAAGAAATTAGTATTAGGCATACTCAATTACCTTAAATTGAGCAAATTAGTGATTAGTGAGTATCGGCACTAGATATCATTAGTATAAAGAATCTTTGTCTGAGTTCACACATCATCGCAATTACTGTAATGGTTGTAAATTGGATGAACAGATGTATCTATTGACTGTCACAAGAGACTAAATAATAAAGCATCAGCTCTCAGCCAACTATACTTATCTTTTTGCACATCATCTAGTTTGGTGGTCAAGTCGTCTTGTAAACCTTGGCTTATATGCCATAATGCCGCAGCCTTAGACCAAGAAATGTAATTTGAACGCATCAATTTTTCAGTATCAATGGTTGGGAATGGACAAAAAAAAAAAATTCGAGCAAGGACCAAATTTTGATGAGAGATTATAACTGGCCATGTTGGATTGAAGAAAGCCCTGGAAAAGTGTAAGGAAAAAGAAGATAGAAAGCAACTGATGGTAGTCAATGATGGCAGATGGAGGTGGACAGAAGCTGGTGTTTCTAGGTTGGATGACCAGACCTCCTTGAACAAAAAAAAATCAACTGTGTGACACCAGAAAATGGCCAGAGAAGCAAGAAGATGCCGTAGAGAGAAAATGAAAACAAACAACACTGCGTTCTGACGGTGGTGACACGTGGCAGCACGTGAGGAGGGCTCCAGTGGTGAGCTTAGTGGGTAGTGATGCCGGAGGGTAGTTGAACATGGCGATGTGATTAAATTTGAAATTTGACACCAGGAATGGAGGCAATTGACAATGATAGCTGCTGGAAATTATGGTTTCTAGGGTTTGTATTTGGATATATATATATATATATATATTTGTTTTTATCCAGGGTTTTTCTAATGCTTTGATATCATGTGAACTAGCGTGTAAAAAGGAAGAGAGAGAACCGATGGAAAGTATACTTTATTACATAATGATGAAAGTACACTGTACTTACACACACAAAAAATAGATTCTAGAATATTCTCGTCTAAATAATGTGGGACCTATATACAATTTAACAGGCTACTTTGGAAAAATAAACCATCACTTCGTCAATGCTTGCTTACGGAGCCCTCTCAATTTCAAAACTTAAAGTTTTATTGGCCTAATGCATTTGGTTTAAGAAGCAATATTCCAATATACACCTTCATCTTATGGTTAGTGAATTAAGATAAGCCTTAAAAAAGTGTGCGTCTTACTTGTGATCGTTCACAAAGAACCACCTAATTGTTTTTCTGTGGTAGCGGGTGATAGATAGCAATAGTTGCCCTTAAATTTCCTAAGCTAGGGGTATTCTTTTGTTGTATTCTCCATTGATAGGATTTGAATTCACTATGAATGTTATATTATTATTATTTTTTTTGTTGTAAGGAGCTTAACAATGGAAATCCTAAATTTTGCGTAAATCCATTTCTTTATAGTGATTCCTACACCCTTTAATACAATTATTGAACTAGCAAAAAAGGGGATAAAAAAAGGTAGTTTGGCATGACTTGATCAACTAATAGAACGTTTCCAGTAAAGGGGAGAATCCTTTATATCATTGCTACATGGTCTTAATCCTTTTTATCATTCTTGCCTTGCTTGTTGCTATATAATAAATATGTTAATTTATATCATATATACAAACTTAAACTTTTAGATCAGATAGATGTAGTACTAACTTAAACATAGTACTAGAGTAAGAGATTATGAGTTCAAATCCGTACGTATTTGTTACAACCCTCATCAAATTAATTGTTCACATGATGAGTCTCAATAAAAGTCTTGACTTATGAACGAGGGAGGGTGTTATATGATATATCTAATAGTCGTCGCCATTTTGCAGGCGTAAACTTTTAGATTAGATGATTATGGTGCTAACTTGAACACATGTATAAAGCTCCTAGCTTTCAGTTTCAATGTTTCTGCTCAATTCTGGTTGTTTGAAACACTTCCATGCCAAATTACATGAAATCTTAGGTTTAAATCCTACCAAGTCATAGCTATGAATGTAAGCAATGGAAGTTGTACTAAGCCAATGATATTATGGAGTCCTACATGTCTTAGTAGAGGTAAGCTTTTACCTTCATTTTCGAAAGAATGTAGCAGATAGTTTGTCTAAACATCTTTACTTCAAAAATATAGCTTGATATAGGAAGAGATATGAGGCTTGTTGTAGATCTCTTGATTGAGGGGAAAAATCATTGGTTTAGTAACTAGAATGCTTAATACTTAATCCCTCTAGATGACCTATTGTATTGTTAATTAAGCTTAAGAGGGTCATCCATTAGTTGCTTGTAGGAATAATTTTGTACTTTTAAAATTATCTAACCTATCATTTTTCATTATAGGTCTTGCTTGAAGATTTTAATTGTGCATGCCAGGAGAATATACTTGTACAGGTAATGCCTATCCTTTTTTTTCCCTTTGATATTTGAACTCTAGCTCCCAATTGTGGTATCTAGGTTTTTACTTTTGATATAAATCTAGGATAGTTTTAGTAGGATATGAATAAGTTGTTCTGTTTAAGAAGGTGTAGCTCTTATTAATTCATTTCACTTGAGTTTACCTTCTAAAAAAGTGATCTGTTGACTATTTTGATTGATTACAGGGCCACATGTATCTGTTCATTCATTATATCTGCTTCTACTCCAACATTTTTGGTTTTGAAACAAAGGTATGGTAGCAATAACTCAAAACATATGTTAGTTTTTTTTATAATTTTGTTTCGGTGAAGATTCCAGTAGTAAATGGTAGGTTTGTTTCTTTTGGATGCATATAAATTGAGGGGCTACTTGTGCAATAAGCGTGTGTGTGTGTGTGTTGCTTAAGAAAGAGAGGGGAGAAAAGGGGGGTGGGCTGGGGTTGATGAAGATGATGATGGCAACAACAAGAAGAATGCATAAGCCTTAATCCCTCAAGATGAATTTGAGTATAGGGATTTTATTCCGTTAACTAATATAAATCTTATTGTCCGTGAAAGCTAAATATGTCATACCATATATAGTAAAATCTCTATAAAATAATACTGTTTGGAGTAATAAAAAATATTATTTTATAGAGATTATTTGTGATAAGTTCTAACAAATGAATTCAAGATTTTCTGATCAAAAGATCAAGAGGTCGAAGCTCACCGAAATGTGGTGTTACTGCTTCTAACAACCTCCAACAGAACAAATCTTACAAAGTATGTATTTTTTCCTACCTTCTACTATAAGCAATCTATTATTTATATCTCCTCCGTACTAACTTCCTAACAATGCCAGCTTGGCATAACTAACTAACCCTCCTTAGAACAAGTACAGCTGTCTTTACTAACTAACTATCCATCACTTACACAACTAAACAATATAAGACTTTTACTTCTTAGGCTTCCTGCTATAGACGTGTAGCAAAGGCTTCTGCACCCTAGGTATCATATCAATACCGTCCCCTTGAAGAGTGTCCTTGTCCTCAAGGACAAAATCAGGAAACTGCAAACGCATAGCCACGACATCCTCCCAAGTTGCATCCATAGGCGAAGTATCGGACCACTGTATAAGAACTTGTGGTATCTCCATTCCATTGCGGACTTCAAATCGTCGTCCCAACACTTGCTGAGGAGAAATCCCGTCAGGAACAATGTCAGAGCTTATAGACTCGGGCAAGTCTTGAAGTACTGGAAAAGAACCATGAGACTTCTTCAATAAAGATACATGGAAAACCGGATGCATTTTGCAATGCTCTGGCAATTGAAGTCTATATGCAACATTTCCTACACGGGAAACAATCTGGAAAGGTCCATAAAATCTAGGGGCCAATTTAGATTGAGATTTGATATCCAATCTAGATTGCAATGGACCCCGAAGCTTTAAGAAAACCCATTCACCAACTGAAAATTCCACATCTCGTCTTTCTTATTGGCCATGGTAGAATTTCGGAGTTGAGCTCGTTCCAAATTGAAACGTAAAACCCAAAATCGAATCACGAAGAAGTAAAGCATCTCTAACATCCGAGTTAGATACTTCTTTGTCAACAAATGACAGTAAACCAGGCGGAGGACGACCATAAACAGCCTCAAAAGGGGTCATACCTGTGGAGGAATGAAAATGTGTTATAAGAATACTCAGCCCAACTTATCCACTTTGCCCAAGTGGAAGGAATCTCTGATGCAAAACATCTCAAATAACATTCTAAGCATCGATTAAGGACTTCAGTTTGGCCATCCGTCTCCGGATGATAAGCCGTGCTAAAGTTCAATCGGGTCCCATGCAAAGAAAAAAGCTCCTTCCAGAATCCACTGATGAACAAAGGATCCCTATCACTCACTATGGTGCGAGGAAAACCATGTAGCCGCACCACATCCCTTATGAACAGTTCTGCTACCTTCTTAGCCGAGTAAGGATGACTAAGTAAGGAAAAATGGCCATATTTAGAGAAGCGATCAACCACCACCAAAATCACGTCAAACCCCTGCGATCTGGGTAACCCTGTGATGAAGTCCATAGAAATATCTTCCCAAATAGCATTGGGAATGGGTAGGGGATTCAACAAACCCGCTGGAGCCAAGGTTTGCACCTTATTGCGCTGACAAATCGCACACGAACGGACAAATCTGAGAACGTCTTCTTTCATTCCTACCCAAAATAAATGGGCTAAGAGACGTCTGTAAGTCTTAGTAAATCCTGCATGGCCACCAACACAAGAGGAATGAAACTCATGTAGAAACAGCGATACCCAATTTGAGTTTGATGGAATCACCAGTCTATGAAAATAATATAAAGTATCATTCACTAAACGAAAACCTCTACCAGCATCTTGGCCATCTTTCAACAATTGAACCTTACTAGAAAGAAAAGGGTCCTGAAGAACATCCTGTCTAATGTGAGTCAAATCGGTCCAAATAGGACCAGATATCCCAAATAATTCGCCTGAATCCTCAAACTGTCGAGACAGAGCATCAGCAGCTCGATTTTCATGACCCGCCTTGTAAACAATATCAAAATCATAGCCTAAGAGTTTAGCTAACCAATGCTGCTGGTTAGGGGTAGTAATCCGCTGATGAAGTAAATGCTTGAGACTCCTTTGATCGGTACGAACCACAAATTTCCGACCAAGGAGGTAGGGACGCCAATGCTGGATAGCTAGGACAAGAGCCATAAGCTCCTTTTCATAAGTTGATTTAGCCAAATTGGTGTCAGACAAGGCTTTACTAAAATAAGCTAAAGGGCGCCCATTTTGCATCAGAACAGCGCCAAGTCCCACACCAGACGCATCACACTCTATTTCAAAAGATTGAGTAAAATCTGGAATTGCGAGCACCGGAGCATGCACTAAAGCTTGCTGCAGAGCCCTGAAAGATTCCAAAGCAAGATCGGACCAGTCAAAAGCATCTTTTTTTAACAAATTAGTTAAAGGTCGAGCCAATTTCCCATAGTTCCTAATGAACTTGCGATAATACCCTGTCAGACCAAGAAATCCCCGAACTCCCTTCAACGTAGATGGAATTGGCCAATTGAGAACAGCATTAACTTTATTAGGATCCATAGCCACCCCTTGGGCAGAAATAAGATGTCCCAAATATTCAAGTGTGCGTTGACCAAAAGCACATTTCTTTCTATTTGCTGTGAACTGTTGAGATTGCAGCAGCCCCAACACAACCCGTAAATGATCCAAATGCTCATCCAAAGTAGCACTATAGATGAGGATATCATCAAAAAACACCGAACAAACTTCCTTAGAAAAGGCCGAAACAACTCATTCATAGTAGATTGAAATGTGGCGGGGGCATTTGTCAATCCAAAGGGCATAACCAAAAATTCGTAATGCCCTTGATGAGTGCGGAAAGCGGTTTTAGAAATATCACTTGAACACACCCTAATTTGATGGTACCCAGCCTTTAAGTCGATTTTAGAAAAAATAGAAGCCCCACACAACTCATCCAAAAGCTCGTCCACAACTGGAATGGGATATTTGTCAGGTACAGTTACATCGTTCAAGGCTCTATAGTCAACACAAAATCGCCATGAGCCATCCTTCTTTTTGACTAAAATAACCGGACTTGAGAAAGGGGAAGTACTATCACGAATAATGCCAGCATCCAACATTTCATTGACCAACCGCTCTATCTCATTCTTCTGCACCTGGGCATATCGGTAAGGACGCACGTTCACAGGTCCCACACCTGGTTTGAGAGGAATTTTGTGATCATGAGAGCGAGGAGGAGGTAAAACATGTTTAGAGACGAATACCTCAGAAAATTCATCCAATAACTTCTCAATCCGAGAGTCCACCAGTTCCGAATCCACAACATGAAGAACCATATCCAAGTGCCACAACATACTACAATCTGCATTATCTCGAGAACATAATAAAGATTTGTAGGAAGCACTAGCTTTATGCAAAGTAGGATCACCACACAACAAATTTCACTCCCAGATGATTTATTTTCATAGTCATTTCATTCCAATTTACTTTGATCTCACCCAAAGTGCTTAACCAAGCAACTCCCAAAATTATGTCAATAGACCCCAAATCCAACACATAACAGGATACTGTAAGAGGAATACCATTTAAGAACAAGAGGAGATCCTTACATAAACCTTGAGATCGAATAACACGACCATCACCTAATTCAACTGAAAAAGGAGGAGTAGAACTTACAAGAGGATGTAGTAGTTGAACCAGCTGAGAAGACACAAAATTGTGACTTGCCCCGCTGTCCACTAAGATTGTAACATTATGTGAAGACAGGACGCCCCTAAACTTCATCGTCTTAGGGCCATTGAAACCATTCAAAGTCAATAATGACAAAGCCATCTACTCCCACATGACCCACATCATCAACGAAACATCCATTTACTCCCTCCAGAGGATACTCAGCCGCATGATCAACAACAGTTTGTCCTTCTTCTTCCATAATGATTACTCGCAATGACTTATTAGGACATTTATGACTCGGATTATAAGGCTGATCACAATGAAAACAAACACCGCTTTTTTTTATCCAAATATTCACTGTAAGACATTTGCTTTGTCATTTTCGATCCAGTCGAATTAGAACTACTTGAACCTGAAGAGCCTGACAGATGAGAACCCGAAGTAGGTGGCATAATAGAATTTGTAGTTGAAACTTTTTATCAGACCAAGAGTAACCACTGCTAGGATAAGCTGCACGACTGCTCGCAAGAGGAATGGACTGACTAGAATGAAAAGAATTCCGAACATAAGAGCTAGAGCGAGGAAAATATGAGGACACTGATCGTGAAGAAGCAAAATCTGAGCGAACAAAATCCCCTGTTTCACCTTTACGAAGATTAGATGAAACAATTAAACCATAAGCAAATTCTTTCTCGATATTCAATGATAATTCCATTGCTTCAGAGAGTAGAAGGTTTAAAAGTCTTAACCCTAAGTAAAATGTCCTCCTTAATCCGCCAAGGAAATATCCTAAGAGCTGTAACTCTGTCATATCCGGAGCTTGAGAAGTGATGGCTTCAAATTCCTCAATATAAGTATCAATTGAAGCAAACTGCCTTAAAGTAGACAAACTCTCGTACGGATTAAGCACCGACTGATTTCCATAACGCAATAACATCTCACGCTTTAATCCATTCCAATCTAACAGCGGCACACGTCGTTTCAACATTTTAAACCAGTAAATGGAGCGTCCTCGCATGAACAAAGAGACGAGAGGAACCTTGCGCTCCGGACTAGTACGATGAAACTCAAAGTACTGTTCGGCTAAGGTAATCCAATGGACAGGATCTGATCCTTCAAACTCCGGAAGAAGAACATTTTCCGCATGTCGTTTGTAAGCATCGTCATCAAATAAGGACGAAGAAGTGGAAGATTTACCTTTCACACCGTCTTCCTGTTCGCGCGACTGTCGACAACGGACGAATCCACCGATACATGATCAGACGGCAATCCACGGTGAATACGCAACACCTCCTGCAACATCGATTGCATAGACACAATCGAAGCATCCAAAGCACTAACACGCTCGTTCGTGTCACGAAATTGTTGTTGAAACTCGGAAACACTACTCCGTAACCCTTCCGCAACGTCCTTGATGTCTTTCTCCAACGAATCCAAACGAGTCTCCATCCGCGCCATAGCTCAGAAAGGAAGCCACAGACGGCGCCAATTGATAGGTTCTAACAAATGAATTCAAGATTTTCTGATCAAAAGATCAAAGAGGTTGAAGCTCACCAAATGTGGTGTTGCTGCTTCTAACAACCTCCCAACAGAACAAATCTTACAAGTATGTATTTTTTCCTACCTTCTACTATAAGCAATCTATTATTTATATTCCTCCGTAACTAACTTCCTAACAATGCCAGCTCGGCATAACTAACTAACCCTCCTTAGAACAAGTACAGCTGTCTTTACTAACTAACTATCCATCACTTACACAACTAAACAATATAAGACTTTTACTTCTTAGGCTTCCTGCTATAGACGTGTAGCAAAGGCTTCTGCACCCTAGGTATCATATCAATTTGTTATCGATAAATGAATAATTTATTACTTTATCGATGAATGAATATTTATTAATTTACAAAGATTTTTTATATTTTTACACTTTTTTTTCAAATTTTATATATAACTTATTAATGAAAACTAAAAATAAATAGTGACAAAATGCATATTTAGTGGATATATAAAGAATTTCAAAAGTCATAATGCACAAATATACAAATAATAAATTTTATAACTCAAAAAGTTATAAAGTTGTGGTAAATCTTGGGAATTAGAACGAATGGTACATAGGAAAAATGGTTTTTCAAAGATAGCCTTTGGAAGATAATGGGTTGCAAAATTTACATGCAAAAGAACAAATGACTTTAGATATATATTTTAGCGAAAAGTAAAATTTTAAAAGAGTAGAAGTAGTTTGGAAAAACTTTATTATGAATTTTATATGTTTTTTTTTTTGAATTAACAAAAAAATTTATGTATTTGTTGAATTATTAATTTATATTTTCATTGAAGCTTAAGGATTTCTTTATATATTTTATCTTATGCATTTAGCGAGATATTAATATAGTATGCTGGTACAATTGGGACAGAAAGTAATTATTATCTAATCAAGATTATTAATGTATTGAATATTCATTTATCGAGGTTTAACTGTGTGACGGTCTCTCTTTATCTATGTTATTAAGCGAATAGGAATTTTTGGACTCCACGTCTTATTGTTTGGAATTACTTAAGTGCCCTTTTATGTTATATTAAAATTTATTGAAGTTAACTAATAAGGATTTTATCAAAAGATTTTATTAGAATTTAGTCAAAAGATGCTCTATGTATAAGATTCATTCTCATCATAATTGGCGATCAGTGATAATAAGAGATTATAATGGGATATAAAATTATGATTATCTCATCGTATCAATCATTAGCTGGTGTCACTAAATTCTAGGAAATATTCCCTTTTTCCAATGAGATCTTGCAATCAAATTGTAGTAATTTTGCCTTTTTATTATGTGACCCATTAAGGGATTAGTTGTGATATTTTATGAAAACAAAGTTTTGTTCTTGAAGTTTACTTCATCATGGATGGTAATTTCCGTTGTTGCTTTTCTCAATATCTAGCTTATTTAGGTAAACCTTGCATGGTTAGTGTATGCATCTTGAGCTTCTTCCTCATCTGATGGCCAATTACATATGAAGATAACAAAGCAATTGCATTTTCCCAAAATGTTTAACGTTATTTATGATCTCATTCTCAGAAAATAATCCATTTTCGTGACGTCACAAGTGTTAAAAGAGCAAAGACAGCTGGTATCTTTCCTAATGCAATTGAAATATTTGCTGGGGAAAGAAGGTAAGTTCACACTTGAAATCTTGTTTCACCATTCTGAAAGCTGTCTTTGGAGTAAAGTCTAACCAGCATCCTAAGTTATGTACTTTTTTGTATGTTTACAGTATTTCTTTG
Source organism: Combretum micranthum (assembly GCA_024138025.1). Taxonomy (NCBI): domain Eukaryota; kingdom Viridiplantae; phylum Streptophyta; class Magnoliopsida; order Myrtales; family Combretaceae; genus Combretum; species Combretum micranthum. Next base: position 9,674 of record JAMXBD010002400.1, on the reverse strand, counting down.
CATCCTTTCTGTCTCGTGATGAGGCCTTTAAAATAATAAATGATGGATGGCTGCAGCATGGTGGTGGCCCTGATGAAATTACAGAAAAGCAGGTACTTGTTTCCTTGGTGTTCTCTTTCTGGGGAAAATACGGAAATATGGCATATAGTGATAAGATTGCATTTTTTATCTTCTGCACTCATAATATACTTGATACATTAAAGCTGAGCAAAGTTATGGGTATCTGTTGGTGTTACTTTTGTTTTCTAATTCATCCACATCCTATATGACCTTATTGATATGGCATGTGACACTATGAAGAGGACTGAAATTGTTTGTAGGCCCTACATGGCCATATTCTGGGATTTTTTTTCCTTTTAAAATGATGAATATTTTGGTTTTCCAATCAAAACCAGGCACTCCATATTTTATACTATAAGATGGTGTGAGCAATCTCCTTGTGGTTAATTATACTGTCAGTTTAGTCAATTGTGGTTTGTCGTTGCTGGAAATGATTGATTGAGAATGGTGATACTGGTTAAAGTTTGTATACTGTGACCTAGTTGGAACAATGCCCCCCTTTTTTTTCTGTTTTTTAATATATATTATATTATTATATATAAGATTTCGATTAGAGCATCAATCAAATTTCTGAAAACTTAACATATTTTTATGTGTAGATATAGTACAAGAGATATCTGTGTATAAATAAATGATGCCTATCTAGCATGTGTACTAGCCTTTACCTACTACATTAAATATGCACATAATACACTATTAATTATCCTGTCTAAAGGTTTCATTATTTTGATGATCCCCCTCAAGTAAAGGAATACATATGTCTGATTCTTAGCTTTAGTCTATTGTAAGTTCACACGTGGATTTTTAGAGTTTTTGTGAGCACATCTGCTTCCTCTAATGTTTCAATATAGTTAAGGTTGATATCTCCAATCTTTGAGTTAATGAAAGATCGATCAATACACACACGATTCATCCTATCATGTTGGATAGGATTCTTTGACAATACCTAGAAGCATATTTGCAATCACTACACAGCTGTGTTGGACTATCATAGCTCATCCTTAGGTTTTTCATTAGTTGTTGGAGCCATATTACTTCGTCCTTGCAACATTACACAAACTCTACTTTTGCACTATTTCTAGCCACAATGAATTATGATTGTTCCCCTCCCCCACTCCAGCCATATGAAAAGATTTCCCTATACTACCCTACAATAACCCATAATAGACTCGTCTCTTGCATCACTAGCTCAACCTGCTTCATCAAGGGCTTCATGTTCATCTCAGTTTTTTTTTGAACATTTACCCTGCATAGAGTTCTTCAAGGTATTTTCAGTTCTGGTTGACACTCAACAAACTTCAAGTTTCTATTAGAAGAATGCATGACATAGCTAACAAGGCTCACTACACGAGCAACGTCTAGTCAAGTGAGAGACAAGTGAATTACTCTCCCACCAATCTTTGATATTGCTCCGTCAACAATTAAATTCTCTCTTTCAACCTGGTACTTCCATCACTATCAAGTTTGATCTGTAGATTCAAGACCAAATATGAGTAGTTTAAGTTAAGATAAGATAATGTTTACAACCGAATCAAATATCATAAAAGCCATTAAAAGTAGTAACAAAAAGCTCTTTGCCAAAGAAGATAGAATAAGTCAATGAGCCCTCCAAATATCTCTAGTGCCATCCTCTCCAAAAGCAGAACTATGCTCATGATAGCCAAAAACCAAGTGAATTGTAGTGAACATTTATATAAAGGTCATCAGCACTTGAAATGTTAAAAAGTGAATGGCGAAGTCTAGTAACAATGGTAATCAAGCGTTTTTACACATGTAATTTTAATGCATCATTCAATAGGTTAGGTTATTTAAGTAAAGCTAGGCAACAAATGTGTTCTTAGCATCCAATAAACACGCAATACACTCTAGGGAAATATTAATCGGGGGACAGAAGGGTCTGACTTCACCATATGTTAATTGGGGGTTGATAGGGCTTCCGAAACCACCATCGAAAAGAACAATAAAGTCGTCTTGTATGGAGTCGCTTACTGATTCCAGCCATCGAGAAGTATAGTCCATTGTGTTGTTGTCCTAGCTCAAGCTGACCATATCAACCATAGATACCTCTTATTGACTATCTAATTAGCTTATCCATGTTGTCTTGGGGGGCTCAGTGTTTGAACTACTGTATTATTTTGAAATTGCAATCAGACTTGCAACTCAATCCAAGGATGATATTTTGGAGATTGATCAACCAAGCTGCAACTAACTCGTAATTAATCGGCTGAGTTTTAGTATTAGTTTGATTTTTAGGTTTCCATCCTAGTAACTAATACAATTACTATGTTCCTGAAAGAGGCAAACCCCGAGCAAATTTCCCATGCCTGATAAGATCTTAACATCTTTTTATAGTCATTACACCTTATTAGTACTTAGTCCAGCTCATCTTTATCATCTATTTTTTCTACTTCCAATTTATTTTGAAGGTTGTTTGTGTAAATTCCACTTGTTTATGGATCTTTTTTTTATAACACTTAACCAAATTTGATAACATTAAGTGTTGTTAGGTGTAGATAAGCATCTATCTCATGTTTCTATGTCTCCCATATTTAATATAGCTGACTTGTCTAATTTGTTACTATGGTTAGGATCGATTCTTGGATTTTTTCGTTTAATTAACCCTAGTAGGCTTAACTTTTTCTAGGTCTCAACTCTTGGAGTTACCAAGAATTAATTCCCTCTAGTCCACAAATTAGTTATAAGCCCTTAGTGTCCTTGATTGATAAGTTAGCACTTTTAGCAAAATCACATAGGATTAGTTCATTGGTTACTATTATATATGATTAGTCCATTGGTTACTATTATAGTTAGTCTCGCTAGTTTTCTTGATTTAATGAACATGTCACGTGTATACTCTAATTTTTCCTATATTTATGTCTGATGATGTAGTAGAATCCAAAATTGTAAGCCATAATCATGCAAATAGGATAAAATTACACAATCTAACACAGTATTGTGGTTTGCAAGTTGTAATAGTTTAAATCTCTCATAACATAATTGAGCATGGATAGGTGTGTTTTTAGTGTACGGTAAGAGTTTTCATGAATATAATGTAAAAACAGTTTCAAAAAAGAGTTATCAAAGGTAGACCTCACAAGAGGCCTAAAACCATGAGTAATAACACCTAACAAAAAACTTATACTAAGATTGAGATCTTGATATTTACATCACAAGAGATCTATCTAACACTAAATAATAGCACAGGATGGAACATGGTCACATCCATAGGACATCTAGTATTAATACTTAATCTGTCTCATTCCTTTCTTTTCAAAGTAGATGATCATGCTGGTTAGAATTCTCCACAGAATAGTCAGCCTTAATCCTACAGAGGTGAAGAGCTCATGGATGTCGTATGCTTCAAAGGGACAACAACCTCTGCATTGGACTTTTTCTTTCGCCTTCTTCCAATTAATGATGAGAATCAAGTTACAAGTCCTTACTAGAGCATGAGCTAGAGGATTATAGAATCTTACTATTAGAGTTTTTGTAGATAGGATGGAGCCTGATGAAGTAAAGATAGTTTCTTGTTATGTATCGCACTGATCACACTTATGTTGGACGTAATTTGTTAGTTTGAAGCATGTTTGAAAATTGTAATTTCTACACTAGTATCAGCACAAGTCATGTTGAAAGCTATTCTAAGAATAGGAGCAAATGTGTGGAGGAATGTTAGTTGTGTGTACAACACGTCCTGAGTACACACCTGTGTTTGGGGTTGTGTTAAAGGTCAAATTGCAAGTTGCTTATCTGCTAGTTGCATAGGGTATGCTGCTCAGTTGAAAGCTATGAAACAAGTATGTACGACTAACTTGGGCTGGAGGCTGTATTGAACTCAAAATGCTTGTTTTGTTTTATTTTATCAGGAGTTTTAATTTTGGGTATTTTAGTAATTTTATTAGTTTATGGAACTCCTATAAATGGTCCAATTTCTATCATTGAATAACTATCATTGGCTTTTTATTAGAAAAATAAATCTTTATGAGCTTTTGGATCTAAACACTACCCTTATGAATCTCCTTGATTGTGAAGAGTGCAAACGCAAGTGAGTTTTTATGAGTCATATCAATTATTCATGAGTGTTCCCAAGATCTTTAATTGTGCAGCTTTGTTCTAGGCCAATGATCCCAACTCCATCTTCAGATTTAGGCTGACAAATTGAATCCTATGCTACTTTTGCTTTTGTTTTCTCATCATCATTTCCATTCCATAATAAATGCTTCATTCTTTCGATCAACTCCTCTAATATAGTTTTAGGTAGGAAGAATATTGAAGACCAGTAGGCCTGGATTGAGACCAACACATTCTATATTAGCTGCACACTGCCTGCATAAAATAAGGTCTTGTTAGTCCAATGATCAATTCTCTTGCTGTATCTTTATATGAGGAATTGGCAATTGTCTTTGTTTGGTTTAAATGAAGAAAGTGGAATCCCTAACCATTTCATTGGAAGTTCTCCATGCCTAAACCTTAGAAAATGACACATTTCCTTCTCCATAAGTTGTAAAACTCCTCTAAAGAAAATACTGTTATTTTCTTAACTCACTCAGAGGCCTGGAAGTGAGTGAAATTCATGTAAGGCTTCTTTTATGCAAAAAATTGATGACATATCTGCTTTAAAAAAAAATCATAATATCATCAGCAAAACATAGGTGATTTAGGCTCTAATTACAGCACCTCCAATGGTAAAAAAACCTTCCAGCATTTCCAATTTTCCCATTAAACAAAATACCTCCATCACCAAGACAAAGAGGCGAGGAGACATGGGGTCCCCTTATATAAGGCTCTAGTAGCTTTGGAGAAGCTCACTAATTCACTATTGAGGTTTATGGATGTTATTGAATAGGGATTGTAAATAAAATTACATTTACTAGACAGTGTAATTAATGGAGTGTTAGTAATGGGCTTGGTGTATCAACTATTGGGATCACATAATCTATATTGAAGATCCTAGAATAGACAATAACTAGGAAAGAATGACACATAACAATTTAGGCCACGAGTAATTTGACTTATTGATATTAAATTGAAAGAGATCTTTGATAGACTTAAGGCAAAGATAGAGAAAAGGATGCAGTAGGTTAAATAGGAGAAAATTTTTCATTTACGATGCCTTAAAAAAGGTTTATACAATAATCAATTAGATAAAAAAATTACTTAAATACCATTGTAATGTAAATTGGGATATAGTTGCTATCATGGTTGTCAAACTCGCGAGTCAGTTTGTACGTTTCTACGAGTTTACAAGTTGATGATGGGATTTCGATGCAAATTGCATACAAAATCATTTGAGTAAACTTGTGTGGATTCACAATTTTACATAGTAGGATCGATGGTAGACTCGGTAATAAAATTGGTGCAGAATCGTAAAATTGTAATTCTATGCTTTTTTTTTTTCTTTTTTGAACTTTAAAAATGCAATTAATTTAACATGTTTAATTTAGGATTTTTTTGGTTGGTTCTTGATGTTTATCTTAATTTAAATTAATTTTATTTTTTTTTAGATTTTTCTTTTTTCCTTTTATTTCGTTTGTTTTTTTTTTCGTATTTTTTAGAGTTATTTTTTTTAGGTTATATACTCTAATATACTTTGAATGATTTGAATGGAAATTAAACAAATATATAGTGTTATATTTTTTCCCTTTTTAATAATTTTCTATATGTAATTTATTTTTCATAAATGCAATGATTTTTTGTGCAAATATGTAGTGCATATAAAAATATTCATTACTGCACAAAACCAGTTACTCATATGATAATTTAAATGATTTGTAATGCATTTTAATAATTGTAGATTGTGAATAATTATTAAATAAAAATAATTATTTTAATGATTAGAATTGCATTAAATATATTAATGAAAGTATGTGAATTATGATTAGTAAAACTTAAATTTTGGTTGTATGTAACTAATTTAATACTGAATTCTTTATTTTTCATCATTTATTTAAAGATTTATTAGTATAGTAAGTAAATATATGGTTTTTGTAAGCAAATTTACATTAGTTGTACAGTCTTACGATTCTACGTTTCGATTCTACGGACCTCCTGACAATTCTAGGTAGAAACTCGAGTTTGATACTATGGTCGTTATGCTGTATTTAATATATGCAATATACATTGAAAATGTAGTATCGTATGTATTAAACACGATAATGTGTGTTGCATTTGACATGCAATATAGCAATGTTATGTCACATGTAATATTGCTACACTGCAATGGTAGTTTATAAATTTTTTTATATGATTAATATTTTAGTATTTGTTTTAAATAACGGTAGACATGAGCTTCACTTGATTAAAAAGTGTTAGAACCAATAATAGATTATGTATTGCCATTTATTAAAGTGGCCGAGGAAGATGGGGTGTGTATTTAAAAGCGTTGAAAAAGTTAGAATTACTAGTCATATCATTAATGGCACCCAAGGCAAGGACCCATTGTAGGTGGAGGAAAGAAGAAACTTATTTGGATTACCAGACTCTGCAATAGCAGTGATAGATTGAGAGAAATTCTTCTAATGTTTCTAGATACTGGAGACATTAACAAACTCATTTGTAGATGTTGTCATAGTTTATTCAGAGGATGAACCTATTGTGGCATGATATAAGTGAGGCATCACGACATGCAAGAGCACTAGAGGGAGCAGAAGAAGCACTGAAAATTCCACTGTCTGTTAAATACCTCATGCAACGAGGAAGTGCGAGTACAAGATAAAATTTGAGATTTGACAATCTCAAATTGAGAATTTAGTCTTGCTAGAGAACTTTTAATTGCCATCTTCTACATTGTGATTGTTGTACTCTAATATCAGCATTAAATGGTAACAAAACATTTAACTCTTCATTAATTTTTTTTTTTGAAATTCATAAAATATGTCTAGAGAGACTGATCATCTTGCTTAGGATGATTGAAATTGTTTATTCACTTCATAAACGCAACAAAGATTTTCTTTTCCGGAATACAAAAATTCCAAATAGTCATTAATTCTTTCACTTGTCTACAATGATTAATTGAATCAACCACCTCATCTTCAATAGAATTGTTAATTTGCAAAATAATCTGATGTATTCCTCCACTATTCTTTACGATTATCATCACTGGTTGGACTATCAATGAGTGGATTATCTTTAGAAATACTCTGCATATATATTGTAATCGTCTTACTCCATTCCAGATAATTAGGACCAATAAGCTTTTGTTTTGTAATTTAGGATATACTAGGAAAACATCCTTTATTATAGCTTTTTGATCTTTAGCCATGGGACACAAATAATAATCCTAAATAATAACGAACTAAAATAATACTAATAATAGAATCCAGTTGAGCTTTACCACTCAAGTTAATGCAATACTCTCAAAACCTTAAGACTCAGAAGCCACCAACGAACATGTAGTCACCAAAGACAATTAATATAACTAAAACCTGACCTCACAAGCAGTCCATTGACACAAGGGTCAATCAGGGAACACCACAAATCCAACCCACATTACATCTACTACTTAACACAGAGGTAAATGTGAAAAAGATGTAACCCCATAAATTGTAGCTTTGATCCCAGGTAAATTTAGAGTGAGAAGAATTTTCTGTATATCCATTGATTTACATAGTACAGATTTATATACATGCTAAAAGATAAGAAAAGGAAAGAAAATAGTTCTATTTAATCCTCCTAGTAAAATACATTCTTATTCTATAACAATTTTCTTATTTTGTAGTAGTTAACTAACCTATTCTAATTCATTATAAAACCTTAGCTATGTGTGCTTATGTAAAAGGATTAGCCAAAAATTTTATATTATGAGAAGAAAGGTCTATGGTTTTCATATATTGATGATGTCTACTGAGAAAATTTACCAACTTTACCTACTACATCAATATATGTAAAATGTTATTAATTATCCTGTCTAAATGATCTATTTCTAATGGGAAGCTTGTATATCTATGAATCCTAAGAAACCTGAAGACAGATTTCTATTATTTTTCATTGTTGGTGGAATTTGAAACCAGAATTTTTTTCTAATAATCCTATTAATAATTGACCAAATCAGTCCTCATGAATCCCATTTTATGCCATGCATTCTCTCATTTTAAAAAGTACAAACATCTCCTTGTTCTTCCCTTTTCGATTGCTTAGTTGTCATATGTTTGTTGTCATCATGGCAGGAATCTGCATCTGACTGCAGTTTTCAGGAGAATGCACTTGAAGCTGAGAAGTCAAACAGTCTCCAGTGTCCTGATGCTTTGAACACAAGTGACCGGTATCGCATGAGTGGTTAATATATTTGGTCTGAATACTTTATGATGTAAACTTAAAGGTTGATTGCAAATGTATCAGGGTTTAAAGAATCCCCTGCACTTAACACTGTGCCAGCAACAGATGTGGAAGATCATAACGCCCCTTCAGCAGCTACAGAATTGCAAGTTACTGCTGAAGTAGGGATGAATCCAGCTTCAATTTCTGAAATTTCATCTTCAGCAAAGACATTGACCTGGAGCCCAGAAGACTCTGATGCCCCAAATGGTTAGTCACTATTCTGACTTTTAAATATGATTCATGTTGATCAGAGTACCAGCTCTGCTCATAATCATTTCAAAGTCTGTTTTTATGGATTGATGCTCAATGATTTCTCTAATTATGACTTTAAATATAGTGATTATCAGATATGGGTGTTGTTAAGAATATTATAGGAAAAAATTAATGTGTTCATTTCATTCTTGTTATTTGCTACATATGTTTGCTTCCTTTTCTGTTATTGTCAATCTTGAACAACTATGCTACTGTTATCAAACAGAAAATATACATATATGCTTTATATATGTGTATATATATGTAAATATATATTGGAGTTTAGAATAGAAAGGAAGTGAATGAAATAGGGCTGTAGTATTTTCTACACATATTGATTTCTTGTTTATATGAATTTTGAGGTACACATAATTGCATAAATATCCCTAGCTTAAAAGGAAAATATTACTAATATGTAATCAATTACTTCTAAAATCAAAATGCATTAATATACATATTCAGATCCTAATCCTAAAATCTAGCCTGACAATAAAATTATAGCTGTCAACATATACACACACCCCAACCCAAAACACACCCCCCAGCCACCCACCCACACACGCGCACACACCCCCCCCCCCCCCCCCGGGGCCCGCTCACCACCACCCAAACCCAACACACACACACACACGTATTGGGGGCAAAACACGTGTCTACCTTTGTTAAAAAAAAAAAAAAAAAACATAAATACAAATTGTACAAAATAAATACTAAATTAGCGTCGCCATGTTGCATGGTGGAGTAGAAATATCCTAATTTTTATATGTGTGTTGCATATATAAAAGACAATACAGCTACCTATTCGCTCGAAAGTTGTAGAAGTTAGTGTATTCCATATTGGGTGTGTATCGTACGTTCAACGAGCTATATATGCATAATTATATTCATATCGCTTGTTAGACTTACGATATAGGTCCGAAGTGTATCGCACACTCAATGTGCGATGTACATGCAATTGTTTAAAAAACTGTATCGTACCTTCAGCGATACTATTCCTATAATTATTTTCCACAATTTGGTTTCTGTGGATTTTTTTTTTTTTTTTT